>CM024766.1:109968826-110381935 GCA_014218235.1 Colocasia esculenta
AATTTTAAATACCATGTTTTACTTAGAAATTCTTGTTTATGCAAACTGATTAGGTTTAAATTGTGATATTTAGGATTAAGGGTATGTTTAAGACACTTTATCATACCCCAGTACTACTTTCGGTCGTGCGCACCCCGATAGGGCGACACCGGAAAACTGTAACGAAAATAAAATCTGAGATCACCATAATTCTTAGAAAATTGTGGAGATATCAAATATGTAATTATCCGGAATTATTGACGACCGGATTTTGAGATTAAGTCGACGCAACTATTTTCCGGGCGATTTTTCACCTAGTAGAAAATAAATTCTAAAAATTAAATAAAAATTATGACAATTAGTAAAACTTCCTATTAGTCTATGGTTGAAATTTCAACACAAACGGACGTCATTTGAACACCTTTACATAGGGATTATTGGGCCAGCTGAATTAAGGATCAATTACGGGATGGATTTTTGGGTGATTTACGTGTAAGGCTTAGGAGAAGCCAACACACATTAGGATAAGGCTTATCCATGGGTTGGGCTATCATTAAGGTTACATGCGTGTAACTAAAGAGTGTGTTGCATGAGATAGGTGGCCTCACATGGTTTAAAGGGGCTTACACCATGACACATACATGGCCAACGTGCCAAGCATGCAGCAGAGTTGAGAGCCTATATAAGTCCCTCCTTCAACCTTCGTGGGAGTTTTTGCACTCTTGCTCATGCTACCCCTGTTGTTGATGTACTTGCACCTGGTGTGTGAGAAGATTTCTGTTGGAGCCATTGTAGTAGTTGCTGCTACTATTTTGCCTGGTGTGGATCGCCATATCCTCAACAAGCAACTACCGAAGTCCCTGTTTCAGCAGTCTTCCTACTTCCTCACTTTGTTGCTGTGTTGATCTCTACGTTAAGAGGAAGAAGAATAAGAACCTTTTGTTCTCTTATAATCAGGTAGGTGTCATACCATGAATCCTTCTCAGTTTCCTATGTACATGCTCATGGTTTCCTCATTCGTAGAAACCATGTCTCTTGTTTGTACCTGATCTGTAGAGTTCTTCTTGTTTTGGTTCACTTTTGATTATAGGTATTCAAGGATTTTGTTTACCTTGAGGAAGAGTAGATTCCTATCTTCTCCTCATACTTCTACCCACTGCTCTAGTTAGAAAGATCATAACCTTACATGAGTTGCCTTCAAGCTCATTAACCGGTCTTCGTTAAGTATGTGTACGAGATTGTACTTTTAGAATCTTTCGTTTGATTTTCCCTATTACCTCTGGAATCATATAATTATCAAGGAGTTTCTTCACTCCCCTTTACAATTTAAGTAGATTTCAAACCTCTTGTCCCACCCATGATCCATGTTTATGCTATAGAGTTTTGCTAGAAATTTCGATATCTTAGAACATTGTGATTCTTTCCATTCGGATGTTTGTACTTCAAGCGTTGATTAGGAACATTTAATACCATGTGTTTTAGTGTTCATCTTGTGGTAGAATCCCAATAAACCATTGCTATCAAGACCACACTTCCAACAATATATTATGTCTAGTTCCTAGCTAAACAAGCTTGAATTGCAAACCTCTTGTTTCATCTCACTTGTTCGGTTTATAAACCACTGTGAGGACTATAATTAGACTCTTCTATTTGATATACATCATGCCTTGATTCATAGGTTCCATTGTCAGCATGTTTAGAGTACATTCTATGTCATTTATGAGTAAGAAATAAGCGGTTGTCGACAGACAGCCCAAATCTGTCGACAGACGCACGTCTGACAGAACTTCAGGTTTCTGGACTGTGTGGATCTGTCGACAGATCCCTTGCATCTGTCGACAGATACACACAGAGCCAGACAACCTGAGCTCTGTCTGCTCTCATCTATCAACAGCCCCTTCCTTCCTGTCGACAGATGCAGTGCTGATTCAAATTTCTGCACTCTTTCATGTCTGAATCCATGTTAGAACTTCATCCTAAAAGCCATGTAAGTTACCCTCTCATTTACCTTGGTATTTATTGTCATACTACCTCAAAGTTTACCCACATTATGTACCTTAACCTCCTTGAGTTATTCTTAAAGTTGGCAATTACGAATAGTACTCCGATTGAGTCTATTCTTCGGTATTCGGTAACTGAGGTTATAAAACTTGACCACTTGAGAGTTCATATGTTTGAACACCTCATGAGATGTGAATAATTTGTGATGACCATTATGAATCTTCATCTTCTTTTGGATTCCTATATGATTCAAATCTTCTGAAGTTATTGACTTGAGTCATAACCCGGTCTCAACCAATTGTCTTTCTTATATTATTGAACTCCGAACAACTTTGTCACCAAGATATCTGTATTTATTCTCAATCAAAACTACCTTTGGATTTCCAATCTTTGTTATGCTCATGAAAAGAAATTTATGATATGAAGACAGTGTTCTCTTCAAAGAGGGTTTAGGATCACTTGTGGTAGCACCAGCCACTTGTGATCAGCTGAGGGCGACAGTTTGTAGGTAAATCCAAGTCAATGGACTGACGATGGTGGGTAATAAACCCCGTTCTTGCGCAATGAACAAGATCTAAGGTGCTGGAATCGCCTAGGCACTGAGGATGGTATATTACGTCTATATAGTAACCTCTTGAGAGCAGTGATGCCTGTCAAGTTTGTTCCGGAATCAAGTTATGATATGAATTTTGAAAGACAAATATGACTTTGTTCCGATATTCGTTCGAGCCCGTCATGAAATTAAATTGGGCTATATGTTTATGTTAAGTATGAAGATTCATGAGCAATTATGTTTATTCCATATATGCACTTTCTGAATACTCTTGAAGCTCTAAAATTTGAAACTCCTATCTTTATGTTTACTGTCACCTACTGAGTCCTTCCGACTCACGCCTTTGTTTCCTCCAACCCTTTCAATTGAAGGTGTGCATAATCTCAGCTACACATGAATCCTAATTCCGCTGCGGACGATGAAGAGATGAAGAAAAATAATGTAGTTTTAGTAGTTTCTTTTAGTTGATAATGTATTAAGTTAGAGAGAGAGAGAAACTTAGCTTTTGTAAATAATGAGTGTAGCACTTTGTGACTTTGTGTATTATAATATGTTCCAAGATACCTTTGTGGAATGGTTTGCCAGTTTTGTGCAAAGCGCGGATATATCTACCCATAACGAAAGTTTGTCAGCGTAACCCCTCTTCCGATCAAAGGTTACGTATGTGTTTATGTGAAGTCGGAGGAGGGTGTTACAGAGGTGGTATCAGAGAATGGTTATGGGTGATAGATATCTCTGTGACCATTTTCACAAAGGAAATAAATAAAACATTTGTGTGTATTCTAGAATCTTTAAAGAATATTTTGGTTCTAACAAAACTTAAGTAGTTAGCATGAATTAATTGGATGTGTTTGATGGTGTTCCAGGAAATGGCAGACAAAGGAAAGCTATCGACACATCCAGTGAGGATAGGCATGAGGAAAGCTTTAGGGAGGAAGTTCACAATGTCCCATTGGCCGGAAATTCTCAAGAAGGAAGTACTGGGACTCCTGATTTTGCTACTTTTATGCAATCATTTCAGAGAATGGTGCAAACACTAATGAAGAACCAACAAGATGTGGGTGGAGAAAGAATTTCTGGAGCATCATTGTTAGAGAAATTTAAGAAGATGGGACCTCCAGCCTTCAAAGGAAGCAGCCAACCTGAAATTGTAGAAGGATGGGTTAGAGAAATGGAAAAGATATTTAAGGCAATTAGATGTGAAGAAGAAGACAAAGTCACATTGGCGACTTATATGCTTCAGGATAGAGCAGATGAATGGTGGCAATCTGCCATGAGAAATGCATTCAGAAATAGAGAAGATAACATTAGTTGGGGAGAATTCCTGAGAGAGTTGTATGAAAAATACACTCCACCACATATCAAGGATAGGAAGGAAGTAGAATTTTTGCAATTGGAACAAAAAGACATGACGGTGGCAGAATATGAAACGAAATTCACTGAACTGGAAAAGTATGCACCTCACATTTGTGATAATGAACTCAGAAGGGTAAAGAAGTTTGTAAGAGGATTGAAACCCAGTGTGAGGAGTAGGATAGCTCCACTAGATCCCCAGAGCATGGCTGTGGCATTAAAGACTGCGTTTATAGTGGAATCCGAGTTTATGGAGTATATGAAAAACAAAGAAACCAATGGGGGTAAGAAGAAAAATGTATATATCAAGGAAACAAAAGGTCAGAAGCGAAAGGTTGATTCAACCAAGCAGCAGGGATAACAGAAAAAGAGTTGGCCCGTGTGCACTCAATGTGGAAGAAGACACCCCGGTGATGAATGCTGGAAAGTAGCAGGGAAATGTTATGGATGTGGTCAGAAAGGGCATATGATTAAGGACTGTCCACACAAAGCAGACCAGTCAAAAGCGCAAAAACCACAACCTTACTTCCAGCAAGCCCCAAGACAACCACCCAAGGGACCAGCTAGAGTCTTCGCTCTGACAAAGGAAGAAGCCCAGGACACCCCTACAGTAGCTGAAGGTATTCTCCTGACTGAAAATATGTATGCTAGAGTGTTATTTGACCCTGGAGCTACGCACTCTTTTATTTCTCGGGTATTTGTTAATTCTATGTCTCGGAAACTAGAGAAATTAGTAGGAAGCATGATACTTGACTGTCCTACTGGTCAAATAGCTACACTTACTTCTGTTATCCCTAAAGTAAATTTGAAAATAGGAGAGCATGAACTTACTGCATATGTATATGTACTGGATAACATGCAAGATTTTGACATTATACTGGGAATGGATTGGTTAGCAGAAAATCATGCCGTATTAGATTGCCATAAGAAAGTTTTAACATTTAAAAGGCCGAGATTAGCATATTTCAGCTATATATGTCCAAAGAATAATGGAAATAAGAAGACTATATCAGCACTTAAGGCTATGAAATAGCTGAAAAATGGTTGTCAAGGTTATTTGGCAAGTGTGATGGCCATATCAAATCAGCATAAACAGGTATCAGTTCAAGATATCGATGTTGTAAAAGAATTTCCAGAAGTTTTTCCTAATGATTTATCTGGATTACCTCCAATTAGAGAAATTGACTTTACCATTGAACTTTTACCTGGAACTTTGCCTATATCCATAGCTCCTTACAGAATGGCACCAGCCGAATTGACAGAATTAAAGAGACAGTTGCAAGATTTGTTAGATAAAGGTTTTATTAGGCCAAGTGTATCACCATGGGGAGCTCTGGTATTATTTGTTAGAAAGAAAGATGGATCCCTTAGATTATGCATTGATTATAGAAAGTTGAATCAAGTCACAATTAAGAACAAATATCCATTACCTAGAATTGATGACTTGTTTGATCAACTCCGGTCTGCTACAGTATTCTCTAAGATCGATTTAAGGTCGGGGTACCATCAATTGAGAGTTAAGGAAGATGATATTTCTAAGACTGCATTTAGAACCAGATATGGACGTTATGAGTTTTTAGTACTCCCCTTTGGATTGACTAATGCACCTGCGGTATTTATGGATTTGATGAATAGAGTATTTCAGCCTTATTTGGATAATTTTGTGGTGGTATTTATAGATGATGTGTTGATATACTCTTCTAATGAAGAAGAACACAAAGAGCATTTGAAAATTGTACTACAAACATTAAGGAATCATCAATTGTATGCTAAATTAAGTAAATGTGAGTTTTGGCTCAAGGAAGTGAAATTTTTGAGTCATGTGATTTCTGGAAAAGGTGTGGCCGTAGACCCGAGTAAAATTGAAGCAATTCTAAATTGGGAAAGACCCAAGAATCCATCAGAAATTCGAAGTTTCTTGGGATTAGCTGGCTACTATAGAAGATTTATTGAAGGTTTTTCTTCTATAGCTATGCCTTTGACTCAGTTAACCAAAAAAGAGACACCTTTTGTGTGGAATGAGAAATGTGAGGCCAGTTTTCAGGAATTAAAAGGGAAGCTTACCACAGCTCCGATTCTTACCTTACCTCAAGGATCGGGAGGATTTATAGTGTATACAGATGCATCTCAAAAAGGAATTGGATGTGTTCTTATGCAACATGGGAAAGTGGTAGCTTATGCCTCTAAACAATTAAAAGATCATGAAAGGAATTATCCGGCTCATGACTTAGAATTGGCAGCGATCATACATGCTTTGAAAATCTGGCATCACTATTTGTATGGGGAACAATTTGAAGTTTATACTGATCATAAGAGTTTAAAGTATATATTTTCCCAGAAGGAACTGAATCTAAGACAAAGGAGATGGTTAGAATTTTTGAAGGATTATGATTTTACAGTGAATTACCATCCGGGTAAAGCTAACGTAGTTGCTGATGCTTTGAGCAGAAAGAAATCAAGAGCATTACAATTACACCAACAGTGGAAGGAAATGACAGATTTGATCAAATACTCACCAAGGTGTGATGCAGAAAATCTGATATTGGCACAATTGACAGTAAGATCAGCACTGATAGATAAAATTAGTGAAGCACAGAACCAAGATCAGAAATTAAAAGAGATGGTAAATAAACCAGGATACATCAGAGATGGTCAAGGGATAATTAGATTTCAAAACAGAATATGCATACCAGAGAATGAAGAAATTAAAAGTGAGTTATTGAAGGAAGGACACAAATCTCAGTATTCAATTCATCCTGGAAGCTCTAAAATGTATCAGGATCTGAAAAAGCAATTTTGGTGGCATGGAATGAAAAAGGACATAGCAGAATTTGTGAGTAAATGTCTAACATGTCAACAAATAAAAGCTGAGCACCAGAAGCCAGCAGGGCTTATGCAACTCATTGAAATTCCAATATGGAAATGGGAGCAGATAACTATGGACTTCGTGATGGGTTTGCCAAAGACAAAGAAGAAGCATGATGCTATTTGGGTGATTGTGGATAGATTAACTAAATCGGCTCATTTTCGAGCAATTACAAAGACACAATCATTAGAAGATTTGGCTCAATTGTATATAAAGGAAATAGTGAGACTTCATGGAATTCCTTTGTCGATAATTTCAGATAGAGATCCAAGATTCACTGCTAGATTTTGGAAAAGTCTTCAAGCAGCCATGGGTACACAATTGAAATTTAGTTCAGCATATCACCCACAAACCGATGGCCAATCAGAGAGAACTATCCGAACACTCGAAGATATGCTGAGAGCATGTAGTTTGGATTGGCGTGGTAACTGGGATGATTACTTACCCTTGATTGAGTTTGCATACAATAATAGTTATCATACAAGTATTGAAATGGCACCATATGAGGCATTATATGGTAGACCCTGTAGATCACCCCTTTGTTGGGCAGAAGTGGGAGAAAAGAGTCTCATTGGGCCAGAATTAATTTAGAATTGCTCAGAGAAGATTAAACTAATCAGGAAGAGATTACTAATAGCTCAAGACAGACAGAAGAAGTATGTTGATAGAAGAAGAAGGCCACTGGAGTTTAACATAGGTGATCATGTATTTCTAAAGATCTCTCCAACCAAAGGTATCATGAGATTTGGAAAGAAAGGAAAACTCAGTCCAAGATATGTAGGACCTTTTGAGATATTACAAAGAATAGGGGAAGTAGCATACCAATTAGCTCCTCCGCCTTCTTGGTCACACATTCATAATGTATTTCATATATCTATGTTGAGGAAATACATAATGGATCCCTCCCATGTGATCAGTTATGAAGATGTGGAAATACAACCAGATTTAACAGTACAAGAAATAAAGCAGGAAAGAACGAGTGAAAATATTAGACAGGAAAGAACGAGTCCTCAGAAATAAAGCAGTTTCTATGGTGAAGATCTTATGGAGAAGCACGTTCATCGAAGAAGAAACGTGGGAATTGGAGCAAGAGATGAAAGAAAAGTATCAACAGCTATTTGGTAAGTAAATTTTGCCAATTTCGAGGACGAAATTTATTTTAACAGGGGGAGAAATGTAATACCCTCAAATTTTAAATACCATGTTTTACTTAGAAATTCTTGTTTATGCAAACTGATTAGGTTTAAATTGTGATATTTAGGATTAAGGGTATGTTTAAGACACTTTATCATACCCCAATATTACTTTCGGTCGTGCGCACCCCGACAGGGCGACACCGGAAAACTGTAACGAAAATAAAATCTGAGATCACCATAATTCTTAGAAAATTGTGGAGATATCAAATATGTAATTATCCAGAATTATTGACGACCGGATTTTGAGATTAAGTCGACGCAACTATTTTCCGGGCCATTTTTCATCCAGTAGAAAATAAATTCTAAAAGTTAAATAAAAATTATGACAATTAGTACAACCTTCCCATTAGTCTATGGTTGAAATTTCAACACAAACGGACGTCGTTTGAACACCTTTACATAGGGATTATTGGGCCAGCTGAATTAAGGATCAATTACGGGATGGATTTTTGGGTGATTTACGTGTAAGGCTTAGGAGAAGCCAACACACATTAGGATAAGGCTTATCCATGGGTTGGGCTATCATTAAGGTTACATGCGTGTAACTAAAGAGTGTGTTGCATGAGATAGGTGGCCTCACATGGTTTAAAGGGGCTTACACTATGACACATACATGGCCAACGTGCCAAGCATGCAGCAGAGTTGAGAGCCTATATAAGTCCCTCCTTCAACCTTCGTGGGAGTTTTTGCACTCTTGCTCATGCTACCCCTGTTGTTGATGTACTTGCACCTAGTGTGTGAGAAGATTTCTGTTGGAGCCATTGTAGTAGTTGCTGCTACTATTTTGCCTGGTGTGGATCGCCATATCCTCAACAAGCAACTACCGAAGTCCCTGTTTCAGCAGTCTTCCTACTTCCTCACTTTGTTGCTGTGTTGATCTCTACGTTAAGAGGAAGAAGAATAAGAACCTTTTGTTCTCTTATAATCAGGTAGGTGTCATACCATGAATCCTTCTCAGTTTCCTATGTACATGCTCATGGTTTCCTCATTCGTAGAAACCATGTCTCTTGTTTGTACCTTGATCTGTAGAGTTCTTCTTGTTTTGGTTCACTTTTGATTATAGGTATTCAAGGATTTTGTTTACCTTGAGGAAGAGTAGATTCCTATCTTCTCCTCATACTTGTACCCACTGCTCTAGTTAGAAAGATCATAACCTTACATGAGTTGCCTTCAAGCTCATTAATCGGTCTTCGTTAAGTCTGTGTACGAGATTGTACTTTCAGAATCTTTCGTTTGATTTTCCCTATTACCTCTGGAATCATATAATTATCAAGGAGTTTCTTCATTCCCCTTTACAATTTAAGTAGATTTCAAACCTCTTGTCCCACCCATGATCCATGTTTATGCTATAGAGTTTTGCTAGAAATTTCGATATCTTAGAACATTGTGATTCTTTCCATTCGGATGTTTGTACTTCAAGCGTTGATTAGGAACATTTAATACCATGTGTTTTAGTGTTCATCTTGTGGTAGAATCCCAATAAACCATTGCTATCAAGACCACACTTCCAACAATATATTATGTATAGTTCCCAGCTAAACAAGCTTGAATTGCAAACCTCTTGTTTCATCTCACTTGTTCGGTTTATAAACCACTGTGAGGACTATAATTAGACTCTTCTATTTGATATACATCATGACTTGATTCATAGGTTCCATTGTCAGCATGTTTAGAGTACATTCTATGTCATTTATGAGTAAGAAATAAGCGGTTGTCGACAAACAGCCCAAATCTGTCGATAGACGCACGTCTGACAGAACTTCAGGTTTCTGGACTGTGTGGATCTGCCGACAGATCCCTTGGATCTGTCGACAGATACACACAGAGCCAGACAACCTGAGCTCTGTCTGCTCTCATCTATCGACAGCCCCTTCCTGCCTGTCGACAGATGCAGTGCTGATTCAAATTTCTGCACTCTTTCATGTCTGAATCCATGTTAGAACTTCATCCTAAAAGCCATGTAAGTTACCCTCTCATTTACCTTGGTATTTATTGTCATACTACCTCAAAGTTTACCCACATTATGTACCTTAACCTCCCTTGAGTTATTCTTAAAGTTGGCAATTACGAATAGTACTCCGATTGAGTCTATTCTTCGGTATTCGGTAACTGAGGTTATAAAACTTGACCACTTGAGAGTTCATATGTTTGAACACCTCATGAGATGTGAATAATTTGTGATGACCATTATGAATCTTCATCTTCTTTTGGATTCCTATATGATTCAAATCTTCTGAAGTTATTGACTTGAGTCATAACCCGGTCTCAACCAATTGTCTTTCTTATATTATTGAACTCCGAACAACTTTGTCACCAAGATATCTGTATTTATTCTCAATCAAAACTACCTTTGGATTTCCAATCTTTGTTATGCTCATGAAAAGAAATTTATGATATGAAGACAGTGTTCTCTTCAAAGAGGGTTTAGGATCACTTGTGGTAGCACCAGCCACTTGTGATCAGCTGAGGGCGACAGTTTGTAGGTAAATCCAAGTCAATGGACTGACGATGGTGGGTAATAAATCCCGTTCTTGCGCAATGAACAAGATCTAAGATGCTGGAATCGCCTAGGCACTGAGGATGGTATATTACGTCTATATAGTAACCTCTTGAGAGCAGTGATGCCTGTCAAGTTTGTTCCGGAATCAAGTTATGATATGAATTTTGAAAGACAAATATGACTTTGTTCTGATATTCGTTCGAGCCCGTCATGAAATTAAATTGGGCTATATGTTTATGTTAAGTATGAAGATTCATGAGCAATTATGTTTATTCCATATATGCACTTTCTGAATACTCTTGAAGCTCTAAAATTTGAAACTCCTATCTTTATGTTTACTGTCACCTACTGAGTCCTTCCGACTCACGCATTTGTTTCCTCCAACCCTTTCAGATTGAAGGTGTGCATAATCTCAGCTACACATGAATCCTAATTCTGCTGCGGACGATGAAGAGATAAAGAAAAATAATGTAGTTTTAGTAGTTTCTTTTAGTTGATAATGTATTAAGTTAGAGAGAGAGAGAAACTTAGTTTTTGTAAATAATGAGTGTAGCACTTTGTGACCTTGTGTATTATAATATGTTCCAAGATACCTTTGTGGAATGCTTTGCCAGTTTTGTGCAAAGCGCGGATAGATCTACCCATAACGAAAGTTTGTCAGCGTAACCCTTCTTCCGATCAAAGGTTACGTATGTGTTTATGTGAAGTCGGAGGAGGGTGTTACACTTTCTGATACCGATCACGGTACACAAATCACCATTAAAGATAGCTTGTGACTAGGACAAGCTAACTTGCACAACTACACATACTAACCATATTAAAATAATACCACAGTTTATCATTGGTCACACAGTGACCTACAAGCTAACTCACACTAACACATATATAAATCACGATAGCCAATCATATTTGACCTATCAATAATTATCTTGTGACAGTGAAGGTCACATTAAACACAATCACGATAATCACATTTATATCTTACTAATTATCCATCTAGGATAATCTATAAAAGATTCTAACAGATCAGGGCTAACTTCAGACATGAACCTCATCGCCACAATACCACAATAATTAACATATAATAAACATGATTACATATGATGTGCCATGCACACACAAACCATATACACAACGCCCAAACACGTAGACAACACGTCCAAACCACGTAGTCAACACGTGTATAATACACATGATTAGTGTACCACACGTCAGTCACGTAAACCACATGTCCAACACATGGACAACATGCACATACTTAAACCTCTACATGCACCACACATTATTCTTGTAAAACATGCCCATTACAAGAGCAGTATGCTCCAAGAGCATAACAAGTGCACTGGCTCACACCGGTCATCGCCATGCACACACAATCACACATTATTCATAATCAGGAAAGCTACGTAAACAACACTGCATGGATACATGCACAGGTTGGCGGCAACATCGACTGCCGCTTGAAGGAAGTAAACGGCAAGCAATCTAGCCGTCTATATCCCGGCTGGTGAGCTTGGTGACAAGAGATCTTGACGCCAAATTCTCCGGCCTAAAACCCTGCAGAAACCCTAATCCAGCTCTACAGGTTTTCCAACCGTTTAAACTACAGAAAAACATATAAAAGTGGTTCCTTTAACATACCAGAACCCGAAACAACCCATTACAACATGCTTCATTCACTAAATTACTCAAACCACCCATTAACCTCACATGGTGCAACTTAATCCGAAAATACAATAAAAATGCTGGTTCAAGTGATTAAGTCGTGTTTTAATGTTTCTAACAAGCTAACAGGGCTCGACCCCTACCTCAGAACACGCTCAAACCTCCCGCAATCTCCTGGTTCACACCGAACTCTCCGCGAGCTCCCACGGGAATTGCACCACGCCACGGCGTTTCCTCGCGCAATTCATCACCGCCACACGTTCCACAGTCCTCCAAGCATCCTTCAGAACCTGTTGGAAGCTCTAGAAACACGGGGACGCGAAGCTGGGACAAGAGGGAGAGAGAGGCAGGTGGGAAACCTGCTCTCGGGTGACCCTATAACCTGCAAAATTCTCAGGTTGGCGTCAACCCCTATGCCGCCAAGAACAACCGCCACCCTAAACGTCCACATCTAATGCCGCCAAGATCATGCAGTCAACGGCAACCTATCTGGACGCCAACAAGTCAACGACCACCCCTGGCCGCCAACTCCTACTCAACTGCAGTAGGCCCTATTTCATTTCGGGACCTAACCTGCGCCACACCTACACACACCACACATCTTCACCACACTGGCCTTACAACAGCCATCACAACCACAACACACACGATCCAAAAAGGATCCGAAAACAAGCAACGTTACATTATTATCACCTAAAAATAAATGTCGTCCTCGACATATAAAACAAATCACAATAAACCAAATTATCACTTAAAAACAAATAAAGCCGAACACAGAACAAGTAGGATACTCTTTCTCTGCTTCAGTCTTTCAATTCATCTTACACTTACTCTGTTCTGTCAATTCCATTGCCTTTCTTTAGCTTTCAACCGTAGGCGATTCTGCCTTGCCAATGGCGCTTTATCTCCTTGGACTGAACCTGTTTCCATAATTTTCAAGCTGTGTTTGCAATATTTCTTTCGAGACCGCTTTATCTTTCTCAAATATCTTACATTGTAATATTCTTTCATGCCATAATCTTTCCAAATTATTAAACTTTCCGGTGCCATTTCCTTTTTCTATTTATCACTGCCAACTATTATCCTGCTTCATCTGCATTTATATTCACAACTGATACCTCTTCAAAGAAAACCACTCACCATCTTTGAATTTCCTGCCCTTTTATATTATTCTGCTCATACCGCTTAAAGTCAATCTCTGATCAAAGACCATAATAAATTCTGTTCCTTTATTCCATTGCGCAAAACTTTACACTT
This sequence comes from Colocasia esculenta, assembly GCA_014218235.1. Classification (NCBI taxonomy): domain Eukaryota; kingdom Viridiplantae; phylum Streptophyta; class Magnoliopsida; order Alismatales; family Araceae; genus Colocasia; species Colocasia esculenta. Next base: position 109,982,197 of record CM024766.1, read on the forward strand.
TCTCTTTATTCAAACAAACTTAAACAATCTCTGAATATTAAATCTTTATTTGCTTCCGCTTCCGTTGCGCTACTCTGATCACACTGAACACTTTTGCAAAATATTCCACAATTTCTGCTCACATTATTACTTTCAATTACTTTCTTCTGGCTTCAACTGTTCCTCAAATCATCCCATTCAATTAATTCATACTGAAGAAATTACTGCAATTTCTGATCTGCCAAACCACTATTGACATATTGCGCTTTTCATATAACTTTCCTGCTTTACTGACATTCTCTAGCTAATTCCCATAATTCTGGGGCATAAACTTTTCGAATATTCTTAATCAGTCTGCTCCTGTATTTAAACCCTGAAATATTTTAATAACAATTCCTTTCTGCTCAATTAAATCATTTCTTTACACCAATATGCAAATTTTAACCGACATTTTCTGACTCATCTGATCTTATTCACTTCATCATTTGCTAAATTCTTCCTTTCTCTAATTCATATATTTTCTTTATCTAAACTGCCAATCATCAACTAAATATTCCTCTTGTGCAAATTTCACAAATCCTTATTGCACATTAATCCTTATTTTCTCTCTTTCTTTGTTCAACTGATCATTTCTATACTTATTTATACAAATCTTCATATCACACTTCCTGCTATCATCATTATTCATAACAACACTTTTCTCAGATTTCTGATCTCGGGCATATGTAATCTATCTGCCATAAATCACTGCTCTTTTATGTACTGATACCTCTTTTAAAGCTGATCTGCCTTTCTTGATCATATCAAACTCTTCATAACACTAATTACATTCTTATACACATTGTTTCTTAATATCATCTAACTCAAATCTCTGATGCCACATTACATTTGCTAAGGTTTTCAACTGCAACTTATCACACACACTGACCAGATCTTTATCACCTTGTTACCATACACCTGTCTCTGCCAACTTTCTATCTCATTATAACTTATTTACTGAATTCCATATTCAAACTTGCTAATCTCTTCAATTCCTTTAACTGCAAATCTTTAACAACCAAATTGATCTATCACAAAAACACTCTATACTTGTCTCTGCTAACTTTGCACTTTATTAACATATCTCAAAGCACTACTTTACCTTTCTTCTCTAATCTCTGCAACTGAAAACTTTTCAATACTATACTTTAACTGCTTTAACTGCACTAGTGCCAGAATGCTACCACACAACTTATGTCACTATTCACATTGTAGCACAGCAACTGCTCTCAACTGCCAATTTAACAAACAAAAACACACGGTTTACATGTCAAAAGCAAACGTAAAAACTACTTTATATCACACAAAACCACAGACTTATTACCAGTAGTGGACATTAATTCATGTATTGGGACATTATACTTTCAATGTCTTTTCATATTCTAACTGGACATTGCTCTGATACCAACTGTGACGGACCAGGGTACTTATGCCCATTAAGGCTCCATAACCAGATCCGCCTCCCGCGAACGCACCGAAGTGTCGCATGGGATATCTCACATACGTGTCCAGTAAGAGTATAAAAGACAAACCACAAGAATATAAGACACAAGAAAGTACATGTGCTCATATCTGTTCACAGTATTTGTACAACTGTCCCATTACATTAATACATGTCCAATTAAAAGAGTACAACTACCTGAGGCATACCCCGAGGGAGCACAGGCTCACAGAACGCTAACTACTACTCAACTGCTGGTGGTACAAGTCTGTCACAACATCACTGCAAGCCAAACACACGGCAAGCCCTGAAAAGAACTGTAACGGAGTGAGCCTCAACAAGTCACTGGCTCAGTAGGGGCTACCCAAAACAACACTGTAACCACAGACGCCTCGACCCCAATGGGTCTCACTGGCAACAACAATAGCCAAACCATTTCATGCTCACATCATTACAATAAATAACAATTAAACATGCTTATGATAATAAACATAACGTCCTCAAAAGAAAAGTGGGATTACAGGACTAACATAATATCATTAAACAGCTCAACTACTAAAGTGCCTAAACCACAGTCACACTGGCACACTGCCACAACAACTGGTTGCCTAAGCTAAAAGCCATACAGGCAAAGTACTGCCCAGACTACAAGCTTCATAGGCAAACCTTAAACATTTGAGTAACAGGACTGGAAGTTGGTCCTTTATACTCCAAACCACACTACATCGGAAACTACACACAAGGTAACGGAACTGGCTACCACGAAGCCAATCATAACACACTAAAACTGTAATTGGAATCATATCCAAGAAGAGTAAAACTCAACAAGTGGAAGATCTCTCACGGCCTCCACGGAGCACAACTCTACTAAACCACAATATGCCTAGGCTACAGGCCTCATCGGCAAATTACACACAAAGGTAACGTAATTAATAATTACAAACTAATCCACAATAATCTTATAAACAAAGATCTACTTAAAGCAATTAGGATACAACAAGTGGCAGGTCAAACCACAAGACCCCCACAACACACAAGTATCCGGAAAGGTTGGTACACAATGTACCACCATAAAACTACAAAGTAACCCACAAAGGAAATAGGTATCTGCTTCTCTGAGGTACCACAACACACACACCCGAACAAGGGTATAAGTAGGTGATGAACACCAGACTGAACCACAATTATATTGTGCCTTCACTTAGACACAACATTATAGGTGGAACCTTAATCGACGAGTCACACAAATCACAACTCAGTCACAGTTGTGCCAACACCAGGGCACACCTCGAACTGGTCAAACCTCGACCACGAGTCACAACTCACAAACCACGACAAGTGGCAAAGCACGAGTCGGAAGGGAACGACGCTACCACACGAGAACGGACTACTGGCTGATCAGGTTAATATCCAACCCGGACAACACAACACAAGAACAACCTCTCAGCCTCGCAGTCACGGACGAAAGGTCCAACTGCCGCTCCACTAGGAAGAAGTCAAACAACTGTGGAGACCAACCAACACCACACCTGCAGACACACAACTGCAGGCCCATGCCTGGCACCTCTAGGGTCTCTGGCCGGAGCACCCTAAAGTGAGGCACTGGAAAACAGCACTAGCTGGGGACCAGTGTCGACTACTGGTGTCCGTACCCCCAACTACGAGCGCGCTACAAACGACAAAAGAACAAACTCTGGGAAGTCGCTGTCCCACTGCCGTCTTTCCCTCAGCAAGACGTACAACTCAAACTCAGGAGTGAGGGTGTCCAGGAAGACGACACAGACCTCAACGGTACAACACAAGTACCGGGACAAAACCCCGAGCACAACAAACACACGTGCCTGGCTCACAAAGAACCTAGGGTACCCGACTAGAGAGGCATTCCGGAATAGGCGCCGAACCACCACACTCGGCAAGCTCAAACCATGATACTTACATAAACACTTTCTGATACCGATCACGGTACACAAATCACCATTAAAGATAGCTTGTGACTAGGACAAGCTAACTTGCACAACTACACATACTAACCATATTAAAATAATACCACAGTTTATCATTGGTCACACGGTGACCTACAAGCTAACTCACACTAACACATATATAAATCACGATAGCCAATCATATTTGACCTATCAATAATTATCTTGTGACAGTGAAGGTCACATTAAACACAATCACGATAATCACATTTATATCTTACTAATTATCCATCTAGGATAATCTATAAAAGATTCTAACAGATCAGGGATAAGTTCAGACATGAACCTCATCGCCACAACACCACAATAATTAACATATAATAAACATGATAACATATGATGTGCCATGCACACACAAACCATATACACAACGCCCAAACACGTAGACAACACGTCCAAACCACGTAGTCAACACGTGTATAATACACTCTGATTAGTGTACCACACGTCAGTCACGTAAACTACATGTCCAACACATGGACAACATGCACATACTTAAACCTCTACATGCACCACACATTATTCATGTAAAACATGCCCATTACAAGAGCAGTATGCTCCAAGAGCATAACAAGTGCACTGGCTCACACCGGTCATCGTCATGCACACACAATCACACATTATTCATAATCAGGAAAGCTACGTAAACAACACTGCATGGATACATGCACAGGTTGGCGGCAACATCGACTGCCGCTTGAAGGAAGTAAACGGCAAACAATCTAGCCGTCTATATCCCGGCTGGTGAGCTTGGCGACAAGAGATCTTGACGCCAAATTCTCCGGCCTAAAACCCTGCAGAAACCCTAATCCAGCTCTACAGGTTTTCCAACCGTTTAAACTACAGAAAAACATATAAAAGCGGTTCCTTTAACATACCAGAACCCGAAACAACCCATTACAACATGCTTCATTCACTAAATTACTCAAACCATCCATTAACCTAACATGGTGCAACTTAATCTGAAAATATAATAAAAATACTGGTTCAAGTGATTAAGTCGTGTTTTAATGTTTCTAACAAGCTAACAGGGCTCGACCCCTACCTCAGAACACGCTCAAACCTCCCGCAATCTCCTGGTTCACACCGAACCCTCCGCGAGCTCCCACGGGAATTGCACCACGCCACGGCGTTTCCTCGCGCAATTCATCACCGCCACACGTTCCACGGTCCTCCAAGCATCCTTCAGAACCTGTTGGAAGCTCTAGAAACACGGGGACGCGAAGCTGGGGCAAGAGGGAGAGAGAGGCAGGTGGGAAACCTGCTCTCGAGTGACCCTATAACCTGCAGAATTCTCAGGTTGGCGTCAACCCCTATGCCGCCAAGAACAACTGCCACCCTAAACGTCAACATCTAATGCCGCCAAGATCATGCAATCAACAGTAACCTATCTGGACGCCAACAAGTCAACGACCACCCCTGGCCGCCAACTCCTACTCAACTGCAGCAGGTCCTATTTCATTTCGAGACCTAACCTGCGCCACACCTACACACACCACGCATCTTCACCACACTGGCCTTACAACAGCCATCACAACCACAACACACACGATCCAAAAAAGATCCGAAAACAAGCGATGTTACAGTATCCATACCCTGGGGAGTATGCATGACCAGAGTTGTGCGCAGTGCTAACATAGTGCATGTCAACGTTGCGCGCGGGGGGCGATCCCCGCACGCGCGCGATGGCCGGTTGGGCGGAGCGACCTGGCGTGCTGAAAACCGCAATGCACCGCGATCATCTCTTTGATGAGATGGGCTGTGGGGTCGGCTATCGTCAAGGAACAATCGTGTTCCAAATTCACGGAGGCCCATTTAGCTCGAGCCGAATAATCTCTGAGTTAGGTGGGCGGCCCATTAGCGATCCAGCTGGAGGGACTGGAAATGGCCCACTAGCAAGGAGGAGGTCTCGTCGCCACGATCACACGTTCACTTCCAAAGGAACCCCACCACTCCCACCACCATTTCCGCCACCGCCACCACCGATCCAGAGGGGAAGGAACAATCTGGTCCTCGGAGGAGGAGATCCCAGCCATGGCGAGATGATATCTCCAGGTTCCCCCTCCTCGCCCCCTCCCCTCCTCCGCCATGGCCCCCCCACCATCTCTTCTCCCTTTCCTCTTCCTCGTCTTCGCCGCCGTCTGCAACGCCAGATCTGATCCAGCAACGGCCACCAGATCGGTTCCCGACGAGTGCGCAGGCCGCCGGATCCACATCCGGCGGCTGCCGCCCCGCTTCAACGAGCAACTCCTCCTCAACTGCCCCGCGTACCACCCGCTCTACGACGACTTCTGCCCCTACCTGGCCAACGGCGCCCTCGGCCATAAGACCCACAATGGGAGCCGCTCCTGGTACCGCACCGACCCCATCGTGCTCGAGCCCCTCTTCCACCGCCGCCTCCTCGAGTACCCCTGCCTCGCCCCGGACCCCTCCGCCGCCGACGCCGTCTTCCTCCCCTACTACGCCGCCCTCGACGCCCTCCGCTACCTCTACGGCCCCGAGGTCAACTCCTCCCACGAGCACGGCCTCAACCTGTTCGACTTCCTCTCCCAGGATCATCCCGGGATCTGGGCGCGGCGCGGCGGCCACGACCATTTCCTGGTGATGGCGGGGCGGGCCTGGGACTTCTCCCAAGACCCCGCGGCGGAGCCCCCCGTCTGGGGCACCTCCTTCCTGGAGCTCCCCGAGTTCTACAACGTCACGGCGCTGGTACTGGAGTCCAGGGCCTGGCCATGGCAGGAGCAGGCCATCCCCTATCCCACGTCCTTCCACCCAGCCAACCTCCCCCTGCTGGAGTCCTGGATTGCCCGCGCCCGGCGGTCCCGGCGCACGGTTCTGATGATGTTCGCCGGCGGCGGTGGCAGCCCCAACTCGGCGCCCAACATCAGGCGCAGCATCCGCGCAGAGTGCGAGAACCGGACGTCCCACTGCGAGATGGTGGACTGCTCCAACGGGGTGTGCGAGCACGATCCCATCCGCTTCATGCGCCCGATGCTGCGGGCCTCCTTCTGCCTGCAGCCCCCCGGCGACACCCCCACCCGACGCGCCACCTTTGACGGGATCATCGCCGGGTGCATCCCGGTGTTCTTTGAGGAGGCGACGGCCAGGTCGCAGTACGGCTGGCACCTTCCGCCGCCGGAGGAGTACCCCAGCTTCTCGGTGCACATCCCCAAGGAGGACGTGGTAGGCCGCGGGCTCAGCATCGCCGACGTGCTACTCGGTATCCCGGCCGTCGAGGTGGGGCGGATGCGGGAGAGGGTGTTGGAGATGGCGCCGCGGGTGCTATACCGGCGGCACCGCAGCTCCCCCGGGCTTCGCTCCCATAGGGACGCCATCGATCTGGCAGTCGAAGGGGCGCTACAACGGATAAGCGGACGGCTGAGATCGTTGCAGGCTGGTAATAGTCTCTACGTGGGGCCCTAATCCTCGTGGACCATTACGGGCCCGTTCACGCACCGCGACCGAACATGGTCAGAGCCCAATGGAACCCGAGTTTAATGGCGGTTTCATTAGTGTTGCTCCTTTCTTTCTTTCTTCCGTACTAAAATATAAAGACAGCTTTTATTATCACTAAATTTAAGTGATCATCTCAATGCGTAGATGCATTATTTCAAATTATGGTTTGGCAATCTTCCTTATTCTTTTTGACCTGAAAAGAGTAAAGGGCTCTCATTTGGCCGTCGGAAGAAGGGAGTGCTTGTACTCCTTAAAATTCTCCATTTTGTTTTCGACAATTAAGTGAGCACGTAGTTTTTAGCTAATTAATTTGGAATTTTCTCCATAGACAAAAGTAGCTATTTGCATTGAATACGTAGCAGCATGGCAAATCACGTCTTATGGTAAGGATTTGTACCAATAGATAAATATGCCAGTACAACCTACGATACAAAACTACTTTTACATCAATTTAAAAAAACAAGTCAGAAATAGGGATGGCAATGGGTCGGATCCGGTCTCTAATCGCTCAGCCCAAATCCGGCCTGGCTCGAGATGAGGTCTGATTTTTTGAAGCTCGGCCCGGCCCGGAAAAATTAGGTAAGATCTAACCCAAGTCCAGTCTGGCCCGATTTTATTTTTTAAAAGATATTTTTATTATTTTTATTTATTTTTATAATAAAATTAATGTTCATTGGATCAAAATAGTATAAAGTAAATATTAGACTAATCTAGATAAATTTATTTCTAGTTGTTACAAATACGAAATAAATGTTAAGTCATTAAATATAATTCTACAACATAATTTTCAATCTAAAATTTTATAATATTAAAATTATCGCCGTGTTATTTATTTGTTTTTTTTTTAATACCGAACCATCAGATCGTCCGGGCCGAACTGGACTCAAAATTAAAAAAATATTAAATTATCTGACCCAAGTCAGTGTAAAATCGAGCCGGGCCATTGGGCCTTCGGGCCGGCCTGGCCCGGCTCAATTAACCCAAAGTAAAATATTTTATCCATTTTTTATTTGTTGTTGTCGATGTCGGAAGTTGGCGTTCACAAACGAGAGTTTCTACCTTTAAAGACGAACCGGCTAACTTCTCATCAACGTGTCCGTAAAAGGCCTGGTTGCCCTCTTTCCCAGGAGCAGAGTTTGAAGAGAAGAAAATAGAAGGCGTGTGTCCAGAGGCTTTTGACCCTGCTAGTAGGGGTGTTCATAATATGGTCCAAACCGTAAAACTGAACCGAACCGAACCGACCAGTTCGGTTCGATTTGGAATATCTCACAGTTCAGTTCGATTTCAAATTAGGGAACCAAAATGAACCGAAATATATATATATATATATATATACCAAAGCGCCTGTAGCGTAGTTGGTCCACTGCGGCGGGGGCGCGCGACCTCCGCGCGGAGGTTGCGAGATCGACTCTCTCAACCTCTGCAAATGCCATTTAAAAGTTTTTTATTTGATTTCAGTTTGAACCGAACCGATTCGGTTCGCTGGGGAGGATCGGTTCGGTTCCTGAAAAATTGGCGGTGAACCGGACCAAACCGACCCGTGTTCACTCCTACCTGCTAGACTCCCTCCCACATGGCAACACAGATACGGGAGTTATTCCTCAAGGTAAATACAAATTTTGAGTAATCAACTAAATATCTTCTTAATTAAATATATCATGTGAATAAAATAATAAAATAATTATGTGATGATATCTTTTAATATATGTTATTTGTAGATGATATTATTTTAATTGATGAAAATACTGATGATTTGAATATTAAATTAGAAAGTTGGAGATATGTCTTGGAGTCTAAAGATTTTAAGATAAAAATAAATTAAAATTTATGTATTATAATTATAATAACGAGAGAGTGTTATAAAAAGATATGATTCTAATTGATAAAATTATTAGAATTTATCAATATTTTATTAATAATAAAATTATAATAAATTATCGGTGTTATCATGAAATTATCAAAGTAGACCTCGAGTCACTGAAATTCCTATCCCCTTCTGAAGTTGGAATCAGGGCCTGGGAGCACAGCCGTTGGTATGAATATTTCTGCATAACCCACATCTGTTCAACACTCGGCTTAAACAAGACTAAAAGATATTAATGCCAAGTATATATATACCAAATACCAGGGTCAGTACCTAGCTATGATGTTGCTGACAGCCGGCCCTGCAAGCTCTAATCAGTCATACTTGAACAAGGCAATCCATTAGTCTCCTTCGCCACTAAGCTTGGCACTCAAGGATGCCTCATGATCTGAATGATTAAAATGCCTTGGCCGGCCTTCATTTTGTTCACTAAATTCCTTTCTTTTTCTTTTGTACTCAAGTAGGCTACACTGAAAAAGAGCACATGGGTATGAACAAAGGAAAAGAAGAGTGGAAGGATTGACAGAGCCCCACCTTGAGAGAGAAAAAAGATGGAATCAGGTCATTGGTACGTAGTCAAGGTCTTACTAATACATATATAGCACCCAACGGTATGAAACACAAGCATTGATCAATTTGACTGTGTAAAGGCAAAAACATACTTTTTTTTCAGATAGCAACCCATCCCCATTTCAATACTTGTGTGGAGTTCTATGGGTTTGGATGGGGCTGTTAATACTGTGGGTTTGGTAAGAATCACACCTTATAAGAGACAAGAGGGCATCATGCTAGATACATAAGATACAAACTATTCAAAAAGACACATGCATCCAAACAACCTCCCCCTCAAACAATTAAACATTTTTCCATGAGAATTAAGCGGCTCCATGCATTACAACGATGTTAAAAACGCCATCAGTGGCAGATCTCATCCCCCACAGAGACTACATGCATCTAATGACCAGAATTAACCTACGTAGAAGCTCACCAATACCTGGGAATAGAAAAGCAAAATTGAAAAGAGCATCTTGGGGCTTCAGCTCCGCCGGTCACCACAGAATGAGGACTACGTACCGTGCGAAGGGGGGGGGGGGGGGGGGGGGGGGGGGGTGGTGGTGGTGTCTGCTGGTGGCTTCTGTCGTGGGCCAACGTAAATTTTGGCCGCCCGCATCGGCAAGCGCGCATGATGTGGGCTGGCATTTGCTGGTCCGATTAAAGTGCGGCAGCGAAGAGTATGTAAGCAAAAAGCAGCGACAGGCGGTGCTCCTCCTGGGGTGCCCCGCCCACCAAAAAGTTTTTTTACTTGGCCCCTCCTCTCTCTCTCTCTCTGTGTGTGCATACACCACCAATACCCCAAAGGTACAAGTATTACTCCTCTTCCTTTAACCATCCCACTCTCTCTCTCTCTCTCTCTCTCACGCCGTGCCGCTCCATTACACACCGGGCCTCCACCAAACCTCTCTCTAATGAGAAAGATTTTATGTATTTTTTAAAATATAAAAATACTATGTCATCTTACACTTTCCTCCTCTCATTAGTAAAAAAAAAAAAAAAAAAGAGATCTATGTAGCACTTTAATTCTCACCAATGAGAGGAGAGAAGTGTAAGATGACATTATATTTTTGTATTTTGAAAAGTACAAAAAAATTTCTCATCTCTAATTATTCTTCTCTATATGTTCCGGGGGGGGGGGGGGGGGGGGGGGGGGGGGAAGGGCCGGAATGCTTTCTTTCTCGTTTTCTTTTTGATAGCCGGTTCGCTCACAATTCAAACCCTGAGCCACCTCTTCCTTCACAATGGTCGCAGTGCAGTGCGACCATCACAGTGTGCCAGAGGTTCTGAGGAAAAAAACAACTGATGCTTGAGAACAATTTGTCGAAGTCCCTAGTGACCTAGTCCCTCCTAATCATTTCAAAACTTCTCCTTCCACCTCCTCCAGCTGGTTCTCCACTCAAGATGTCTTCGAAAAGACAGTTCAAAAGCTTGAACCGCCTCTTCCTCAACAAAGACATTGCAAGACCTCTCTCTCTCTCTCTATTTCTCTCCCCCTCTGATACACACCCAACTACATGCATACACCCATCTGAAGACAAATATTGCTTGGAATTGTAACGTTTCCTTGTGTTCTTCCTTTTCTCCGGGTCAATAGACAAAACGTTTCATGTCAAAACACCTCTACAAAATTGGGAGAATCGCCGGTCGACACTCCCACCCTCCGCCCAAATCACCCACGATAAAACCCCACATGGTAATAAACCCAACCAGACAAGAGATGAAAGGGAAAAAAAAAGAGAAACAGGAAAAAGTAAAGATTTTTGGACGACGATGCCGGCGGGACCCCCTCCCCCTCCTCCCCGCAGCCGGCTGTCTCCGGTGCGGCCGAACCCGACGCCCGGGAAGGTGACAGGATCAGTATAGCGGCGACCGGTTCGGGACGCCCTTCCGCCGGCTGGACGGCTCCGCGCACATCGACATGGCGGCCGCCGCGCGTGCCGCGGAACCAACGCTGCTTCGCTTCTTCCTGACGAACTCCGCCCCGCCGGTGCAGACGGCCGCCCGGCAGCCCACGACCCAGCCGCCGCCGCCCCCGGAGCTGGTGGCCGGCGACAAGACCGGCGAGTCGAGGACCGAGTCCGGGGTGAGCTGGCCGTCCATGTCGAGGTCGCATGAGTTGGGCAGCGGGAGGAAGTCGCACTCGTACAGGTGTCTGGACAGGGCGCCCTCCGTCTTCAGCAGGTGCTTCACCTACGAACGAGCACGAGGCAGCCACAAAACAGATCCATCAAGGAAAAAAGCACCAAAAAAAGCGACGATTTTTCGATCAGAGAAGATGAAACAGAAAGCTTCGAAGCCACCTCACCTTGCAGGAGAGGCAGCAGAAAAGGTAGGGTTCCTGGAGGGAGCGGTCGCAGGTGATGCAGATGTTGGCGGAGGCGCGGAATGGCCGCGTCTGCGGCCGCTCGTTGATGAACACCACCTTGGCGCTGTTGGTAGTGTACGACTGTGCTCGCAAAGTTTAAAATTTTCACAGATTAATCGAGGAACCATACTGTGACATCCTACTGGAATTGTTTGTACAAACGAATCACACATGCAGTACAGTGAGGACATGATGCAATTCCCGCTCACTAGTCAATGTGGGTGTTCTTTGATTGTAGAAAACATGGAGATGGAACCGTTCAAACAGACATGAACAGGTCTATGTATAGGAGGAAGGCGTGGAGCCAACATGGAAATAATTAGGACATCTGAAAAGGAAAAGCATGCAGCAGAAGAGAAATTGCAAAAAGTTTGGACGATAGTTGTCTGCGCCATTCGGATTTGTACCTACCTTTTCTTCTTTAAATCCGACAGAAGAATGTGGAGATGCGTAGATTTGTTCTAAGAGAAGACTAACAATTACCTGGACGAATTCGCAGTCGATCAGCTTCCCAAGTCGTCAACTCGCACCACATCTTGGTAAACATATCTTCGAATCTGCGAAGACGACGTTAAAGGAGACGGCATGATTGAAAAAGGGTCATTACGAAAGAGTCGATTTTGTTCATCGTCGAGCGGAGAGCTCGGGTGAGAGGAGAGCTGAGGGCGTGGTGGCTACGTACGTAGTGGCTAAGCTTAAGTAGTGTACCTGGAGGAGGCGGTGAGGCGGGTGGGCAGGGAGGCAGTGAGGGCAGAAGCTGGTGCAGCAGTCCAGGCAGAAGATGTTGCGCTCGTTCTTCCTCGCCCCAGCGTGGACCAGGCAGGGGTTGAAGAACTTCTCCCCCAGCAGCGTCTCCAGCCACTGGGGGACGCCCTCGTCGCCGCCCCGGAAACCCACCTGCCCAAAGGAGTCCCGAACCCGGGAATAGGTGCAGCCGGAGCTGTGAAGGGGAAAGAAACGAAGAACCAGAGGAGGACATGCAGCCTAAAGCAGTAAGAATAACAGAGAAGAAGAAGAAGACTCACCATGACCTTCCTTCTCTGCGGCTGCTCGTTCCAGCGAGGGGAGGAGGTGACAAGAACGTTAGCTCCTTTTGCGAGAGAGAAAAAAGAAAAATAGACGCTTCCTATGAGGGTTCGTGAGTTGATGTAGCTATCCCCATCACCTGCCGACCGTGCTTTCCAGTTGTTGTTGCTGCCATATGCAACTGCTGGTGCAGGCGCAGAGAGAGAGAGAGAGAGAGAGAGAGCAAAACAAAGAGAGCAAGAAGGAGGAGGAAAAAAGAAAGTTGAAAGGGGGTGCGGGTGTAGAGGGGGGGACGGGAGCGGGTGGAGATGGCTAACTGGAAAGCGCCAGTCCAGTCCCAGTGCCGAGAGGCGAGAGGACGGAAACGGCGCCCTGCTGCTGCTGCAGCAGCAGCAGCAGCCTGGGGGGAAGGTGGGTCTGGGTCTGGGTCTGGGTTTGGTTGGTATACCTCAAGTAACTACAGTTGTTCAAAAAAGAAGCCACAGTGGGAGACCATTTAGGGACAAAGAAAGAGTCTAGACTGTGGAGATCAGAAGAAGGAAATTTATATATATTAAAGACCAAGGTAGAAAAAATCCCAAGGTCCATCTCCTCTCCAATGTCTGCGATGATGCTCTCTCTCCACACTTGTCCCCTGAAAGGGTCACATCACTGATCTTTTTCCATTCCTTGGTGTTGCACCCACACCCATTTCTCCTCCTGCAATAACAACGGGGGGCGCGATGCCCATGCCAAATCCATGCAATCCATCCATGGGGAACTGCCTTCACATATAAAGTCGTGTCGCAATGGATGGGAACTCTGCATTTAAAAGTATGGCAAAGATGGCTCTGGATTCTGAACCCCACTACCCGGCCAGCTTCCCTCTCTGGATCCCCCAAGAGAAGGGCTGAATCCTCCCTCGCCGCTTCTGTATTTGAAAATCTTCGCAGCACGTCCTTTGAAGGCAGGCCCTGGGCTGGCATGGGAGTACGTACTGCTAGCTGACAAGAACACCGACAGCGACCCCTCCCCGTTTCCCTCCCCACTCCACCCTATCAAAACCCACAACCCAGTCCAAAAATACTAGTAATATATGTATGCCCACAAAGATCGACGAAATGGATGCTGTGCCTGTGTGTGCAAAATCTAATCTTTTTTCCTTTTCTTTCGGATGGTTTGCAGAATCTAATCACTAGTTTTATGAAACAAACAAGAAAAAAGGAGGAAAGGAGGGCGGTGTGAGGATAATAGCTGACGAGGAGGAAACGACGGCCGGCGGGTACGTTCTTTCGCTTTTATGCTGTTGATCCGTCGTGGTCTGCCCTTACATAAAACAAGGGAAGATCCACCATATCAGGGCCTACGGCGGGGAGGAATTATTGACCGAATCGCTGCCGTCAGAGTGAGCCGACGCCCCCGACCGGGGGGGCCGCACCGGCGACACCACCAACGCCTGGGCATGACCAGCGGCATCCCTGTTTTTCTCATCTGTGTTCTTTCACGTCATATATAGAGTTACCCAGAACACAGAGAGAAGAATTAACACTTGCCATGGAAACATCACCAAGACTTTATATTGACCCCAAAGACCGAATAAGACACGAACAAGACTGTTAAACTCTTGTTTAATCTTTCTATATAATGGCACCTACGCTCTTAATGCCCTTTCATATATAATATATCTCGACTAAGTTCCTCTTAAATTATATATTTTACACTTGTGTTATATTCTTAACGGAATCTTCTTGTATTCAGATGTTAATGAATGGGAAGAACACAGAACGAATAATCATTTTGTTACTTGATTATACGGAAAAAAAAATACAATAATACCACGAAAGATTTTGTGGGAATGTATGTGAGTGCATATTAGTTAACCAACCCTACGAAGGCCAAGCCGTTAACGACGATGTGGAGATGCTTCCATTGGTTATAGGGCTGTAAACGGATCGGGTTCGGAACCGAAAACACAGATTTCGATTCCGATACCGATAATCGAAATATAATTTCGATTCCGATTCCGATTCTGATAAGAATGGTTAGTTCCGATTCCGTTCCGATTCCGATAACATTACCGGAACCGAAATTCCGATAAGATAAGGTGTTTACCATAATTTTTTCTTGAGTTTATGACAATTTATCGGAATAACCGATACCGATACTGATTCCGATTATTTTTTCAATTCCGATTCCGATAACTTATCGGAATATCCGATACCGATTCCGATAAGTTATCGGTATCATATTCTGATTCCGATACCGATAATTTTTATCGGAATCGGGTCGAAATATCGAAATATCGGGTTCTGTTTACACCCCTAATTGATTACGCCTCCCGATCCTTGCATCTACTTGAATTACATATCTAGACTCCTCGGCTCATTTACAAATACTTCGAAAAAAGGGGTTTTCCCGCAAACATCCGGAAGCTCCCGAATGTTTTGTGCTCGGCCCGTTTAGCTGCAATTACGTTTGATCTGATCCAACGTCATCAATGCGGTGAGATCAGGAGGCATTTCGAACTCGGCCCGTTTGGCAGCAATTAAGCTTAATCTGATTTCGTAGTCAGGAGACGTTGGCCGGGGCACTGAAACATTCAGGCCCAACAAGTCGAGCAAAAAGGCCCAGTCATGCCCCAAAGTTGTTTTCAGTTGGTCATAGGGCCAGCTAGCCGGGCTGGGTCTTGGATCGTTCTAAGGGTGTAAACAAATTTATACACTTTGATGAACAGCTCGGAGTTCGGCTCTATAAAAACTCAGTTCAGCTCATTTATTTAATAAACGAGTTGAGTTTGCACAAAAAAAAAAAAAAACACGATTCATAAATAAGGCGAGTCTGAACATATGTGAGTGTGACTCAATTATGTTCGTGAAGAACTCGTTTAATTATTTATTAAGAATTCGATTAAATATTTATTAATAATTTATTTAAATATTTTTTATTAAAATAAATGCCAACTTGTTATTTTTATATAATTATTATTGAAAGATGAAATATTTACAAGGAGTTAAATATAAAAGACTAAATGTTAGATAGTAAATACGCAAATCATATAAATAAAGTATGTATAGAAAATCTGACTTTAATAAAACCAACAGAATAAGGGCATATGTACAAAATGGGGTTTCTTAGGGTTCGTAACCACCATCGGCTCTTCATCTTATTCCTCCTGACGTACTTGTGCAAGTGCGACCAAGTGTGGGCCACATGGCCAAGGGGAGTCGCCGTCAGCCCTCTGACTTCTTGGCGACTCTCGTGGACCCTCTGTCAACTATGGACGGAGCTCCCAGCGATGGCACCGGAAGTCGTTCGAGCTTCTCTCCACGGGCAACCGAGGGAAGCTAACAACCCCGCCACACCCAGGGCAGTCGAGGGGTGCTATGGTCGATCACCGGAGCATTCGGGGACCACCGCAAGGCCCCCTCTGATGCCGAAAGGATCTTTTGGTAGCCGCAGTGCCGCCCTTGGGCGGTACGAATGACTGGTGGTGCGAACGGCCCCGACCCGAAGTTGCAGTAATGCGTCTGCTCCCCAAGCTGTGCGGACGCCGTGGCAGTGGTTTCGAAATTGTCAACATCGTCTACAGGTCCTTCGGTAGCATCCTTTGGTCTTCCCAACACCTGCACAGTTGCACTCGTTGCCCACCCCGCCCACCCTACAATGGCTCACATGGCTATATAATCCAATGTTGGATATGAGAGGAACACAATGGCATGAGTTTTTTTCAAAAGGGACTCCGCGACGTTCTCCCTTTGCTAACAACTGGTAAGCCTGGTTCCGGTTCATGGGCTAGAATTTGGATATGAATTATGACTCGTTTATGTAAACGAGTTGAGTTCGGATCGCAGGTCTCTTAAAAAATTTAATGATTTAAATAATAAAATAAATTTTTAACTCGTTTAGCAGAGTTACATTCATGCTTGTTTAAAAGCTCGATTTCGAGTTCGAATGCGAACTTATTTACCTATTATGGTGGCCAAATCTGGCCACCTAGGCCCATGATGGCCCGTTACGGCCCTCTCGCGTCCTGTCAACGAACATGGCCCCATTTCAAGGTGCCACGTCCTCATCAGGGCGGTTCAGAGGCCTTCGAAGACCTTTCCCCCCATGAGCGGGCTTCGCCAAGCCCTTCTGCATACTTCCGAGCAGGTCACATGTCCTGTTGTTCCGAACAGCTACAGGCAACACCGAACAGCACGTTCGATCCCCCCCATACGGGTCATCTGTTCGGACATCATATCCAGAGGTTGCCGAACAGGTTTCTTGGCCTATGCCATGGTTATAACCGTCGCGGGCCACGCACCCCACCATCAAGGGGCGCGTTAACTGCCTGGCATCCCAACGGACACCGGAGTGCATAACTCATTCTATTATGCGCGCCCGTCTAGGCGCCTTTCCAGGCACGATCCATTGGCATTACGCATGTCTGCCTCAGCATCCTTGCCTATAAAAGCACTGGTACAGGACCATGCACAGGTACGTTCTCTCTGGCGTGAACACTACATCCAAAACCCCCTGCCTTACAAGCCTCTCACTGACTTAGGCATCAGAGGGTTTTTCCCAGTCTTCACCGGGTCCCTGACCTTTTCTGGTGACTGCAGGATCTTTCGTCCGCCTCCGACGATTGTCTCCCCTCTTACACAAGTGTAAGGCCTGATCCACTCCGGCCCAACAAGGAAAAGGTCTCCACATTTTTGGCGCCGTCTGTGGGAACGACACAGCCATGGCTCGCGAACGATCCTCTTACCAGAACGTGGGGAGTAGGGCGACGAGATCTCGCCACTCACGAGCGAGTTCTCCCCGCCGGTCTACTCCTGTCGACGTCAACGTCGCCCCCGCCGGCGCAAACCAAGACGTCCCTGCATCAGCGATGGCTGCACTGGCAACTGCCCTAGAGATGGCTGAACTCTGAGGGCAGATGCTGCAATTAACGAATGTCTGCCTTGCCTTGCAGGCTCAACTGGCTGGACCACCAGCCCCGGCGGCTCCCCTGCCGCAAGAGCGGCAGGCGGAGTCGTCGCGTCGGCGCTCTCGCGTCCTCCCGGCGCCTCAGGATCAGCAGGCGGACTCGCCGCTCCGGTCGCACAGAGCTCCATCTGAGGAGCGGGCATCGGAGCGCCGCGGGCGTTCGCCCCGTCGCTCCGTTGCCTCCCCCCGCCTGCCGCGATCGGTTGTGGGAGCCAACTCCCACGGGTCCGCCAGAAGGGGCTCTGCCAATTTAGAGCAGGAGCTCGCCAGGCGCTTACGACGCGTCGTCCACTTGGAACGCCGCGTGGACGCGATGGTCCAGCGTGCGGAGGGGAAAGCTCCGGTGGATGACGACCTGGACTTCCGTTCCCCTTTCAGTAGGGAGATACTAGAGGCTCGGGTCTCTCCCAAGCTCCCTCTGCCCACCATCGCGCCCTACGACGGCACCACCGATCCTGCCGACCTCATCCACGGCTTTGAGTCTCACATGGTGTTCCACGGAGCATCAGACGCGGCCAAGTGCAGGGCCTTCCCTGCGACCCTCAAGGAGACAGCTAGAGCCTGGTTCGAGACCCTCCCGGCGAGCTCCATCTCCTCCTTCCATCAATTGAAGAAGTCCTTTCGGGACAACTTCCTTGGTGGAAGGTCACAGCCGCGAACGGCGGCTTCCCTCTTGGTCGTGCGCCAGAAGAAGGGCGAAGCGCTCTGGGACTTTGTAAAAAGATTCCGAACAAAAGCGCTTCGCATCTGGCGCCTGGACGTCCCTCTGGCAACCAGTGCCCTCATTCAGGGCACTCGCGACGGTTTCCTACAGAGGACCCTCGGCGTCCAGCAGCCCTCCACCCTTGCCGAGCTGCTCTCCATCGCACAACGCCATGCGGCTTGCGAGGAGAGCCTAGCAGCAAGCAGAGCAGAGCAGGGGGAGCAGTCAGACAAGAAGAGGCCTTCCGACAACGGTTCCGACCGTGATCGGAAGAAAGGACGACGCAACGGCGACTCTTCGCGCCGTCCGCAACCCTTCACCAACTACACGCCTCTTACAGTGGCACCCGAACAGATCCTGGCAGAGATCAGGAACGAAGCATATGTTCGGTGGCCACAGAGGATGCGCTCCGACCCCCGGAGGCGCGATCAAAATAAGTATTGTCGCTTTCATTGTGACCACGGCCACGACACCTCTGAGTGCCGCCAGCTTAAGGACGAAATTGAAGACCTTATCAAGCGCGGCTACCTTGGACGGTTCGTGCGCCGGAATGAAGACCGCCCCAGACGCCGAGAACGGACTCCCGAGTAGCCGATCAACAATGAGCCCAACGGGCAGAAGATCAACGTGATCGCGGGAGGCCTCGGCGCAGGCAGAGAAAGCACTCGAAGCCGACGCGACTACGCAAGGCGAGTGCACGTTGTGGATAGGCCACCAGCACCTCGGTCGACTCCATATCCCACCAGTCCTGCACGCGCACCGCCCGAGGAGGCAATAACCTTCTCAGACGAAGACCTTGTAGGGGTTACGACCCCACACAATGATGCGCTAGTCATTTCGGCCACCATCAATCATTGTAGCGTGCGCCGGATTTTGGTGGATAATGGAAGTGCCCCCGACGTCTTGGCTTACGACTGCTTCGTTCTCATGGGCTTGAAAATCGATTAGCTAACCCCCGTAACCTCGCCCCTGTTCGGCTTTTCGGGAGTTTCGGTGCAGTCCATGGGAAGAGTTCGCCTCCCGATCACTTTAGGGACAGCTCCAAGGATCATGACCAAGGTGGTCGACTTCTTGGTCATCAACAACATGTCTGGATACAACGCCATCCTCGGCAGAGGTCTGATTGGCCACATCAAAGCAGTACCTTCGGCACTCCATCAGAAGATGAAGTTTCCGACCCCGAGCGGGGTCGACGAAGTGCTCGGGTGTCAGCGTGAGTCTCGTCGGTGCTATGTCCTTTCTTTAAGGGACAAGCAACCACTCGCAGATCCAACCCCGCCTACAACCGATCAGCCCTCCACCAGCCGAGGATCGCCCGCTGAAGACTTAATTCCTGTCCAGGTAGAGGATGACCCCGAACACGTCCTGTACATTGGCGCCTTGTTGGCAGAGGCCGAGCAGCAACGCTACAGGACCTTTATGCTAGCCAATTTGGACGTGTTCACCTGGTCCGACGATGAACTTCCGGGAATTCCCCCGGAAGTAATGGTGCATCGCCTCCGACTAGACCCCCGGGTCCCACCAGTTCAACAGAGGAGGCGACCTGTGAACCAAGAACGGCAGACCGTGATTCAGGATCACGTTGTCAAAATCCAAATTGTTGGGCTCCTCCGAGAAACTCAATACCCAAGATGGATCTCAAATGTGGTCCTCGTACGCAAGGCCAACGGTAAATGGCGTGTGTGCGTTGACTACAAGGATCTCAATAAAGCGACGTCCAAGGATAATTTTCCGCTGCCGCGCATTGATCAGCTGGTGGACGCTACTTCCAGCCACGAGCTTCTCAGCTTCCTGGATGCATACTCTGGTTACCACCAGATCAGTATGCACCCCCCGGATCAAGACGCCACGACGTTCGTCACAGACCTAGGCTTATACTGTTTCACCAGAATGCCTTTCGGTCTAAAGAACGCGGGCGCAACATACCAGCGGCTGGTCAATAAAATGTTCGAGCAGCAGATTGGGCACAACATGGAGGTCTACGTTGACGACATGTTGGTCAAGACACTTCCAAGCATAGACCACATCTCCAACCTCCAGAAAACTTTCGCAACTCTGCGAAAGTACAATATGAAACTCAACCCTACCAAGTGCGCGTTTGGTGTTCGTTCGGGTAAGTTCCTCGGTTTCCTTGTGTCAAACAGAGGAATAGAGGCAAACTCGGAGAAAATCCAAGCCGTGCTTGAGATGAGCAGTCCGAAGACGGTGCGCGACGTCCAACGTTTGACAGAACGTCTTGCGGCATTAAACCGGTTCATGTCCCGAGCAGCAGAAAGAAGTTTTAACTTCTTCAAGTTGCTCCGAGGCCCTAAAAGTGCCTCGAAGCAAGGGGGGCAAGTACGGTGGACTGAAGAGTGTGAGGCCGCCTTCACCGAGCTGAAGACGTATCTGGCAGCCCCCCCTATTCTCTCAAAGCCTATGCTTGGGGAACCTTTGTTCGTATACCTCTCGGTTACCGAACACTCCATCAGCGCGGTTTTGATCAGAGAAGAAGGAGCGGCGCAGCACCCAGTATATTACATCAGCAGGGTCCTCCAAGAAGCTGAAAGGAGGTACCCCCGAGCAGAAAAACTCGCCCTTGCTCTCGTCAAGGCTGCCCGGAGGCTTAGGCCCTATTTTCAGGCCCATTACGTTACGGTTCTAACCGATCAGCCGCTGAAATCCATCCTTCAGCGGCCAGAGGCTTCTGGCAGGCTTATCAAATGGGCGATAGAGCTTGGTGAGTTCGACATTAGCTTCCGACCGAGGACGGCGGTCAAGGCGCAGGCGTTGGCAGACTTCGTTGCGGAATGTACTCTCCCTGCCGAGCAGGACCCACCGTTGGCAGACGAACCCCTATGGGAGCTCTACGTCGACGGATCCTCTTGCCTCACAGAGAGTGGAGCTGGCTTGGTCCTCACCTCCCCGGTTAGAGTTCCAATACGCCCTCCGTTTCCGCTTTCCAGCCTCCAACAACGTAGCTGAGTACGATGCTTTGCTGTCTGGTATTCGCATGGCTAGGCACCTCAGAGCCCTTCGGCTTAGGGTCTTCAGTGACTCCCAATTGGTCGCCAGCCAAGTGAACGGGCAGTTCGGAGCAAGAGAGCCCCGCATGGCTCAATACCTTCAACAGGTCAAGAGCCATGGCTCAATACCTTCAACAGGTCAAGAGCCAAGCAGAGGGCCTCCTATACTTCGAGGTCATACACGTCCCACGGGAGCAGAATGCGCGAGCAGATGCACTCGCCGAACTGGCATCTTCAGGTGACATCGCCCCTTCCCGCTCCGTGTTCATCGAAGAACTCGCCTCGCCGAGCACAGAAGTAGACGTCGCAGCCGTAGAGACAGGACCATCAACTCCGAGCTGGATGGACCCTCTCTTGGCATACTTACTTCGAGGTGAGCTTCCGCCCGAACAGAGCAAAGCTTAGAAAACCATGATGCGTTCTCAGCATTTCGCCATCGTAGAAGGCAAGTTATACCGACGGTCCCTTTCAAGACCTCTTCTACGGTGCCTCAACCCTGAGGAAGCCTTGGCGGCCACCGAAGAAGTCCATGAGGGGCTGTGTGGAAGCCACTTGAGGGGCAAAACGCTAGCACGCAACATTATCCGAGCAGGGTTCTGGTGGCCTTCTCTTCAGAAGGATTGCATGTCCTTTGTCAGGAAATGCCCGGAGTGCCAAAAGTTCGGACAGCTCATCAAGCAACCTGCCGAACAGCTTCATAACCTGTTCGAACCGCGCCCTTTCTCCAGATGGGGCATTGACATCTTGGGTCCCTTCCCAGAGGCCCAAGGCCGGAAGAAGTTTCTATTCGTAGCCATCAACTACTTCACCAAGTGGATCGAAGCCGAACCTGTTTCCACGATCACCGAGCAAGCCGCGTGGAAGTTTGTCTGGAAGAACCTCCTCTGCAAGTTTGGCGTCCCAAGAGTGATCACTCCCGACAACGGGAAGTAGTTCGACAGCACCTTCTTCAAACAGAAATGTGCTGAGCTCGGAATCTATAACCACTTCACCTCCGTGACGCATCCCCAGGCAAACGGCTTGGTAGAAAATGCCAACCGAACGTTGCTGCACGGGATCCGCATAAGAGTAGAGGCAGCAGGAGGGTCATGGATTGGCGAGCTCCCTAACATCCTGTGGTGCCACCGAACAACAGCTCGAGTAGCTTCAGGGGAAACTCCCTTCCATTTGGCCTACGGCTCAGAAGCTGTTGTGCCTTTGGAAGTAGCCCTTCCCACCATCCGAACAACCCACTTCGATGAAGCCGCCAATAATCGTGCTCTTCGGGAAAACTTGGACATGCTTGGCGAACGACAAAACGACGCCAGCATTCACCTCGTTTCTTATCAGCAACGGCTCGCACAATACTATAATGCGCGAGTTTGGGAAAGGCGGTTCAACGTGAGAGATTTGGTTTTGCGCCGTTGTTCGGCTTCGGATCCCCGAAGTGCAGTCGGCAAACTTGCCATCAAATGGGAAGGACCTTATCAGGTCACCCATGTCCTTGGGAAAGGCTCATATAAGCTAACTACCCCTAGTGGCGAAGCCATACCCAGGACTTGGCATGTTTCTAACCTCAAGACTTATCATTTATAAAAGCCTATGTTCAGCGTCCTACTTCTCTTCTCCCTGTCCCTATGGTTACACAAGTGCTTGGCATACACCCCTGATCGGAACCTCCTTTTCGGTTCCCATTGATCTGCGTTGTACATGCAACGCTTATAAATCCAGCGGATTTCCACCCGAGCAGGGACAATGACGAAAGGGAGGAGATAGAAAAAGAGACGTCATAGTCAAATGATAGAAAGGGAAATCTTCATTTACTGAATCTTTCTTACAAGCAGGTCCCTTGGACCACAGTTACAAAAAGCAAAATACAGGAAGGGCATGGAGCGAGGAGTCTAAGGAGCCTGTTCGGAAGCGCCAGCATCTTCACCCGAAGAAGGCATCCGCCCATATTGGAATTGCGCGAAGTGCACACCATCCAAACGGGCGTCAATAGTGCGACGACGGCACTCCCAAACAGCTGCCTCAAAGGCCTCTCGGGTGCGCCCAACCCAAGAGAGCCTCTCCCCAAGATCCTTCCCAGCGTTAAGGCCCACTTTGTAGCAGCGGGCCCCATATTGCTCCAGATCTTCCTTATATTCCGACTCGGCCTTATATTCAGCAACGGCACGGACCCTCGCATCTGCTACCACCTTGGTTAGGGCGTCCTTCTCGGCCCGTGCCAAGGTAGCATCCAGTTCCGAAGCCAGGAGGGCAGCTTTGAGGTTCTTCACCTCCTCCTCCAGCGTTGCCTCGCGAGCCTTATGCCTCGCTGAGAGGTCCTCGCAGAAAGTCGTCTGCGCCTCATAGAGATACTTCTGTCTCTGGCCTCGAACAGCCAGAGCCTTCAGAATACCCAACGACTTGGACACCCTGTCCGCAAGAGCCTCCAGGTCGACGTCGCTCAAGCCATCTTCCCCTTGGCCCTCCGGGTGGTAACCTTCCACTGGTCTCTCCGAAGTCTGCTCGGAGGAAAGATCCAGGCATCTCGCCAACTGGTCGAGATGAGAAGCAGTGGGGCTCGCCGGCAACTCCCTGGGTGCGTTTTCCATGCGACGAAGTGTCGCCTCCAACGCTGCCACTGAGGGGTCTTCGGAAACCCTCCTCTGTAGTACTTCCCTAAGGGGCTTCCGGTTGTCATCGGACTCTTCAGCCCGAAAACCACCCCCAACTTCCGTCGCGTCCCCTCCAGCACCTTCAACTACCTTGGCGGTTAAAATTACATTAGCACCCGCCTCGGTGGGGGGCATGGGGGGCAGGATGCCCCCAGTGGTAGCGGCAATCTCCTTAGCGGCCCCCGTCGTCGCGTCCGCTTTTTCAGTGGCCCTTGCAGCAGGAACCAATTCCTGTCCTTCGGACAGAGTTGCGTGTGGCACCGAAGCCACCTCGCTGCTCGCCAGCCCGCCAGTGGCAGAAACCTCTGTCGCACCAGCTTCCTCCTCGGTTCTGGTGTTCCTTGGGGAGAAGATCCCCTCAACCTCCCCAGCAAAGGCGGTTGTTGTGACGACCATCCCCGGCGCTTCGATGATCGGAGGGCCCTCCTCCCCCCGAGCAGAAGACGCCGCGACTTCTCCGCTCCTCCAGGTAGAAGCTTCGGCAGCGTTGCTGGTAGTACCGTGCTCGGCACCACCAGTATGGGAAGCATCCGAGAGCTCCCTATCCTTCGAGCAGGTGGAGCCCCTCACCTCTTCCCTGGCAGGACTTTCCGACCGGTCGCTCACGACGACGAGCCCTAGTTCGGTCGCCATCCTTTGCGCGACCTTCGGGTGAACCACGGAAGGCATCCGCAGTGCTTGCTGATCGGCCGACTCCACGGCCTTACGTTTCTTGCGCAGCAGCAACTGCGCCTCCTCAATTTCGTCTTCGGTCCCCTCCTCGCTATGTTGGGAGACAGTACGGACCATTTTCTTCTTCTTCCGAGCGCGGAGCTTGTCTGCATCCTCTGCGTCCTCTTCGAACAGCACTGGCCTCTTCTTCATAGAGGGGGAAGGACGAGTCATCCCGTCGCCCCTCTCCGGTGGAGTCCGAGCTCCAGCCGAAACCACCTCTTTGGTGGCCTTCTTCTTCAGGCGAATTCCTCCGGGCCCCTTTTCAAGGACCCGTGCCTTTTCTGGGCGCTCCTGGGTAGATAAAGGAGCAACAAGCGCCGTTGTTACTGCGGCACTAACCCTCACGGCAGAGGGAACCCGAACAACGGCCGCAACGTCGTCGTCCTCGTACACCATGTGCGCCAGAATAGGGATCTGTTCGGCGAAATCTTCGTTCGCCTCCAGATCCCTCCCGGCCTCCAGCTCCGTGGCAGCTGCACACAAAAAGAAGAAGAAGAAGAGTTAGAGCAAGGTCACCAAACCAGTGAGTAAATGACCGAAGTCCGTATACTTACTCCACGTACGGTTTGCTTAGGCCATGCTTGACGAGCATGAATTCGGTTACATAGCCTTCTCCATTCCTAACACCTGCTCGGAGAAGACTATCTGAGGCCCTCTCCTCGTCTTGAATCAGCTTTGGAAAGCTGTCCTTCCGTGCCGAACGGATAACAGTGGGGAACCCCCACTCTGCACCATCCCGTCGACGCACGAACAGTAACCTGTCCATCCAACATTTGTTGTTGGAATACTTGTTGGACAGCTGTATATGCATCCTATCTGTTCGGTGCTTGGCGTAGTCGATATCCGCTCCTGACGGCTGAGAAGCAGACAGCTTGAAGTGAGCTCGGAACACATCCGCCGAGCCCCGGATCTCCTTAAGCTTGCAGATGATGCCGAAGATACATATGTACCTCCATGTGTTGGGCGTCAATTGTATCGGCGAGACGCCCCAGCAGTTGAGAAGCGCCTTCGCCACTTTCGGCAACGGTAGCCGGAATCCTGCCTCCAGGTGATCCACGGAGAGGGGGAAACAACCTGGTTTGTTCACCAGGAACGATTCCCCTTCCTTCGCATCGATGATCTCGTATTCGTCGCCGATCTGGAAGCGCTCGCGAAGCCCACTATAGTGGCGGCATCGTGGCCCGCTCAATGTCGCGATGGTGACCCCGCTCGCACCGGCAACCGCGACCGCTTTTGCTTTTCTTGTCATCGTTGTCCAATGTGGAGGAGAACAACAAACGGGAGAAAGCGCGAGGAAGAAGACGATCACCTAAGGAGGGCACGAGAACCTCTTGAACGGAGAAGAAAGGAAGCTTGAGGAGGAAGAAAGCTTGAGGACTGATCTCTGGAAGAGTTTTCGAAGGCGTGGCTCCTGCCTTCGCCCCCTCCTTTCCTTATAAAGAAGGAGATGTGCGAAATTCGAGGCGGGCCCCAAAATGCCTCTCCTTCCAGTTTTCGAAAGTTCCTCCTCGATCGCAGTGCTGGCGGCCGTTTGAATGCAAAGTGTGACGCTCCTGGCTCGACACGACCTCGCACCCATCATGATGGGTTAGCCGTTCGACAGGGCTCTAGGCGACGGCACCATATAGCCCCCTACAACGGGCCATCGCATTAAATGCGGAAGTGACGCCCTCGAAGTGCTCGTATCGCCGAGCCACTCGAGAGCGTGGGGGGCAAGCGTGGTGGCCAAATCTTGCCACCTAGGCCCATGATGGCCTGTTACGGCCTCTCGCATCCTGTCAACGAACGTGGCCCCATCTCAAGGTGCCACGTCCTCATCAGGATGGTTCAGAGGCCTTCGAAGACCTTTCCCCCCATGAGCGGGCTTCGCCAAGCCCCTTTGCATACTTCCGAGCAGGTCACCTGTCTTGTTGTTCCGAACAGCTACAGGCAGCACCGAACAGCACGTTTGATCCCCCCCATACGGGTCATCTGTTCGGACATCATATCCAGAGGTTGCCGAACAGGTTTCTTGGCCTACGCCACGGTTATAACCGTCGCGGGCCACGCACCCGACCATCAAGGGACGCGTTAACTGCCTGGCATCCCAACGGACATCAGAGCGCATAACTCCTTCCGTTATGCGCGCCCGTCACGGCGCCTTTCCAGGCTCGATCCATTGGCATTACGCATGCCTGCCTCAGCATCCTTGCCTATAAAAGCACAGGTACAGGACTATGCACATGTACGTTCTCTCTGGCCTGAACACTACATCCAAAACCCCTTGCCTTACAAGCCTCTCACTGACTTAGGCATCGGAGGGTTTTTCCCGGTCTTCACCGGGTCCCCCTGACCTTTTCTGGTGACTGCAGGATCTTTCATCCGCCTCCGACGATCGTCTCCCCTCTTACACAAGTGTGAGGCCTGATCCACTCCGGCCCAACAAGGAAAATGTCTCCACACCTATAAATAAGTAGTTATCGAGTTGAGTTCGAATATCTGAACGTGAATCAAGTCGAGTTCAAACATATAAATAAATACTCGACTGAGTATAGAGTCAAATTCGAACGTGATAAAAATAAACGAGTCTAAATGCGAGTTGAATGTTACTCGACTCGACTCTGATCATTTACACCTCTTGATCTTTCAAGCGAACTCGCTATAAACCCAAAATTCCGGATTTACTGCACATTAATCTCCCGTTTACCAACATCTGTATTGCTTAACAAGTTCTTCCTTTCTCGCCAACATCACTTACTTAGGATAAGTAGTAGCCGTTCATCCCAGTACGAACACTAAATTCTTCTCATCAAAGTATGATACCGGTGATGAGCATTAGCAACACATGACCTTGGTGCAAGGGACAACAGATCAGGAATACCCCAACATTATATGGCGGGCACCCAGTACCTATTCACACATGCCGAAGGGGTAATGAACGACCATGCATGCCCTTCTTCTCTAGGCACTGGGCTTCTAATTAAATGGAACTACGTACAGATGCATCACCTTTTTATGAAGCACCTATGCAATCACCTTCTAATTTTTTTCTATCCACACGAAAGCATCGGTCATTTGTCTGGCAATGTTCGCCTCCATTCATTGTGTCCGGCAGCTTCCGGTTTGGGGTGCGAATAAAAAGCATATGAGACAATGGTTTACTATTTGCATGAGAAGTAAATAAATATTATCCATCTTAGATGCAAATAAATGAGATATCCATAACTTCTAGCCGGATGGTACACGTGCATGTCAAACATACAGCGTAACTATTGCCGGTGGTTCATCTCCCGCGAGCCAACTCACCAGCAAAGTGTTCGTCTCACCAGTCCCGTCCCAGTCGTCCCACCGCCGACGACCTTAGACGGCAGCTCGCGCGGTGGGGACTGGGGTTGCCTCCCCTCCCCTGGTCCCCTCCTCACCATGGTCCGCTGCTGCCGCCACCCTCCGGTGGTACTCGCCGTGTCTCTCGCAGAATGGCCGGCTCCACCGGGGACGGTCGATAGGGATCAGACGGAGACGATTTGACTGGAGATCCCCGCCGCTGGCAGAGATCAGATGGATTTGACTGGAGAGACAGTAGCAGGCTCCAATCAGATGGAGATGCTACGTACTCCCCATGCACCCTTTAGTGATGCGACGTTTTGCCGACGGGGCCATGTCATCCGTCTCACCCCCATTCAGAAAGTGGCATTCTGACGCTAATTAACAACCATGGCCATTGGATGCAACCCCACTTGTTATAGGAAAAATTAATTAAAATTTTGTGTCGGATAATCTGACTTAATTTTTAATCTCTGTCAAAATTTCATAAGTTATAAAATTTTTTATTTTTATATAGCTTAATTTTTAATACATACATAATATTTATGAGTACTAATATTTTTCTAATATTTTTATTTTATTTTTATCTTCCCCATAAATTATAAATTTACAACAATTATAGTAAATCTATATTGTTATAGTAAATATAACTTTCTATTACAATATATATTAAATCTTAGTATAGTAAATATTCTTTGTTACATAATATATGTTAAGTCTTATTATAGTAAATATTATTCTCTGTTTTATTATATGTTAAGTTCTCATACAATATATATTAAGTCCCGTTCCAGTAAATATTTTCTGTTACACAATATATGTTAAATCTTATTATAGTAGAGAAATTCTATGTGCACGTACGCACGGGTAAAATGTCCACGCTGGAATCGCCGGGGTCGCAGGTGATTGGTACACGTTGGTAGCCGCCCATGTCAGCTTCCCCAAACACGTCGCCGCCTGCTCCGCAGCTTCCCGAGACATTTCATCATGAAATCGCCTCCATCACGTAACAGCAATTGTATGAGATATTTCTTTAAACCCAATTTTGTCCTTCCCGCCATTTCTGCGAAAATAATTTGAAAGAGAGATCCCTTCTAACTCACACAAGAGCCTCCCTTGCATCATCCCAATCTTCTTCTTCCTCACCCACGAAAATCCCTACCATCTCTATGCAAATCCCGTTTTCTTACTCGTGTACTCTGGTTCATCCATGGCGTCTAAGAAGAGTCTGCTTATGCATTTCAGTCGCCGCATTGCTAAGGAGGCCATGGCAGAAGAGCCCGTGGAGCAACCGACGACGCTTCCTCTCCCACCCGACGCAAAGGAGGCAAGTGTTACTGTGCCAGCACCAGAAGCAGAAGAAGACGCAGGACAAAGGGGGGCATCTCGAGTGAGAGGTATGGTTCCGAGTGTCGAAATATGTTCCTTGTGTTTAATGACAAATAGGGTTGCAAACGAACCAATACACTCGACGAGCAGCTCGATGTTCGACTCGATAAAAACTCGACTCGGCTCGTTTATTAAACTAACGAGCAGAGCTTGAACAAAAAAATAAGCTCGGTTCATAAACGAGCCGAGCTTGAACAAAAGTATATTCGACTCGATTATGTTCGCGAGTAGCTCGTTAAGATACTCGATAAATTACTCGTTAATATATTCGATTAATTCTCGTTAATATGTTTGTTAAATTACTGATTCTGTCACTTCATATAATATTAGATAAATTACTTGTTAAGTATAAAGATACAAATATATTTATATATTTTTATAAATTTATTGTTGAATTATAAAATATTATGAGAACTTATATGTAATTATGTAAATGAATACTAGACAAGGGCATAAACACAAAAATTAATATTTCAAGGTGCCTCTGTATACCACCATCTTCTTCCTCCCGGGTCCTCATGCCCCTACGCAGCCGTGCTACAGATGTGGCCCCCGGCGGGGCTGAGGGAGTGAGAGGCGCATGAACCGCATCGCCCCGCCCGATCTCTCCAAGTGTCACCTCACCACCACCTCGGCCGCCTCCGACGCCAAGGAGTTGGAGCGCTGCCGCCCTACTCTGACACCCCCGCGGTCGAGTTCGCCGTGCCGAGCTTCAGCCAGCTGCGGCTTCGCCGTGCCGCCCACCTCCTCGACCCCGAGTCCCCGACTACATCAGCAAGATCGAGTTGGCCGCCCACCTACTTCGCCCGTTCTCCGTGCCGCCCACCTACTTCGCCGTGCAAATACCCTCCCCACCCCACCCCCTGCTCCCAGCCTCCCACTCCATCGACTGCCCAATGCCCATAGCGTTTTCACTGCTCTTAATCCCATATCGGAGAATAGAAAAAATTGTTGAGGTTATATTCTATAAAAAGACCTCCCCACCCAGCAATCGAAAGCGCCTGAGCCATCTAGCACTCGTACGGGGTTTAAAATTTTTTTGAGATTATAGCTCCCATGTTGGGAGGGAAAAAAATATTTTTTAAATATAAACAATTGTAATCTAAATCGTGTACATACTCGTTTAAGTACTCGGTTTTGAACTCGTTTGTGTAAACGAGTAGCTCGTCTGATTAAAGCTCGTTTGTGTAAACGAGTGGCTCGCCGAGTCGAGTTTGAACACTGTAAATTTTAATCGAGCCGAGTTCGAACATCAATTTTAATACTCGTCGAGTAACGAGCCGAGTTCGAGCTCAGATTTAAATGAACGAGTCGAGTTCGAGCAGAGCCCTACTCGGCTCGGCTCGGATCGTTTGCACCCCTAATGACAAATATGTCTCTTAGAGTGAGAAATAGCTATGTTCCAGTGAAAAATAGATTATTTCCAGTGACAAATAAATCTTTATACTAGAGGTTTATTATGGTGACAAATAGGTCTCTTTGGGTGACAAATAAGAGATCCAACGACAAATAGGCCTCTTCGGTTGATAAATAGGTTCTTTCCAATGACAAATAGTGTAACGTCCCGACGCGAAATATCGGAGCGGAATTACAGTTATTAAATAGTACAGAGCGAGAAATAAATAACAAACCATTGCACATTTGGAATAATATCAACCGAACTCCAATTTCATTAATAAACCACCAAACTTCATTACAATCACTAATATCTCATCAACTTTATGGACTAACTATTACATCAACGTACCAGAGCCAAAACTAGGGTATACAAATCCCGTTTTCTTACTCGTGTACTCTGGTTCATCCATGGCGTCTAAGAAGAGTCTGCTTATGCACTTTAGTCGTCGCATTGCTAAGGAGGCCATGGCAGAAGAGCCCGTGGAGCAACCGACGACGCTTCCTCTCCCACCCGACGCAGAGGAGGCAAGTGTTATTGTGCCAGCACCAGAAGAAGAAGAAGACGCAGGATGAAGGGGGGCATCTCGAGTGAGAGGTATGGTTCCCAATGTTGAAATATGTTCCTTGTGTTTAATGACAAATATGTCTCTTCGAGTGAGAAATAGCTATATTCTAGTGAAAAATAGATTATTTCCAGTGACAAATAGATTTTTATACTAGAGGTTTATTATGGTGACAAATAGGTCTCTTTGGGTGACAAATAAGAGATCCAACGACAAATAGGTCTCTTCAGTTGATAAATAGGTTCTTTCCAATGACAAATAGTGTAACATCCTGACGCGGAATATCGGAGTGGAATTACAGTTATTAAATAGTACATAGCGAGAAATAAATAACAAACTATTGCACATTTGGAATAATATCAACCGAACTCTAATTTCATTAATAAACCACCAAACTTCATTACAATCACTAATATCTCATCAACTTTATGGACTAATTATTACATCAACGTACCAGAGGTAAAACTAGGGCCTATAGTACTTTATTGAAAACTAAACTAATACATCATAACTGTCTGACCCATTCTATACTAACTAACTACTAAAGCAAATGGTTGCTGATAACGGTCACTCCTGAGCATCCTCCTCAGTCCCATCCTCGTGAGTGTGGTATCCATCTGACTCACCTGAAACACATTAAATAAATACGCAGGATGAGCGAATAACATCCAGTAGGACTTAATATCTCATGAGAACAAGCATGCTTTAAATAATTAATGTCTTAAGACAGGTTAACTAGAGAGAATAGTCATGTAGATCAAGTAACGATAATGAGAGAACAATAGCATCTGGCACAGGGAAAAATAGCACAACGAGAACGATAATAGAATGGCCATGTAACAATATAGCATGTAAATTGCACAACAGTGCACTAGTAACGATAACGATTGCACTGGTATAGATAGCACTTTGATTGTTATACATTAATCTAGATAGTATGATGGTCCTGGATGCATGCCGTAACACATCCTTGATCATTTTAACTCTCATGGGCACTAGCACTTTTCGGGCGCTCCTCCCAGGACCAGATCGGGCCCCATTGCACTGGCATTAGTCATTTCTTCATCTCAGACAATCACACGAATAGCCAATAGAGTACCAAGAAATAGATGAGAGTAGTAGACGAACTAGACGAGAGAGTAGAGAGAATGTGAACAGATGAGAGTAAGGGTGTAAACGAAACCCGATATATCGATATTCCGACCCGATTCCGATAAAAATTATCGGTTTCGGAATCAAAATATGATACCGATAGCTTATCGGAATCGATATCGGATATTCCGATAAGTTATCGAAATCAGAATTGAAAAAATAATCAGTATCGGTTATTCCGATAAATTATCATAAACTCAAAGTAAAATTATGGTAAACACCTTATCTTATTGGAATTTCGGTTTCGGTAATGTTATCGGAATCGGAACGAAATCGAAACTAACCATTCTTATCGGAATCAGAATCATATTTCGGTTATCGGAATCGGAATCTGTGTTTCCGGTTCCGAACCCGACCCGTTTGCAGCCCTAGATGAGAGGATATAGATAGTAGACGAGATAGGGACAATATCATAAAAACACGAGAAACAACGATAGTCACAGTTGCCCGGCACACCCTCGCGGGCCGGCAGTCTGGTAGAAATCACCTCCGCCCACTAGCCGTGCTATGAACACAGGCTAGATGGTCCGGTGTGATCACAAGATAAGGAGAGATCACACTAATGCCATGGATCATACTGATCCCTAAGGTGTAACGAGTTTTAAGGTACAACCAGCTCGTCAGCTAAGGACGTGCGCCAAAGTCAAGAACACTTACGGAGGCCTTGACAAGGAGTCTCTAGTCCAGTCGAGAGTATTCTCGATGGATAAAGTGTGTAGAAATTAAGAGAAAGTGTGTAGAAATTAACTAGTCTGTCGTGTCTCGAGTGCTCGAAGGCCGAGGGAAATGGTACCAGTGTTCAAAACGCGTGTATAAAACGAACACAAGTGTCATTAATTAAATAGAGAATTTAGTCATTTACTTTGTTAATTTACCATATACATTATTGAATAATTTATTTGGGGTCAAATGGCAAGCGTAAAGGTTATGTACATGTGTGCAAGTGTGAGAAATCAAGAGAATATGTATAGTTGTGCAAATAGCTTTTAAATTAATTAAATTCACATAATAATGCCCATTAATAATTAACAGTTCGCAGTACTCTATTTGGTTTTAACATTATTTAATAAACATGTATGGGAGGGTTAAATGAGAAAAATCAGAGTTCTGGCCGCCATAGTCAGATCGCGATGCAGGCTGCTGTCGCAATCAGGTCGCGACAAGGCGGATCGGCACGTTCAGGTTTCAGGTCGCGGCCCATAGGGTTGTCGCGTTAAGGTCATCGCAACGCTCGGGCTTGGCACGTTCTGTGAACCGGCACTGGGGTGGACCAGGGGAAGGTCGCGACCAGTCGACCTGCCGTGTTCAGATCGCGACGGGTCCTGGTGTCGCGACCCCCTCTGAGGTCGCAGCGGATCGGGCCGTCGCGATCTCAGGGAGTGGCTCGAGCCCCAGAAAAGAGGGATTTGCCCTTTTTTCCAGGTGGATCTACATGATACAGGACTATTCAAAATTCGATATAAAATCACTCAGTGATCCAAAAAGTATGAAACTAGTTTTAAACGGAAGTAGACTCATAGATCTACCAACAGACATGATTAATTCGAAAACAGACAAAGTTTAGGCATGCTTTGATTAGGTTACATTTCGGTGACCTAAACATATATAGTCATGGATCAACGAATTAATTAGCGTTGGATACATAATAAAAATTAGAGAAATCAGGGACGTTTGAAAGCTAACATGATGTAGTATTTATAAGAATTTTCTCATGGCATGGGATCAAGTATGCACGGGATTTGAAAGCAAACATGAAGGTTCGGGTACATGGATATGACAGGGATTCAAGGAATTAATTCTCCCTTATGGGAGTTCGAAATAGAACAAAACCAGATGTCTTTTGCAAGAGATCATAAAATCTACCTAGAGTAATTTTTACTCGAATTTAACTTGAGAGATTGTCTACCTTTCATTGAAGTAAAGAAGAACCCTAGTTTGAAGACGAAAATAGGAAAGATCCTCCTTGCTTCAAGCCTTCTTCTCCCTTGCTCCTTCGTCCACATCCTTCTCCTTCGTCCTCCAGAGTTCCTTCTGCGGTCTAGGGGGTGATAGGGCCGAGATTGGGGTGTTTTGTTGGCTAATAGAGTCCAACCCCTTCTAAGAGTCATTCCTTCCATAAAATTCTGACTTTATTAGGGTTGGAAAGAGAGACAATTTCGTGGTTAATAGGTTAGGGTGAGTTCAAGACTCTTTTTAGGATAGATTTGACTTGTTTAATATTTATCTTACCCCCTTTTATTAATTACTATTATTTTAAATTCGAATTTGACATAATTATCTCCCATCTCATGATGGGCTCTTCACATTTGGGTCTGGCAATTTATGTTTAGGCTATTAACATAATCCATTCCTAATTTGGTTAATGGATATTCTTTTAATTCACTTAAATTTTATTTATTTCTTTTTTATTCTAATTAAATCTATTTATCTCATTTATTTAATTAATTTTTTTATTTTATATTGAATTTAAAAATCAAGGTTGCTACAAATAGATCCAGTGACAAATAGATCTCTTAGGGTGACAAATAAGAATTGTTCCAGTGATAAATAGGTCCTTTTGAGTGAAAAGATTCTTTCCCGTGACAAATAACTAACTTCCAGTGACAAATAGGTTTCTTCTGTTTGGGGAATCTGACGTGGGCGGCTTCTAACGTGTAACAATCACCTACGACCCGGCAATTCTAGCGTGGATATTTTACCCGTGCGTACGTGCACATAGTATTTCTCATTAAAGTAAGTGTTATTCTCTGTTACATTATATGTTAAATTATATTATAATCTATAACTATAAACTTTTAAAAAATAAAAAATTATATTTATTTGTTGAGACTCAAATTCAGATGTTCAAAATTCTAATATAAAATAGGACAAATAAATTAGGAGTCTATTCTTGACTTATTCTCTAATCTCTGACAAAATTATAACTCATTACTATAAGTGTTATATTCTGTTATAATATACATTAAATCATGTTATATTAAAGACCTCCATGTTACAATCAGAAACTCTTAATTAATTTGTCCTATAAAATATTCACTACTAAACTACAACCTCACTTATGTTACAACATCTCATATATAGAAAACTCAACGAGTTGGAGACCAGGGGTGGATCTAGCATGTATCCAGTGGGGTCTTGTGACCCCACTGGATAAAAAAATTTGTATTGAGGGCACAAAATTTCACCATGGATGACCTCACTGAATTTATATGGGTGCACCATTAGGACCCTACTAAAAAAAAATTCTGGATCTGCCATTATTGGAGACTATAGTCATGGACACCTCACCTAGATGTCCGTCGCCGCCGTTAGCGAGCTGGAACCACCAGCGGGAGCAGTGGCAACAGTGTCGAGGGATTTCCCCCTCCGGCTCTGGTAAACGGTTGTGTGTGTGATAGAAAGGGAGAGAGAAAGAGATGACAAGGGTGTTGCGGTGGGCACCATAAAGAGGGAGAGTATGCGGGGTGGGAGGGGGCGCTGGAGGGGGATCTCCCCCTACGGGAGAGATGGCCGGGGCGCGGCAAGGTGTCGTGGTGGTCACCTCTTTAGAGAGAGAGAGTGGAGCTTCCTTCTAGTTTTCAGATGCAGTTTAACAAATCTGAGAGGGCACACGCTTGTATAGGCGTGGGTTGCTTCCAGCGTGGAAGTGGCGACGGCCCGGAGAGGGGTGTGCATGTAGGTGACCAGCCCGAGTTTCTCTGACATGTCCATGTCGCACACTCCGTGGTAGCTCCCTCTGGAACTAGTGGAGGAGGTGCCCCCCCCCCCCCCCCCCCCAACTACGCCCATGAGCACACCCTCCGCAGTCCGCCCTGCCCTGAACGGTAGTAGGCCGAAAGTCGTGGCTCATCATGTCCATGTGCTCCAAAGCAAACCGCTCCGACTGGTACTCCAACGGGTCCTTTCCACACCACTGGGTCGCAAGCGATGGCCCACACATTCGCCAGCATGGTGGAGCCCTCGAGTACATCGTAGCCGCGAGCTTGACATCGGCGTTGGCCTTGTGCGGCAGCATCAACAGAGTCGACGGGGTGCAACCGCTGGGCCTCCTAGGTGACCCACTGCGGGTAGAGGAGTCCGCCTTGGTTGTGATCCAGTCGGGGCCGATCACCCTATGAAGCTCCTGCGCCTTGGCCTACACCCGAGGGTTCTCGAATAGCTCCACCATTGCCCACTCCGATGAGATCATCGTCGTATCGATGCCCGCTATGATCATGTCCTATAGCACCATCGCTACCGTCGTGTGAGATGAACGCGTTCGACCAAAGAAGCAGTGGTTCAGTGGCGGATCCAAAATTTTATCTTAGTGGGGTCCTAATGCTGCATTCATATAATTTCAATGGAGTCACCCATAGTGAAAAATTATCATCTCAATACAAATTCTTTTATTTAGTAGGGTCACAGGATTCCACTAGACTTGTGCTAGGTCCGCCCAGCCATGGTCAAACACACACCCAGAGAAGGCCGATGATGGTGCCATCACTAAGGTCATACTTCTTTTGGAGGGTGAGGAGAGCGTCGACCAAGTGCTTCTTGTGCTGTCTACCGCTGACAGGGGTGTGCTCTTCCACGATGGCCTCAATGAGGCAATCGCAGCGGGCGATATTTTAGACAAGAGAAAGACTTAATGTATTTTTATATTACACTTTAAATGTAATATAATTAGATAATAATCTATGTGACATCTTTTACCTGAAGAGTAATAAAATGACAACCTAATTATTAGATGCCACATGAATTTATTATCTACTCATATTGCACTTACTAAGTCTTTCTCTTTGGACAAAGCCAGACTCGCCGAGTGAGAAGAACCAACGGAGACAGGGGACCTAATTGATAATGGAGGGGGAGACGCAGGGCTTTCCCTCCGAAAGAGATGGCGGTGGTGTGGCAGGGTGTCGCGATGGACACCTCTGTGTGTGAGAGAGAAAAAGAGATGGCAGAGATTTTCTGGACATTTGACACACAAAAAATGACCCACGATAGAGGTTTATTGGCATTTGTCTTCTATGCCGTGGTGTGTATTGTTCTTCCGACATTTTTAATACATAAAAGAGAGATTCATACAAATACAAATACAGGAAGAATTCGCGCGCAGTTAAGAATACAAACACAGGACAAATTCTCGCGCACTTAAGACTTTCGACAAGATATATATGTAAAAAATCCAAAAGTTAAAAAGAAGTGTTGGGTGCACGGTTTTGTTTTGTCCGGTCGACCGTGTCATTGACTGACGTGCGACCTCTTTTACGCATCAATCAATGACTAAATGGCCGGACAAATCCTTTGTCCAATTTACTCGACCACTTAGCAATCCCGAAAGTTAAAATTGTGTGGCTGCCCACGGTGCTCGACCTCGACTGGAAGCTTGAGGACTTGTAGATGCCGAATAACTCGAATACAACTGACTTCCCACGTTAACATTTCACTTCTCCAGCAAACGCCACAATTATTTAATACAAAGTACATCTGCAAGACAAAGTGGTCAGGAGCAAGGTGCGTTATCGTCGCAAAGTCTTCAAGTGCTTCCCTGCTCAAGTGATCACCTTTCCCATCATAAATAATATTATGTGGATCAATGGAAGATGAGATTATATAGATGTAACATTGCACGTAATCTCAGAAACTATAGCAAGTACTACTATCGATTTGTTGATTTCATGAATAACTATAGAGAAAGGAATTGAATATCCAAATCAAGCGATCAGAAACGTCATGCCAAATCCTGAAGTGCAGAGCTCCTCCTTTGCATTCAAGAAAAAGGAATTGTATATACACTCAACAATAGTATGCCCCTCAATTTGACAAATTACACGAAAGCTTAGAGTTGCTTTAGTCCCTTTCTTATTTGCTAAAGACAACGGAAACCAGAGAGGAAACTTACTAGAGATTGCTGCTGTCACGCCCTTCAAAGTATTCCAGTGCTTGTTTGATCAAGTGATCATCTTCCCATTCATCGCGGTAACACTCTGGCTTGGCTTCTCGGCTCTTGGAACTTGCGTAGTACATTTGTTTCCTCCACTCCTCCACAGGAGGATGCCCACATTCCACCGCAAGCCAGTCGTCATATTCAAACTGCATGAAAGTTCCAGGTGCGTTCCTCTTAATATGGCCATTTTCATGTGTGAGGACTGAGGAGAAAACTGATGTTGGATGGTATAAGCATCCAAGATATTTTCCTTTCTTCCTCTAGTTCATAATGCTGGAGGTAAGCACCATATATATGCTTGCATATTTCGTTCATTACGGGGACCTCTTTGATGTTCACCCTTTCTTTGCTTGGCTTTAGCATTGCGTGGTGTTAACTTACACTCCAACGCTTTCAACTACAACTTACATATTGTAAATAAACATGGAATTCAAATATAAACATGAATCCTAATTGAAAAGTTTACACTAATCTATGATGATAGGAAGCAAAGTGTGACCAATTAATGTCGAATCCCATGATGACACAGATGACCAGCTAACTTCTGCTCAACAAGTTACACTTTGCAGCAACAGGCAACTCATGGACGGGTGATTATTACTACTAAGCTTGCACGAAATCAACTTAAAATACCACTCAGCACAGGGCAAATTCACCTTCATCCCTTTCTTTGTAAGGAGCGAGAACACAATTAAGTATTGACAGAATGTGATATACTTTTCTGCCTTCCAGATACACCTCATCCCACTGTCAAGGAAACATCATTCACGGATAACTAAACAAATTGGTTTATAGCATAAGGGAGCGACACTTAAATAAGATTTATATTGAAGGCATCATCATCTGGGTGAGAGTTCACTTGGTAGATCACCATTCTCACCTTCAGAGGGTGAAAAAAACTGCAGTGACGGGGAAATAAGAGAAATTTTATTCATGTTTGCACATGCTACTTTTACACTCTAGCAGATTGTGAAGCTTCAGATTAAATTGCAGTAAACGAACACTCACAGACAGCACAACAGTGCAAAAGCATCATATTACTATGCCGCCATCTGGAATAAAGTATCTCCTTCAGATCTACACCCCCACCGAACCATTCAAGCATTATATGTTTTATACCATTCTAGTATTATATGATTGATATTCTTTGAGTTTTTCCATTTTCAAATGCTACTGTAGCACAAAACATTTAGAGAGAGTTTTTGTCAAGCCAGAAATACCTGACAGCTGGACAAGTTATGAGTATATCGCTTGGGCCATCCAGCAGCTTCAATTTCTTTGTAAGAAGCTTCTACATCATTCAGCATCTGCTCCTGTTTTGGAAGCCCAATCCGTCCTGA
Organism: Colocasia esculenta; assembly: GCA_014218235.1. Classification (NCBI taxonomy): domain Eukaryota; kingdom Viridiplantae; phylum Streptophyta; class Magnoliopsida; order Alismatales; family Araceae; genus Colocasia; species Colocasia esculenta. The sequence continues at coordinate 110,021,989 of CM024766.1, forward strand.
GAGAGCACCTGCTACCCACATGCTTTGTAGTTCGAACATGGGAAAAGGAATGACCTAGAGCCACATATGTGATTTTATTCCAGAAGCAAGGTAACATAAAGGCTAAAAAAAACAAAAAACAAACTGTGGAGCTGCGTGGACAGGAGATACAAGCTAAAAGTAAAAAGGATATATTTGAGGTAAACCTTCCAAGGAATTCCGATGAAAGAAAGCGAGGGAGCGAGTGATGGTGGGAATATGTGCTTATACAATGGGTGCACACGATTGTCATCCACAATTACGTGGCCATTTGTCTTAAGGAAGGGAAAATGGTACTTGTACCTGCAATGTGTGATAAAGTTATACAAGAGAATATCAAAATAGAACTCATGCTTTCTTATGATATTAATTTTACTCCTGTTTAACTAAAGAATTAGACAAGATCTTGAGAACCATGATGCTCAATAATTTTCCATTCAGAGAAATCGGCTAAATGGCACAAGTATTCCAGAGATGTTACCCGGTGCAGTGTAAAATGACATCGACGTGTAACGAACTTCCATCTAGAAAGACCACAGTACCATCTTCTTCAGCACATGATATCTGCATAGTTTATTTTGAAATTGACATTACCACTATCTCTAGCATCAATGATATAACAACAAGTCTTCCATTTGCTATGAAATTCTACCATAGCAGTTTGATTGCGAGAAATGAGTATTTTACCATTGTATGAAGCCAGAGATTGTCATATCCAGGCTGCTTAACTGGAGCTCCACTACCTCGTGATCTAGATGCAATATGTACTTCCTTAGCAAACCTTAAGATGTCTCTTGAGATGTCAAAAGCACTAAGACCATTTCCAATTACAACCACAACCTGAAATTGCAAATAAAAGCCAAGGTGAGGACAATAAAATTCCAACATTTACCCTGCAAGATAAAAGAATGGGTGAGAGAGAGAGAGAGATTCACAGTGTAATACAATGAAGCACCGTAACAAAGGGAAAAATAATTTGGATTTTGTCGCATAAGTTATTGCAAAACTTGACCATTGAGCATGAAAGAGTAACTTACAACCTACTTGGTCAAGAAAGGTAAGCGGAACACGATAAGTATGGCTATGAATTTGCTTCCCGGGCCATGCTTCAACACCTATAGAACATATGGAAAGAAAAAGATTATCACAAATGTTGAAGAGCAGCAACAAGAACAAAGTTCAAACACTAACCATTAATTTGACATTATTTATAAAGTTTAATAAAGATAAAACTAATTAAAGCAGAGATGACTAACTCCCAAGAACCATCACGAGTTGAAAATTACCCATGAGATATGGGTTAACATTTCACTTTGCTCTTTCTGGAGACACACCAAAACCTGACAGGGAATTCCCTGCCTAAAAAATATGAGTAGTTGCTGCAGAAATAGACTATTCTTGGAGGGTAGTCACCATTCTAATAGACAATTCTTGGAGGGTAGATATCATTCCCCTTCTGTCAATCTCAGATAGTCACACAATAGTCAGAAGTTTGCCCAAATTCTCCTACAAAATTATCACATTCATCATGGCACAGGATTCGCCAATATAATTTAGGTAGAACTACTAGACAGGAGTATGGGACACCTAATTCAAGATCCATATGGGGGACCATTTTGTCTCATTTTAATTTCACTCGATCACCCTCAGACACATTACATGGTGAGATAGAACTTTTGCAACAAAGTTTCCCTACAAATGGCCCACTTACCAAGCTTGGGAAATTTGTCTTTTGATTCACAATATGGTGGATATGGCGGGAACGTTGCTTACGGGTCTTTGAAGGAGAAGAAACCTCATCAATTCAACTTCTGCTATATATTCTGAAGGATACAAGATCTTGTTTTGAGACTTGTCACTTCCGACGTAACCTCACAACAAGGGAGAAGAGCATTTTGCGCCACTTCAATATTAATGTTTAGCTCAGCTTTATATTCTATGATTTGCTAATCAGAACCACATCCATGTGGTCCTCAATATCTTTTGTTCATCCATGAGGATGTTGTATATCTTTGTATATGTCTTTTATTAATACCACATCACCATTACCTACCAAAAAAACATCCCGCTGTCAATCTGTATGACCACAAAAAAGTTTTGGGGTGATGTGGATTGATCACTATCTTCATTCATGTAAAAGTAAAACCCTTTGGAGTTATACCAGTTCCCAGCCAATTAAGTTCAAAACTCTCAATAGAATGGCAGGGGAAGGGATAAAGACCACTCTGTTCCCAGCCAATTGTAGACTAATGGTTAAAACTTACTATTTGACTTCTTAATCATTCAAGCTAGATGGATCATCAAACTCCAATGCAAACCCCAATAAGAGGTAAAATGAGTAGACCATCTCAATCAAATGTTTGATTTACATATTCCTTGGCGTTGTACTTGCATTCTGTTGTGCAGATGGAAGGGGGCAACTTCAAATTCCCTTCACTAGAAGATCAATGGCAAGCTCTCCTCTCAAGGTAGAGAGTTCCTCTAGGATGGAACAGCTTGTGAGTTTGTCATGGAAGCCAACCGATGATGATCAATCACACAATAGATAATCTAAAGTAGATAACTTCTCAGCAAAATACTTTACCTGATTGACAAAGCTTTTCAAAAACCTCCAAGGAGTCTTCTTTCAAAAGATACAAAAGTACAGTGTGTGCATCAATTGGCAGAAGGCCAGGGGAGAACTAATTGGCAGCAACAGAAGATCATATGGTGTCAAGTGGACAATAATAAGCCACCACATAATTCAGAAAACCTGATAGCCACACTAAATCCAAGACACATTACATTTTAATCATAAACAATTGATTGTACAAGAACAGAGGAACACGAACGATGCCCCGATGCAAAGAAACAACACGGATATGGAAAACATTGAAGAAATAAAGCATTTTTCGACAGGGTCCCAAATACCGATCCTATCATCCAAACAGAAGAAAGTTAGACGAAAAAACGAAGACTCGATTGCCAATTACCCCACAAACAGTTACTCGTCAGCATGTCCACTATAAAAGTACAATCAAAGAAAAATCTCCACTACAAAAGCGCTTTTCCTCTAAGGCTTGAAACTTTCTTTATGATTGCTCGAAAGAATGAAACCATGTACCTGGGATCTCCGCAATCCGAGGCTCCGTGTAGTGCCCGTTGCAGACGACGACCCCGTCATAGACCTCACTCGTGCACCCAGCGTCGCTCTCACCCGTGACCTGGCGCGTCCTGACCGCCCAGCCCCCACCCTCCGCCATCTCTACCTCCATCACCTCCGTCCCTAACCGCACCAGCCCGTACAGGTCGAAGTCACGGGCAAAATCCTCCAGGTAGCGCAGGACCTCCCGGTGGCCGGGGAAGCGGCGGGGGTCCCGCCCCTCGCCGTCCCGCGACACGAGGGGGTAGTCCAGGAAGCCCATGCACTCCCTGGGGAGGTTCGTGCGAAGGGACTCGTAGAGGCTGCTGTGCACGACCGCCCTGGAGGGGTCCGTCCCCATGGGATCGGACTCGACGTCGGCGTCGTAAACCCAGGTACCCCCGACGGTGCCGAGGCGCTCGAAGACGACCACGCTAAAGCCCTCCCTCCGCAGCTCCCGCGCGGCCACCAGACCGGCGGCGCCGGCGCCGATGACGGCGACGCTGCGGGCGCATCTGGGGGCGCGGGGGGGCAGGAGGAGCGGGGAGGGGGAGACTGGGTGGCGGGCGGGAGAAGACATAGCCGGCGGCTGCAGGAGCAACGCTGGCGCAGACGATGCAAATGAGAAGGCGTGTGGTTCCGGTAGACCCGAGTCTGCAGAAAAGGAATGCCTTTTTTTGAAGAAACCGAATCCTCTCGCAACCCTGGGGGACTCAGACAGCCACCAACCAGCGTTAGACGCGTGGCCGTCCCTCCTCCTCCACTGCTCAGTTAACCGGTCATCCGGTTGCCTCCCCCCACCCCTCACACACACACACACACACGTCTCCACTTTCCCATTTCCCAGTTAGTGTTGAGCAACAATAACACATGTCTTGTTTTTTTTTTCTTCTTAGTTTTAAATTTTTATTTTAAAATTTGATTGTGAAATTTATTATTTTTTATTTTATAGTTTTTTCTTAAATATAAAAATAAATATCATTAAAAAATATATTACTAATATATGTCGGATTCAGGACTATAACATCTTGAAAAATTTTAATAGTTAAAAAATATGAATAATATAGTTATTAGACCTCATTATTATTATGAGATTGAAATAATTAATATCTGAAATTAATTGATACTAATAAACGTTACCTTAGTGTCGTACAGAGAGATGTACGCTCTGACAGGATGACACCGAAAAACTGTAACGAAAATAAAATCTGAGAACACCATAATTTCTAAAAAAATATGGTGACATCAGAAATGTAAATATCCGGATTTGTTGACGTACGGATTTCAAAATTAAGTCGATGCAACTATTTTACGAACAATTTTTCACCTAGTATAAAATAAACTCTAAAAATTAAACTAAAATCACCATAATCTATAAAACCATTACATTAGCCTATAACTGTAATTTTAACACAAATGTATATCATTTGAATGTGTTTTTAATAGGATCTTTGGGCCAACTAATTTTTAAGCTATTTACGGGAACCATTTTAACCAATTGATTTTTTTACCTTAGTTTTAAATTTTTATTTTAAAATCAGATTGTGAAAGATGTCATTTTTTATTTTATATTTTTTTAAATATAAAAATAAATATAATTAAAAATATAATATTAATGTCTATCCAGTTCGGGACTGTAACGTCCCGAAAAATTTTAATAGTTGAAAATTATGAATAATATGATTATTAGACTCATTATTATTATGAGATTGAAATAATTAATATCTGGGATTGATTGATATTAATAAACGTTATCTTAGTGTCGTACAAAAAGATGTGCGCTCTGACAGGGCGACACCGAAAAATTGTAACGAAAATAAAATACGAGAACACCATAATTTTCAGAAAAAATTGGTGACATTAGAAATATAAATATCTGGATTTGTTGACGTACAGATTTTGAAATTAAGTCGATGCAACTATTTTCCGGACGATTTTTTACCCAGTGCTTATGGTTGCATTTTAGGTGCTTATGGTTGCATTCATGTGTATATGGTTGCATATCGTTGCATTCAGGTGCTTATGGTTGCATTCATGTGTATATGGTTGCATATCGTTGCATTCAGGTGCTTATGGTTGGATTCAGGTGCTTATGCTTGCATTCAGGTGTATATAGTTGCATTCGGGTGCATATGGTTGGATTCATGTGCTTATGGTTGGATTCAGGTGCTTATGGTTGCATTCAGGTGCATATGGTTGTATTCAGGTACTTATGGTTGCATTCATGTGCATATGGTTGCATTCAGGTGTATATGGTTGCATTCAGGTGCTTATGGTTGCATTCAAGTGCTTATGGTTGCATTCATGTACATATGGTTGCATTCAGGTGCTTATGGTTGCATTCAAGTGCTTATGGTTGCATTCAGGTGCTTATGGTTGCATTTAAGTGCATATGGTTGCATTCAGGTGCTTATGGTTGCATTCAAGTGTATATGGTTGCATTCAAGTGCTTATGGTGTCGTTCACGTGTATATTGTTGCATTCAAGTGTATATGGTTGCATTCAAGTGCACCTGAATGCAACCATAAGCACTTGAATGCAACCATAAGCACTTGAATGCAACCATATACACTTGAATGCAACCATAAGCACCTGAACGCAACCATAAGCACCTGAATGTAACCATAAGCACTTGAATGCAACCATAAGCACTTGAATGCAACCATATACACTTGAATGCAACCATAAGCACCTGAATACAACCATATGCACCTGAATGCAACCATATGCACTTGAACGCAACCATAAGTACCTGAATGCAACCATATACATTTGAATGCAACCATAAGCACATGAATGCAACCATAAGCACATGAATGCAACCATATGCACCTGAATGCAACCATAAGCACTTGAATGCAACCATAAGCACCTGAATGCAACCATATGTACATGAATGCAACCATAAGCACTTGAATGCAACCATAAGCACCTGAATGCAACCATATACACCTGAATGCAACCATATGCACATGAATGCAACCATAAGCACCTGAATACAACCATATGCACCTGAATGCAACCATAAGCACCGGAATCCAACCATAAGCACCTGAATCCAACCATATGCACCCGAATGCAACTATATACACCTGAATGCAAGCATAAGCACCTGAATACAACCATATGCACCCGAATGCAACCATATACACCTTAATGCAACCATAAGCATCTGAATGCAACCATAAGCACTGGGTGAAAAATCGTCCGAAAAATAGTTGCATCGACTTAATTTCGAAATCTGTACGTCCACAAATCCAGATATTTATATTTCTAATGTCACCAATTTTTTCTAAAAATTATGGTGTTCTCGAATTTTATTTTCGTTACAATTTTTCGGTGTCGCTCTGTCAGAGCGCACATCTTTCTGTACGGCACTAAGATAATGTTTATTAATATCAATTAATCTCAGATATTAATTATTTCAATCTCATAATAATAATAAGTCTAATAATCATATTATTCATAATTTTCAACTATTAAAATTTTTCGGGACGTTACAGTCCCAAACTGGATAAACATTAATATTATATTTTTAATGATATTTATTTTTATATTAAAAAAAAATAAAATAAAAAATGACATCTTTCACAATCCGATTTTAAAATAAAAATTTAAAACTAAGGGGAAAAAAATCAATTGGTTAAAATGGTTCCCGTAAATAGCTTAAAAATTAGTTGGCCCAAAGATCCTATTAAAAACATATTCAAATGATATACATTTGTGTTAAAATTACAGTCATAGGCTAATGTAATGGTTTTATAGATTATGGTGATTTTAGTTTAATTTTTAGAGTTTATTTTGTACTAGGTGAAAAATTATCCGTAAAATAGTTGCATCGACTTAATTTTGAAATCCGTACGTCAACAAATCCGGATATTTACATTTCTGATGTCACCATATTTTTTTAGAAATTATGGTGTTCTCGAATTTTATTTTCGTCACAGTTTTTTAGTGTTGTCCTGTCGGAGCGTACATCTCTCTGTACGGCACTAAGATAATGTTTATTAGTATCAATTAATTTCAGATATTAATTATTTCAATCTCATAATAATAATGAGGTCTAATAACTATATTATTCATATTTTTCAACTATTAAAATTTTTCAAGATGTTACGGTCCCGAATCTGACATATATTAATATTATATTTTTAATGATATTTATTTTTATATTTAAGAAAAAACTATAAAATAAAAAATAATAAATTTCACAATCAAAATTTAAAATAAAAATTTAAAACTAAGGAAAAAAAAAACAAGACATGTGTTACTGTTGCGCATTTGCGCAACGGTAACTGGGAAATGGGAAAGTGGAGATGTGTGTGTGTGGGGGGGGAGGCAACCGGATGACCGGTTAACTGAGCAGTGGGGGAGGAGGGACAGAAGTGGAGAGGAGGGACGGCCACGCGTCCAATGCCGGTTGGTGACTGTCTGAGTCCCCTCCTACAACGTTGCGAGAGGATCCGGTTTCTTTTTTGAACGTGGAGTCTTGGACGGTAATGGTATCAAAGAGGATTAATTATCATGACACCCTTAAAGCTTTAGAAATAACCTTTGTATCCCTACTTATCTAACCTTCTTCGATAACCAAGACCTTTACCTGCTAAACAAAGTTGTTAGTATACGTATACTACTCGTGGGCTTAGGGCATGTATATATTTTGTATTTTACTATTTAGCAATTAGTAAGTAGTACTCCATAGACTTTTAAAGAGGATAAATATTTAGTGCACCTTATTAGATGTGTACTAAGTAGGCACACTTAGGATCCATCTAGTTGTATGTACAACAGTTTAATAGGTAAATAGTTTTTTCACGGAATAATTTTTACATGAAAATAAAAATGTAATTATATATTTGGTTGTCAGATAAATATTTTTATTAGCTATTTATGTAAATAGAGAAAAAAAAAGTTGAAAAGTCAATAATATTAAATGTAAAGTTTTACTATAAAGTTGTATGGAGAGATATGAGATCTTATGATCCACTCAAATGAGAGAGAGTCATGTACTCCTTGTGTATTAACACTATTCATCAAAATTTTTATTTTATTTTAAATATTTTAAAAAAATAAAAAAAAAGATAATTAATGAAAAACAAATAACTTTGACAAAGATAATTTAAAGTAGGAGAAATAAAATAAAAACATAATTTGAACTAATAATATTCTACAGATATTTTAATAAAAAATAAAAATTAAATTAACTAATAAAAATAATTAAATTTGATAAAGAATATTTAAATGAGTGGAAAAAAAATAAAATTTCAACTTGAATGAACAGTGCTTACAAATTGTCACTGGATAATCAAATGACGCAATAGGAAAACGGCATCTGCATTTTTTGCGCGGTTGCCGAAATCTAGAAATTTCTAGATAAAATTTTACATATTTTGTTTTTCAAGAATAACAAATGACCTAAAGAATAACGTTTTCCCTGAAAAACTTTTCCAAATGGAGTTTTACATTAAAACAAATGCACCCTTAATAGAAGTGTGTCACCTTATTTTTTTAGGGTTTAAAAAAATAAAGATGGAGATATATAAATATCTTCAAAATTGAGGTGACACATTTTCACTAGGAGTATTCATTTAATGTATATTTTTTATGTACATTAAATATTTTCTTTTAAAAAGGGGAGTTAACTCACTCCTACATATTTCTTGGGTATAGATAAAAATTAAATAATTGTATAGATAATTGGTTGCTCATACAGATTTCAAGGGTACGAAAGTACAACATAAAAAACGCTATAACAAAGATAAAAAGTCATGTGGGTTGAGCCGGCCGATCAGCAAGACAAGAGATGAAGGGTAGGAAAACTTGGAATTGCCTACTTCATGCAAAATTTTAAATAAAAAAGTATTCAACTTTAGTACAAGATTGGCTGTACCGCGTGAATCAATTATGTCCCATTTTATGTGTACAATCTGTACCATATCAATTAGTGAACTAAAAATGTCAAGTTGGTCGATCGATTTTTTGTTCTTTTTGAAAATCAAATAGATTATGGGATTTAGATATTATCCTGATAGAAATTGATCAACTGATAAAAAGAAATCGATTAACTAATTTTAGACTTTGATCTGTTCGACGTCTAGAGGTAGTTACTAGAAGAATCGATCGATCGATTTTATCATACAATGTTGACCTATTGAGGCTCGTAAAACACCAGCCACGGTACATGTAACGTTCTGACGCAGAATATCATAGCGATATTACAGTTATTAAATAGTACAGAGCGAGAAATAAATGACAAACTATTGCATAATTGGAATAATATCAAATAAACTCCAATTTCATTAATAATTCATCAAACTCTATTACATTCACTAATCAGAGCCAAAACTAAGGCCCAGAGTACTTTAATCCAATTCAACTAATACATCATGACTAACTGATTTTAATTATACTAACTAACTACTAAAGCACGGGTTGCTGACACTGGTCACTCCTGAGCATCATCCTCAGTCCATTCCTCGTGTGTGTGTTCATCGCCATCCGACTCACCTGAACACATGAAATAAATACGCAGGATGAGCGAATAATGTTCAGTAGAACTTAATATCTCATGAGAACAAACATACTTTAAATAATTAATATTTTGAAGGCAGGATATCTAGATGGAATAGTCATGTAGCGCAAGTAACGACGGTAAGAGAACAATAACACTTGTACAGGAAAAAAGTACAACAAGAATGATAATGGAAAGGCCATGTAACGATAATAGCATGTAATGATAGCATTTGTATAGCACTTGTATTGATAGCACTTTGATTGTCATAGATTAAATATTCTTGATAGTATAATGGCACTGAGTGCATGCCGTACACACCCTTGATCATTTTAACTCCCATGGGTACTAACACTTTTTAGGCGCTCTCCCCAGGACCAGATCGGGTCCTTTTGCGCTGGCATAATTCATTTTCTTATCTTAGACAATCACATAAATGGCCAAGAGAGTACCAAGAATATATGAGAGTAATAGACGAATAGATGAGAGTGTAGAGAGAACGTGAACAGATAAGAGTATCGAGATAGTAGATGAGATAAGGGTAAAATCGTAAAACAATGTTAAACACTGATAGTAACAGTTGCACGGCACTAGGTCGGGTGCTGACAGTCAGGTAGAAGTCACATCCGTCTATTAGCCGTGCAATGAACACATGCTAGATGGTCTGGCGTGATCCCAAGATAAGAGAGAACTCACTAAGGCCGTTTGGATCGTACCGATCCCTAGGGGTGTAACGGGTTTTAAGGGTACAACCAGCTCGTCGACTAAGGACGTACGCCAAAGCCAAGAAGACTTACGGAGGCCTTGACAAGGAGTCCCTGGTCCAGTCAGGAGTATTCCAAATGGAGAGGTGGTCCATGTCAAGAGAGTGTCAATAAAATAAGTGTCTGTCGTGCCTCGAGTGCTCAAAGGCCGAGGGAAGCTGTAACAGTGTACAAAGCGCGAATGAAACGAAGACAAGCGTCATTTAAATATTTGGGGAAACTTTAAGTGAAATAGCTATACTTTGATTACCAGATACATTATTGAGTATAATAATAAGGTTTAATGGCAAACATGACGGTTTAGTGTGTGCAAGTGTAAATAAATCGTGAGAGCATGAAAGATTGTACACTTGGCTTTTAAATTAATTAGATTTATATAATTATTACCCATTAATAATTATTCATATCGAATTATTCATAACAATGTTTAATTGAGGCTAAATACGGGTTAAATAGTAAATAGAGCATGGGTATATAAGTAAATTTAAGTTCTCGCCGCAATTCTTAAAACGCGACGGGGGTACCTGTCGTGATTCAAGTCGCCACGGGCGGTCCGAGCGCGACATGCGAATCGGCCGGGCTGGCGCAGTTCGGGAGAAGAACGCGTTTGTCGCATTCATAATGCGATGGACCGGCCGACCGCATCCCTTCTGAGATCGCGACAGGTCGGGCCGTCGCGATTTCAAAGGGGCGGCCCGACCTAGAAAAGAGGATATGCCCTTTTTGGGTTTGGTCCTTCCCTCCCATGTGTGACACAGAGTACTTTAAAAATCAATATAAAATTGCACGATGACCTAAAAGTCATGAAACTAATTTTAAATGATAATAGACATGGAGATCTATCACTGGGCACGATTAATTAGAAAACAGACATGTATGAGGCATGCTTTGATTATGTTACTTTTTGGTGACCTAAACATGTATAGTCATGATTCAACGGATTAATTGGCCATGATCACATGATAAAAATTAGGGCAAATATGGGCGTTTGAAAGCTATGATCATGTAGTATTTATGAGAATAATATCATAGCATGGAATTGAATACATGCATGGATTGAAAACAAACTTTAGGGTTCGGGTACAAGATAATGACAAGGATTGGATAAATAAATACTCCATCATGGAGCCACGAAAAATAGTGGATTTATGGGGCTTTCAAAAAGGGGTGCATGGACTGCCTAGGGTTAAAGTTTTACGATTTGTGCTTGAGAGATTGCCTACATTTTCTTGTTGATAAGAAATCATAGGTTTTTTGATGAAGAACAAGATGAAATCCCCTTTGTCTAAGCTTCCTTCTCCTTGCTCCTTCGTTCTTCAGCTTTCCCATTCGTCTCCCATGGTTCCAGCAGCGTTCTAAGGGTTGAGAGGGCCGAATTAGGGTTGTATTGAGTTGCTATAGAGTCCTTCCCTTCTAAAACTCTTCCCTTTCTTTAAATTCTGAAATTTTCATATTTATCTCCCACTTTCTCTCATTTATCTACCTAATAGGGTGGGGAACAGATCTAATTTCATGGGTAGAGGGTTAGGATAAGTCTAGGGCTCTTTTTAGGATAGATATGAGTCATTTAATGTTTATCTTAACTCTTTTCTTATTTATTAATTAATTAGGTACGAAATTAACTTAATTACCTCTCATCCCATGATGGGCTCTTCTCATTTGGACCCAACAATTCATGTTAGGACCATTAGTAAAATTCATTACTAATTTAGCTTAATGGGTAATAGTTTACTTTCTTTTTATTCCATTTATTCTCCCTTTATTCTAATTAAATCTATTTATCTCATTTATTTATTTAATTTTTTTATTTAGATTTAAAAATCAAGGTTGCTATAGTACGGCACAGCCATGTCATTGCAATACGCAGTGACACATCAAACCTTGCTTTAGTAAGGTTGGTCGAACAATTTTATTACATCTAACTAGATTTGCCAGATAAGTGGGGATGATCACAATTTGATTGGGTTTGATTTGGAGAGAACAATTTTCAAATTAAACCATAATTAATAATTAGATTTATATTTGTCAAAAACAATTAATATGAATCATATAAAAATTATTATTAACCTGATTAAATATAAAGATACTTTAATAAAAAAAATAAAATCAATTATTAGCTCTTACCTAAGATACAATCAAACATCAAATTAATTTATTAGATAGTTGAACTTTCGGTGCATAAGTATATCATAGAATGTAACACCTTGATTTTCTATATATAAAAATAAATAAATTTTGAGAAATTTTAGTTAATCGATTTTAAATGTTACATGTTAATATTACACTTGACTAAGTGTATTTCATGATATCACTACCAAAATTATTGTTAAAAGTAAATACACAAGAATGTACATAATGTCTAGCCAAGATAAATTTGGTATATCAACTTAAATAAGAAAGAAATTGTATTTAAAAGGAAAGAATTAAAGAAATGATATTATAGTTATATATATAGTCATACATTGCGCAACTCCTTTTCACTGTTCATGTACGTAACCTATTTGATGTATCAACTATTATACGTGTTAACCACAGGTGAAATCAAAGCTATGTGGGTAAAATCTATCAACTAAATCCATCAGCGTGATTGCCATCGTCCAGCTGTTGGTGAATCCGCGCACACTTAGCTCTATATAATCTATTCTTTGGCCAAGAAGTCTGACTGCTAGCTGCTCTGATCGCTGAAACTGGAGGTGGTAGAAGAAAAAAGAGTCGGCGTGCTAGGTGAGAGGAAGAAGGCTTCTGGAGCTCTGCTCTTCTGTTGTTCTTGTTCTTCTTGTCAAGTAAGATATTATCTTTCTTTCCCTTCTCTTTCTTTTACTACCCTTTGAGTATCATTTCAAGTGATCACGTTGACTAAAGTAGAATCTCATAAGTGAGTTTGTATTAGCATGTTCCAACTCTAAGACAAACCCCAACCACTATCTCAAAGTAGAAAAAAAAAACAATTCTAAAACATCGTCGGAATCAGTTGATCGACCGATCTTATCAGTCGATTGATCCCCCTCTGTTTTGCCTGCCAAGAGAGAAAAGAAGAGAGATGAGGAGCCTAAAGCTTTCCATTACCTCTAAAAAGTGTGTAAGACTATAGAATAGACTCCCCTCTTCTATTTCTGATTGTTTATTTTCATTCCCATGTTAGAAAAGTTGGTACGATTTTGACCTGTGTGATTTCGGTTAAATCAGACATCGGTCGACCGATTTGTCCATTTCGGTCAACCGATTTTGTTTGTCTGGTTGACCGATCTTATATTAATTCCAGGACCTAACTACTGGCTAGATCGATCGACCATTTTGTCATTTCCATCAACCGATTTTACCTTTTTGGTCGACCTATTTGGTTCTTCAGGTTGACTGATTTTATAAGGAAAAACTAGAACCAAGCTACTGGCTAGGTCGGATGACTGAAATTCCTTGAACAATCGATCGATTTTCCTATTTTAGTTCCAGAATGTCATTTTATCGGAATTTTCTTATAGTCATTCAAACCTTCATACTTGTCTCTTATTATCATTACAACGAGACTTTTTGAACTTGACCTCTGTTTAAGAACCATACTTGATTAATAGTCCATTGGAAATGGTATGACATACTGTGGGTCTTCGGACTCCCTTGAACTAATGCCTGTGTAAATGGAGTCAGTCCAATCCTGGGAGGAGCACCCGAATTCGATTACTGGTTGTACGAATCGAAAATAGATCTACTGGGTGTTTGACATGACGCCACTTACTGCTAAATTTGGTCTGCATTTCCATGAAACTATGCCATGAAACTATAACTGTGCCATGAACTAGATTATACTTGCTTATTGTTTGGTTCAGAACAATTCTTTCCTTTTACTATTATCTTTTTTAGTACTGCTACGAATCTTTTGCATATCTTACATTATCTCATTATATGATATGCACAATCATGGTTCCTTTCCATGATATCGTGTACCTTACTTTTGTTATGGAAGACAAATCCTACTGGGCACATCCGCTTATGTATACCTACTTTTCTTCCAAGAATCCCAGAGGGGGCAAACTCTCCACAGAATTATATGCTGAGCGACTCTTGCTGATTAACAACTCGAGTTTTCTTTAGATGTTAGCAATCTAGAATATTGTAAATATTGGACCTAGAACCCTTAGTTTGTGAAAACAATATTGTATTATTCCGCTACACTACTTTATGAATGTAATTAAAGATTTTATCCCCCGATAGTAAAACCTTATTTCTAATTGTTCCTGATTTCCTTTGCTCGCATTACAGTATTTATAGATATCATTAAATGACGAGATGTGACATAGAATAAGCCTATAAGAGGTTGGAGAGTAGGGGACACCGGGGTTAGTATATCTAGAATTAGGACTATGTATTTATATAAATTTGACAAAATTACCTTTAGAATCCTATTATATAGTTTGAAAAATCAATATTGAACTAAACTAAAAAATTTAATACAGTTCAATTTGAACCCAAACCAAAATTTTTGAAATTTCAACTTGAACTAAATTGAATCAAATTTATCAGTTCAATTTGATTTCCAGTTGTATCCGAATAATGTTCACCCCTAATACTGAGCATACCACACTATATCGATCTACTTTGACCCAGTTTGATTCCATAAATCCTAAATTTTCATTAAAAAATAAAAAACACACACAATATGTACCAAATCATGTTGTAATGATCCAAGAACCCGATACCTTGAACCCTCCAAGTATCTGGCCCTTGGACCGCTACTCACAGATCTGTGGACTCGAAAGGGTTAGAGAAGACCCGACGAAGTAAGTAATGAAAACAAATAAACATAAACTAACAATAAACAGTACAAGTCTAAGTGTCAAGTACATGTCTATCTGTCTGTCTTATGTACAAGTACAGTACCAAAATGGGAACATAGAACCCTTAAGAGACATACTCCAAGAGTGAAACCTACTCAAAATGAGAAATTGTTGCTAAACATGATGTCTCGGAGCTAACCTTCTATCCAGAAGAAGTCCTACCAGTGCTACGAACCCTCACCTATAAAGGGAAGAAAGGGGGAGTGAGCTTCATATATGAAGCCTAATA
Organism: Colocasia esculenta; assembly: GCA_014218235.1. Taxonomy (NCBI): domain Eukaryota; kingdom Viridiplantae; phylum Streptophyta; class Magnoliopsida; order Alismatales; family Araceae; genus Colocasia; species Colocasia esculenta. The sequence goes on from CM024766.1 coordinate 110,037,461, forward strand.
AGGAACACAACCCCTCACTAGTTTGATATGTAGAACCCAAGTAAACCGTGTAGCTACTCTAGGTAGGGAAATAATAGTGCTGAAGTAAACATAACTATAACTACACAAAATAGGAAGCAATGGTAGCTAAAATAAGTAGGGCTACTAACTGAGCAGTAACTACAGTAATGTAACAACTGTGCAAGTATTGAAATAAATAAGCAGAAAAACACATGGGTCTACAAGTATCGCCAACATGGCACATCAACACGCGGTCTCCAATGTAGTAAGCGTACTTAGTGAACGCTACAAGATTGTACACACAGACAGAAAACTCTTGTCTGGATAATAGGCACTAGTGACATACTCACCTCTACTAGTCAGCAGTCAGGTGCGTCCACCCACGTTTTATCACTCGTCCACAAGTCATACTCTCCTTTCTTACCGGAGTGAAACTCAAGGACATGACAAAACCACACACCCTATGGTATGGCCGGACCATGGTCTCATGTTTGTCCTCCCGACACGGCTTTGGAACCATGTAAGATGAGGCAATGAGAATAGACTAGTTGGACCGCACCGCGACCTCCAAACCCTATAGGACTCAAACCAACTAAAAGAGCTTTGCAAGTGACTTGACATCACTGTCCACACACCATTTTCCCATTGGCTCAGAGAACCTCGAAAGGCCCACTTGTAGTTTGGACAACTCCCTCAACAGAACTCACAAGGATAGGGGTCCCTGGAAACAACTACAACTCACACGACGCAGACGTGTTGGGACAGACCCTCCAGTGCCAAAACATTGGGCGAAGACTAGTAAGACATAGTGTTAGGAAGTCAGCACATGCGTCACGAGTATGGTACAAATATACGATATAGAAATGGACTCACTAGTGTACAAGACCAACAGTCAAACCTAGTAAGCACAATTTAACTTATCAAATAGTTGGATGGCCCTCAGAACTCACTCGTCAGATGTTGACCTAGTACGATTATCCCTTGTTGACCAGTCATTCGACTCCGCAAGCCCAGTCAGAGTGGACCTAGGCGAGCCTAGTCGAGGTGGTGCTCGGTACGACTGTCACGCACCCCTGATTGGTCCATCGACATTGTCGGTGCAGCCATCGGGTCGAAAAAATGCCTTGTGTTAAGGTTGAGCCATCAGTGCAAGCCCTGCCGCAATGTGCCAGGCCTTCGGCTATAAGCCCTTGGCCCCTGAATGCCTATGCGCGGTAGAGGTGGGCCCTACAGTGGTTGACCTTCGGTCGTTGCTACCTCAGCCCTGCTGGCGACGGGGAGGGGTGTTGGCCACCACTGGCCCCTCCCTGACGCATAAAAGCCCCCCTAAAAAAACCACCCAAAAAGAAAACCCAACATGCAATCAACGTTGGCGAGGGTAGGAGAATTCTTTACTTGCGGCTGTAGGACCTGCCAACATCCCCAACACCGGCATCATGAAGCGATGGCGATGACAGCATCATAGCAGGTAACCCTCCCTGGTGCAACCCTAACACACTAGAGCGAGGAACGAAGGGAGAGGGGAAGACATGGTTGTAAGGAATCGAACAGAGCGCAGCGGAAAACGCGATTCACTCCGGTAGATATCGTTGCCGGTGGTCGGAATCGAACAAAAACGTAAAACTCGCACGTAGGAAGATCCGATCTTTACCTTTGCGGGGTTGCGAAACTCCCAAACCTGGGGTGAAGGTAGCACTGGAGGTGCTGGTGCTTCAAGCTGTTCAGGTGTCCGGCCTCTAGACGTATCCACGCGAACTCCAGATGCAGACGGGATCTCCTCGGTCTCCACGCGTCTCCCGGATCTCAGCTCCACCATGTGCCAGAGAGAGGAGAGAGAGAAGGTGGGGCGCCCAAGGAGAGAGAGAGGAGGGGGCGGCCAAAGAGGACCATGGAGCTTGGCCCAGGGTTTGACTCTCCACGTGCATATATAGACACTGCAATTTTTCACAAAAACCTAGTTATTGTCTATAACGGCCATCCTGCCCAGTCTACTCAGAACTCTATTGCGTGTGATCCTCTAGGCCCAAGTGCTAGTCTAGTTTTCAGCCCATTAAGTTCAATAACTCTTTATTGACTTACTGCAATTAATTAATATCTCATATTGATTAATTACACAATCAATTATCGTCTTACGATAATTGACCGGGCTTCCGATCAAGTTGGGTGCCAAGCAACACCACTTGATCCTGGAAAGCATTGGGGTTCAGCAACCCATTCAAGGAACCTTTTGCGTCAACAGATACCACGTGACTATAATCTTTCGCTCGTACAATGCTCCCGAGTGCACTTAGGGTATGGTCAACTGTCAAACCCTAATATGTGTACTCACTTGGTTTAGATGTCGCATAACAATATCAGAAAACTCCTTTTCTGATAAGTAGTCTTGTCCTGGCCAAAGACTCTCAGGCATCTTTCCCTAGAGCATTCACTCTCTTATTATCGAGAGTGAGCGATCCCATGTTGACCACACAATCACCTTCGAAGGTATTCCGCTAGATCCGAACACTTAACTCATTAAGACCCCATGGCTAGAGATCTATAAGTTAATGTCAAAATCTAGAAGTCCACCGACAAGGTGTCCTTGGTGTCTTAGGTCTAAGGACCAATCACGCCACTGTGACAATGAATCTAGTTGGTTGACAGTTAGGTAACATTACCATCCATCGATGTATAACGGATCAGTTCAGTGAACTCATTCTCCAATGAGAACCTACAGATTCACCTTAGTGTCTCCACATAAGTGACTATGAGACCAGTCACCCTCATCATATGAGCAGTTGCAACCTGTACTAGCCTAACCGGATATCTGATGTCCTTCTCGAATATCCTCTGACTAGGAACAGTTAAGAATATGCATTTAAATGACATTAATCCCATTGTTATGATCTCATCATAATTAATATCCATTGTGTATATTCATGGACTTCATAATGAAATGATAAATGAATTATACATAATGAATATAAAAGTCTTATTATTATTATTAAAGAACAAGATTGTACAAGTTATGATTGGCTTGAGGACACCCATAACTAACAATCTCCCACTTGGACTAAAGCCAATCACCTTTATGTCTTAAACCCATAGACTCTAGGTGGCGCTCAAACACAATTTGAGTCAAAGGCTTCGTTAGTGGATCTGCAATGTTGTCGACTGAAGGAACTCTTTCCACCAATACATCTCCTCTAGTGATAATCTCCCTGATCAGGTGAAATCGCCTCAGAATGTGCTTCGACTTCTGATGAGACCGCGACTCTTTCGCTTGCGCAATGGCCCCATTGTTGTCACACAGCAATGGGATCGGATCAAAGTCACCCGGCACCACACCAAGGTCGGTGATGAACTTCTTCATCCACACTGCCTCCTTGGCGGCTTCAGCTGCAGCAATGTACTCAGCTTCTGTCGTCAAGTCTGCAGTGGTTTCTTGCTTGGAACTCTTCCAGCTCACTGCACCTCCGTTTAAGGTGAACACAAACCCAGATGTAGACTTGCTATCATCTGGATCTGACTGGAAACTCGAGTTAGTATATGCCCGAAGTTTCAAGTCCCCTCCTCCATAAACTAGAAATATATCCTTAGTCCTTCTCAAGTACTTAAGGATACATTTCACTGCCATCCAGTGTGTTCCACCTGGATTTGCCTGATATCTGCTCGTAACACTTAGAGCAAATGCCACATCAGGCCTTGTACATAGCATGGCATACATGATAGACCCTATAGCCAAGGCATAGAGGACTCTATCCATGACTGCCCTCTCTTCAGGAGTCTTAGGAGACTGTTCCTTAGAGAGATTAATTCCATGTCTCATTGGTATGAGACCTCTCTTGGAATTTTTCATGTCAAACCTTTTGACAATGGTATCTATGTACATGGATTGGGTCAAGCCAAGCATCCTCTTGGATCTATCTCTATAAATACGTATTCCCAATACGTAGGATGCTTCTCCCAAATCCTTCGTGGAGAAGTTCTTTGACAACCATACCTTTACAAATGATAACATCCCTACATCATTCCCAATGAGCAAGATGTCATCAACGTAAAGTATGAGAAAAGTGATAGCACTCCCACTGACTTTCTTATACACACATAGTTCATCTTCATTCTTAATGAAGTCATAAGATTTGATAGCCTCATCAAACCTTACAAACCTTATGTTCCAACTACGAGAAGCTTGCTTCAATCCATAGATGGATCTTTGAAGCTTGCATACTTTATATGGACACTCTTTGGATGTAAAACCCTCAGGCTGTATCATATACACTTCTTCCTCAATGTTTCCATTGAGGAAATCGGTTTTTACATCCATCTGCTAGATCTCGTAATCAAAGTATGCAGCAATGACGAGAAGAATTCTGATCGACTTTATCATAGCAACTGGTGAGAAAGTTTCGTCATAGTCAATTCCTTGCCTTTGACGATACCCCTTTCCCACCAACCTTGCCTTATAAGTGTCGATCTGTCCATCTGTACCGATCTTTCTCTTAAAGATCCACTTGCACCCAATAGGTACAATACCTTCAGCCAAGTCTACCAAGTTCCAAACTTGGTTGGTGTACATGGACTGCATCTCAGAATTCATAGCATCTCGCCAATTCCCTGACTGAGGACTATCAATAGCCTCTTGTTAGGTCTTTGGATCATCATCCTCATTATAAGACATGCCTTCACTGATATTGTCACCCCCACGAGGAATATCGGAACGCGAGGTAGTTGCAAGAAATGGATATAGAGCGAATACTAGACATCAAACCATTTCAAATTGAATAATGATAAAATAAATTCATTCCATTAATACTTTTCAATGCCTAGTTACAATCACTAATATCAGAGCCAATCTATAGGTCCCGATTACATTGAAAGAAGGCAAAAGACTAAACTTCAAACCTAATTACTACAACACTAAACAAAGCAATAGGACGCTAGGGTACTCATGATGTACATCACTCCAAGTCGTTCTCGTCCTCTTGAGTGTATGGTTCATCCTCGGTCTCACCTGAGAACACAACGACAAATAACGCAGGGTGAGCGATAACGCCCAGTAGGACTTAAATCTCAATATTCAATCAGGCTTTGAATAGTTAATGCATTAAAGGTAGAGTAACTAATGAGAGAGCGAGAGAGTCAAGTAAAAGATAGCAAGATAGCACATGTACATAATAGTACAATTTTCCAAATATAGACTTTCCAAAAATAGCACAGGTGTCGGGAATAGCTCAACAGTAACAGGATAGCACAATGTCGAGTATAGCGAGATGGCTATAGCACAAATAGCATCAAGTATAGCACTAGCACAACGAATATAACATAGCACTTTGTTGTCAATGGACAACGAGAGAATATAGCACTTTTGATTGTCATTTAGATAGTCAAGATAGATTGCACTTGAGTGTAATGCCAAACACTCTGATCATTTAACTCCCATGGGCACTAGCACTTTCGGGCGCACATCCCAGGACCAGATCGGACCCTTTATATATTGCCAGACATTGGTTATATTGTTTATCTGTAGACAATCAGTCAATGGCCAATATAGAGTACCAAGAAGTAGACGAGAGCACTAGATGAATAGACGAGATAGTAGAGTGAACGTGAATAGATGAGCGAGTAGGGTATAGATGAGAGCTAGTGGACATTGCACATAACGTGTCGAGTAAACATGCGATAGTAAGAGTTGCACAACACGCGCACTTGGTGTTGGCAGTCAGGTGGAACTCACGACCCTTCCGCAGGCCATGTTAAGCACAAGTCCAGAGGTCCGGCGTGATTCAAGATGAGAGTGAACTTCTAATAGCCGTTTGGATCATATAGATCCCTAAAGGGTGTAATAGGTGTTAGGGTACAACCGGCTCGTCGACTATGTGGGAATCCATGGACAGAGGAGACTTACAGAGGCCTTGAGCAAAGACTTACTAGTCCGGCAGAAGGAGTATCCGTCGGAGAGTCCGTCCAAGTCAAGAAAGTGTGTATATAGAAACAAGTGCTCGACGTTCTAGATGCATTCTGGAACAGTGGAGCGTCGATAACGGTATTGCGAGAAACGATAGACAAGTATTATTTAAAATATGGCAATTTAATTACCTAAATTACCATATGTATTATGAAATAAATTCATGTCAATTCCACCATAATTGGATGGTTCAAAGTGTGTGTAAGTGTCATGAAATTGTAGATAGAAAAGATCATGTGCATGTATTTTAATCTTACATAAATGTTTAATTTATAACAGGTGTTATTTTTTGTATGTATGACTGTTAAACAAGAGTACACACTGTAGATAATCAAGCATTGCTGAGACAGGGGGTTTCTTGCAAAAAGAACCCAGATCGCGACGTATCCTAATGAGGGTCGCAACAGGGTCAACTGAGATAGCGACAGGGTCTGGTACAGGTCGCGACAGGCTGGTCGGTTCGGGCAGGCAGATCGCGACGGGATTGCATGAGGATCGCGACGGCCTAGTCAGCAGATCGCGACGACAGGTTCTGTCACGATCAGATCGCGATAGAGCGCTCTGTTGCGACGACCCTTGTGAACACGGCCTATCGGGCCGTCGCGTTCACAGGGTCTGCGCCCAGTCTGAACAAGGAAAGGACATTACATTGGATTGCAGGCCAGAACTTACCCTATTTGACACAGGGTGATTCAGAAATTCACAACTAATTGTATAGTCAACGAAAAATTATGAAACAGTTGCAAAACGACCTAGACATGCATAGATACTTACAATAATTAGGAATTGGAAAACATCCAGGGTTTAGACATGTTTTAAATACGGGTATTCATGATGAACATAAAATAGTACATAGTTGAGATCAACGATTACATTTGCAAGATAGGATGAATCAAATTTAGGACTTTTAGGGGCAAAAGATGCCTAACATGCATCAGTTCCTACAGTAAAAATCTCGTGGCATGGGGTTGAGTATACAAGGAGTTCAAGAATTCAGAAGAGGGTTCGGGGTCCTGTCAGTTGCAAAACATGAAAAATAAAGAACGAAAGATATGCTCGATGGAAAATTATGAAACCAAAGGAATTTTGTTCCTGATAGGCGAGACATCCGACATAAAAAGTTTCATGGTTTATGCTTGTGAGAATGCCTACCTTTGATCATTTTTCTCTTCTAGGGTTAAGACTTGAAGAACTCGGGGAAGAACTTGAGAGATCCTTCCTCTCCACGAATTCTCCTCCTCTTGGCCTCTCCTCCTGGTCCAGGAATCTCTTGGCACGAGCTAGGGCCTGTCATGAGGGTTTAAGAGAAGTATTTAAGCTTCTCCCTATTCCCTTACCTAGTTTAAGTCTAATTCCTATTAAATTCTGAATTTCCTATTTTCCTCTCCCCATTTTAAGCAAGAGAACTCCTATTTGGGTTGGGAGAGAGAGGATTTCGTGGCCAACCCATTAGGGTAGGTTTAGGAATCCCAATTCAACTCAAACTTTTATCTTTAATGCATTAAATACCTCTTTTCTATTTTAGTAATATTTTAGTTACAAATTTTTAGTATTTCTCTATTATCCCCCTTTTTAAAATCTCTATTTTTGCCCACTAATTTCTAATGGGTCCATTTAATAAAGCTCATTACTTATTTTCATTTGATGGATTTTATTTAATTCTCTTTTCATTGATTTTATAATTACTTTTATTATTATTATTATTATTATTATTATTTTGAAAAAAATCCAGGTTGCTACATCCTCCCCCTCTTAAAGAGAATTTGGTCCCCAAATTCATCTGATCATAAGGGCGGAAGTGTCTTACCGAAAAGATCGGGGTAGTTGCGTCTGATAATTCCTGATGGTTCCCATGTAGCTTCTTCCACTTCGTGGTTATTCCATAAGACCTTCACCACGTGAATGGGATGATTCTTGAGCTGTTGTACCTTTCGTTCTAGTATCTTGACTGGTTTCTCTTCGTACGTCACATCCTTGTTCAATACCAACTTCTCGTGGCGAATGATGTGCGTGGGGTCGTACACATATTTCCTAAGCATGGAAACATGAAACACATTGTGTACGCATGACAGATCCAGTGGCAACGCCAGTCGATATGCAACCTCACCAACCCTTTCGAGTACTTTAAAAGACCGATGAATCTAGGGCTGAGCTTTTCTTTTACACCGAATCTTTGGATGCCAAGGGTAGGTGACACTTTTAGAAATATATGATCACCCACTTGAAATTCCAGATCTCGCATTCTTTTGTCGGCGTAGCTCTTCTGTCTGGATTAGGCAATTTTGAGCTGATCTCTGATTACCTGAATGTCCTTTGTTGTCTGTTGCACCATGTCTGGATCTGGCCATTACTGTTCTCCAACCTCATTCCAGCATGCAGGGGATCTACACTTCCTTCCGTAAAGCGCTTCGAATGGTGCCATCTTAATGCTTGCCTGATAACTGTTGTTATAGGCGAACTCGATTAGTGGTAGGTGCTCATTCCAATAACCTTGAAAATCTATAGTGCAAGCTCTCAACATGTCTTCCACTATTTGGTTGGTTCTTTTAGTTTGCCCATCGGTTTGTGGATGGAATGCGGTACTAAAGTTGAGTTTAGTACCTAGTGCACCTTGTAGTCCTTTCTAAAAATGAGATGTGAATCTCGGATCTCGATCCGAAACAATAGATGATGGAATGCCATGTAGTCTTACAATCTCCTTGACATATAAGGCAGCTAGTACCTTCATGGACCACTTACTCTTTATAGGCAGAAAGTGGGCGGATTTGGTTAGTCGGTCCACAATGACCCATATGGCGTCAAGTCCACCATGAGTCTTGGGTAAACCCATGATGAAGTCCATGCCAATGCTTTCCCATTTCCACTCCGGAATATCTAGCGGTCTGAGTACACCAGCAGGGTGCAGGTGTTCCGCTTTTACTTGTTGGCAAGTAAGGCAGTGAGCGGCATGTTCAGCTACCTCTCTTTTCATGTTCGGCCACCAAAACGTTCTTTTCATATCTTGATACATTTTGGTACCTCCTGGGTGAATAGTATACCTTGTCTTGTGAGCTTCATCCATTAGTCTTCTCTTTAGTTCCTCATTGTCGGGAACACATGTCCTTCCTTGAAAGACAAGCCTTCCGTCTTCAGTCATTGCAAAGTCCGGTCTTTTAGTTAGAGTTTCTTTGACGCGAACTAAGAATAGATCATCGTCTTATTGAGCTTTGATCTCCTCCAGAAGATCAGATTGAATCTTGATATTGGCAACCAAGACTCAATCATCTCTATGTTCGATATTTAAGTCTAACCTTGCGAATTGTTCTAGTAGTTGCATCTCGCCAAGGACTAGACTTGAGACAAATGCCATTGGCTTCCTACTAAGAGCATCAGCCACGACATTTCCCTTGCCTGGGTGGTATTAGATGTGGAAATCAAAATCTTTCAAGTATTCCAACCATCTCCTTTGTCTCATGTTGAGTTCCTTCTGAGAGAATAAATACTTCAGACTTTTATGGTCTGAATAGACAGTGAATTGCTCGCCATATAGATAGTGTTTCCAAATCTTCAAAGCGAAGACCACGGCAGCCAGCTCGAGATCATGTATAGGGTAGTTGACTTCATGAGTCTTCAGTTGTCTTGAAGAATAGGTGATGACCTTCTCCTTTTGCATGAGTACACATCCTAGCCCGATTCCTGAGGCATCGGTGTAGACAGAGAAACCCTCTCCCTCTATTGACAGAGCGAGAACATGTGCTGAGGTAAGACAGTCCTTGAGGGTTTGGAAATTTTTCTCACACTCTTTACTCGAGGAGTATGGATTCTCCTTTCGTGTCAGACGCGTGAGAGGAACAGCTATCCTTGAGAAGTCCTTGATGAACCGCCTGTAGTAGCCAGCCAGTCCTAGGAAGCTTCTTATCTCGGTGACATTGGTTGGTCTCTCCCAGTTGAGTACAACTTCGACTTTGGAGGGATCAACAGAGATGTCGTCCTTTGAGATGACATGGCCCAAGAAGAATACTTCTTCGAGCCAGAATTCGCACTTTCTAAGCTTTGCGTACAGCTTGTTGTCTCGCAAAACTTGCAGTGCTGTCCTTAGGTGTTCTTCATGCTCTTCCTTGGTCTTGGAGTATATGAGGATGTCGTCGATAAAGACGACCACGAACTTGTCGAGGTATGGCCGATATATGTTGTTCATGAGTTGCATAAAGGCTGCAGGAGCATTGGTTAGACCAAAAGACATAACGACGAATTCATAATGTCCATATCTGCTCCCGAAAGCTGTTTTGAAAATATCGTCATCCTTGATCCTCATTTGGTGATAGCCAGATCGAAGATCGATCTTGGAGAAATATTGCGCTCCAGAAATTTGGTCGAATAGTTCATCGACTCTAGGCAATGGGTATTTGTTCTTGATGGTAAGCTGATTGAGTTGTCGATAGTCGATGCACAGGCTCATCGATCCATATTTCTTCTTTACGAATAGCACAGGTGCTCCCTATTGGGAAGTACTTGGTCTGATGAACCCCTTTTCTAGTAGCTCCATCAATTGCGCCTTCAATTCCTTCAGCTCGGCAGGTGACATCCGGTATGGTTGACGTGATACCGGTGCGGCTCCAGGAATCAACTCAATGGTGAAGTTGACATCTCGTTCAGGGGGAATCCCTGATAGGTCTTCGGGGAATACATCTGGGTAGTCCTGTACTATATGTATGTCTTCTATCTTGGAACCCTTCTTTTCCACTACTACGACTGCTAGGAAAGCAATACAGCATTTCCTCATCATGTTGTGGGCTTTTATTGCGGAGACTAGAGACATCCGTCTCTTATGTCTAATCCCAGAGAATGCCAGTTTAGGAAAGTCACTAAAGGTAACCTTCCCTTTCTTACAGTCGACACTTGCCCCATATGTGGACAACCAGTCGGCTCCCAAAATTACATCATAGCCTTCCATGGACATACACACCAGGTCGGCTTTTAGGTTATGGTCTCCGATCATTACATAGGCAGAGGGAAAGTATTTGTACAATTTCTCCTTTTCCCCCAGTGGCATTGTGATAGAGAACTCACAACCCATGGATATAGGTTTAGCATTCACAGTATCATCAAAGTTTTGAGATATAAATAAATGAGTGGCTCCAGTATCAAATAAAACAAATGCTGATAATGAGAAAACTTGAAGGGTACCTTCTACCATGCCACCCTCCATCGCAGGTTCCTCATCGTGCAGGGCTTGCAGTCGGCCCTAGCTATTTCTTAGGTGTGTTAGGGCGCCTTTCATTCTCTTTCAGTAGCGGGCACTCAGGGATACGGTGCTCGCGTCTTCCGCAGCTCAGACACGCGCCGGCTTTCCTCCAGCATTCATTAGCCGTGTGACCAGGCTTGTCATAGTGTTTGCAGTGGCTCTTTGTTGGAGTGTTGGGTACGAAAACCTTGGGTTTCCTTTCTTGGCTAGATCCCTCCGTGATGTTGAAGGGACGCTTCTTGCCGTTGGTAGGCTTAACAGATGACTGACTCGAGGTCACTTCCTTCTTAACGAACTTCCCTTTGATACGGTCGGTGAAGTCCGTAGCATCTTCTAGCAGCTGAGCCCTCTTCACCATCTTGGCGTAGGTCAGGATGTCGAAAGGTACGAGTTGAGTGATGTAGTGGGGCTTAAGGCCGTTTAGAAAGCACTTAGCCTTCATCCTTTTAGTGTTCACCAGATGTATAGCATAGCGTGCCAGTCTAGAGAATTAGGCTTCATATTCAGCCACAGACAAGCTCCGCTGTTTAAGAGCAGCGAATTCCGCAGCCTTCCTTTCTTGAACACGCTTGGAGAAGTATTTGGAGTTGAATGCTTCTTTAAACTCGTTCCAGGTGAATTGCCCATTCTCTCTAGTAGCTTCCACTGACTCCCACCAGGCGCAGGTGTCCTTCTCCAGTTGGAACGTGGCAAGTAGCAGCTTGTCCCCCGCTGCGCATTGCATGACACGGAAAATTCTTTCCGTCTATTGGAGCCAGTGCTCAACTTCATCTGGATCCGTGGATCTGCTGAACCTAGGTGGGTTCAGACTTCTGAAGTTGCGATGCAAGTAGCCTGCACCACGATTGCCACCTCCTTGAGTAGCTTGCACAATAGCGCGTGTCAGTTCTTGGATGGTTTGTTGCATGCCCCTCATTTGAGCACGTTCGACAGTCATCTTGATTGCTTAGTTCCTACAAAATAACTTACTGTTATGATACTGATGTGAAATTTAATTTGTGTGTGTGTGAGTTTATTTTTGCTAGTTACCCTTGGCTCTAACCACAACTCACATAGGTAGGATAATTGACTCTAGTCGAGGCAGGTTAACCTAGATCATCCTGTACTAAGAATAACCTAGGCTCTGATACCACAAAACTGTCATGCCCCGATGCAGAATATCGGAACGCGAGGCAGTTGCAAGAAACGTGTATAGAGCGAATACTAGACATCAAACCATTTCAAATTGAATAATGATAAAACAAATTCATTTCATTAATACTTTTCAATGCCTAGTTACAACCACTAATATCAGAGCCAATCTATAGGGCCTGATTACATTGAAAGAAGGCAAAAGACTAAACTTCAAACATAATTACTACAACACTAAACAAAGCAATAGGACGCTAGGGTACTCATGACATCACTCCAGGTCATTCCCGTCCTCTTGAGTGTATGGTTCATCATCGGTCTCATCTGAGAACACAACGACAAATAACGCAGGGTGAGCGATAACGCCCAGTAGGACTTAAATCTCAATAGTCAAGCAGACTTTAAATAGTTAATGCATTAAAGGCAGAGTAACTAATGAGAGAGCGAGAGAGTCAAGTAAAAGATAGCAAGATAGCACGTGTACGTAATATTACAACTTTTCAAATATAGACTTTCCAAAAATAGCACAGGTGTCGGGAAAAGCACAACAGTAACAGGATATCACAATGTCGAGTATAGCGAGATGGCCATAGCACAAATAGCACCAAGTATAGCAATAGCCCAACGAATATAGCATAGCACTTTGTTGTCAATGGACAACGAGATAATATAGCACTTTTGATTGTCATTTAGATAGTCAAGATAGATTGCATTTGTGTAATGCCAAACACTCTAATCATTTAACTCCCATTGGCACTAGCACTTTCGGGCGCACATCCCAGGACCAAATCGGACCCTTTATATATTGCCAGGCATTGGTTATATTGTTTATTTGTAGAGAATCAGTCAATGGCCAATATAGAGTACCAAGAAGTAGACGAGAGCACTAGATGAATAGACGAGATAGTAGAGTGAATGTGAATAGATGAGCAAGTAGGGTATAGATGAGAGCTAGTGGACATTGCACGTAACGCGCCGAGTAAACAAGCGATAGTAACAGTTGCACAACACGCGCACTTGGTGTTGGCAGTCAGGTGGAACTCACAACCCTTCCGCTAGCCATGTTAAGCACAAGTCTAGAGGTCCGGCGTGATTCAAGATGAGAGTGAACTTCTAATAGCCGTTTGGATCATATAGATCCCTAAAGGGTGTAATAGGTGTTAGGGTACAACCGGCTCGTCGACCATGTGGGAATCCATGGACAGAGGAGACTTACAGAGGCCTTGAACAAAGACTTACTAGACCGACAGAAGGAGTATCTGTCGAAGAGTTTGTCCAAGTCAAGAAAGTGTGTATATAGAAACAAGTGCTCGACGTTCTAGAGGAATTCTAGAACAATGGAGCGTCGATAACGGTATTGCGAGAAATGATAGACAAGTATTATTTAAAATATGGCAATTTAATTACATAAATTACCAGATGTGTCATGAAGTAATTCATGTCAATTCCGCCATAATTGGATGGTTCAAAGTGTGTGTAAGTGTCATGAAATTGTAGATAGAAAAAATCATGTGCATGTATTTTAATCATGCATAAATGTTTAATTTATAACATGTGTTATTTTCTGTATGTATGACTGTTAAACAAGAGTACACACTGTAGATAATCAAGCATTGCTGAGACAAGGGGTTTCTTGCAAAAAGAACCCAGATCGTGACGTACCCTGCTGAGGGTCGCGACAGGGTCAACTGAGATAGCGACAGGGTCTGGTACAGGTCGCGACAGGCTGGTCGGTTCGGGCAGGCAGATCGCGACGGAATTGCATGAGGATCGCGATGGCCTAGTCAGCAGATCGCGACAGAGCGCTCTGTCGTGATGGCCCTTGTGAACGCAGCCTATCGGGCCATCGCGTTCACAGGGTTTGTGCCCAGTCCGAACAAGGAAAGGACATTACATTGGATTGCGGGCTAGAACTTACCCTATTTGACACAGGGTGATTAAAAAATTCACAACTAATTGTATAGTCAACAAAAAATCATGAAACCAGTTGCAAAACGACCTAGACATGCATGGGTACTTACAATAATTAGGAATTGGAAAACATCCAGGATTTAGACATGTTTTAAACACGGGTATTCATGATGAACATAAAATAGTACATAGTTGAGATCAACGATTAAATTCACAAGATAGGATGAATCAAATTTAGGGATTTTAGGGGAAAAAGATGCCTAACATGCATCAGTTCCTACAGTAAAAATCTCGTGACATGGGGTTGAGTGTACAAGGAGTTCAAGAATTTAGAAGAGGGTTCGGGGTCATGTCAGTTGCAGAACATGAAAAATTAAGAACGAAAGATATGCTCGATGGAAAATTATGAAACCAAAGGGCTTTTGTTTCGACATAAAAAGTTTCATGGTTTATACTTGTGAGAATGCCTACCTTTGATCGTTTTCCTCTTCTAGGGTTAAGACTTGAAGAACTTGGGGAAGAACTTGAGAGATCCTTCCTCTCCACGAATTCTCCTCCTCTTGGCCTCTCCTCCTTGTCCAGGAACCTCTTGGCATGAGCTAGGGCCGGTCATGAGGGTTTAAGAGAAGTATTTAAGCTTCTCCCTATTCCCTTTCCTAGTTTAAGTCTAATTCCTATTAAATTCTGAATTTCCTATTTTACTCTCCTCTTTTTAAGCAAGAGATCTCCTATTTGGGTTGGGAGAGAGAGGATTTCATGGCCAACCCATTAGGGTAGGTTTAGGAATCCCAATTCAACTCAAACTTCTATTTTTAATGCATTAAATACCTCTTTTCTATTTTAGTAATATTTTAGTTACGAATTTTAGGTATTTCTTTATTATTCTCCTTTTTAAAATATCTATTTTTGCCCACTAATTTCTAATGGGTCCATTTAATAAAGCCCATTACTTATTTTCATTTGATGGGTTTTATTTAATTCTCTTTTCTTTGATTTTCTAATTGCTTTTATTATTATTATTATATTTTTTTTTTGAAAAAAATCCAGGTTGCTATAGATATGTCCAACATATCTTTCAGGTTGTCTAGGTACTCTACCAGACCTACGCTGAACGTGTGTATAATCCTGAACAGGTTCCGGAATCGATGTATCATCTGGTGGACTTTGCACAGTTTGTGGATCTAGAAACTCTTCTAGATCTACCTTACTCCCACTGTCCTCCTGGGTAAGGTACTCCTCTTCCAAGAAGACAGCTCTCCTGGCGACAAACACTCTTTGTTCACCAGGATGGTAAAAGTAGTACCTAAACGTTTCTTTTGGTTATCCAACAAACCTGCACTTATCGGTTCTAGATTCCAATTTATCTGGGTCGTGTCTCTTCACATGGGCAGGACAACTCCAGACTTTAACATGTTTAAAATCAGGCTTTTTACCCTTCCATGTCTCATATGGAGTAGAAGACACAAATTTACTGGGAACCCTGTTCAGAAGATATGCCGCTGACTCTAGCGCATATCCCCATAGGGAAACTGGTAACTGTGAACGGCTCATCATAGATCGTACCATGTCCAACAAGGTCTGATTTCTCCTTTTCGATACACCATTCATCTGCTGTGTATAGGGAGGAGTCCATTGAGAAAGGATACCATTGTCCTTTAAGAATTGTGTGAATTCTGTACTCAAGTATTCACCTCCTCGGTCTGACCGTAGGATTTTAATGCTCTTTCCAGTTTGCTTCTCAACTTCATTCTTAAATTCTTGGAACTTCTTAAACACTTCAGACTTGTGCTTCATTAAGTAAACAAATCCGAACCTTGAGTAGTCATCCGTGAATGTAATGAAGTATGAGTAGCCACCCTTGGCTTGGGTAGACATTAAACCACATACATCCGAGTGTATTAGTTCCAATATGTCCTTGGCCCTATCTCCATGTCCACTAAATGGAGGTTTGGTCAACTTACCCATTAAACAGGATTCGCAAGTTGCATATGATTCATAATTAAATGGATCCAAGTATCCATTCTTATGCAACTTTTGAAGCCTATTCTCGCCAATGTGACCAAGCCTACAATGCCACAAGTAGGCAGTGTTCACGCTATTCTTACTTCTCTTAGGAGAAACATCAACATTGAGATTTTCATAAGAGACATCAAGCAGATACAAACCATTCACCAAATTTGCTAAAGCAACTAGTTTATTTCTTAAATAAACTGAACAACTATTGTTCTCAATGGTAAACTTGTATCCAATTCTGTCTAAACAAGAAACAGAAATAATGTTCAATAATGCTAGGCACAAAGTAGCAATCATCTAATAAAAGTAAATCTTCTGAGGGTAACTTGAGCTCCACTATCCCCACAGTGTGTGCACCAACACTTGCGACGTTTCCAAGTCTCAAGTTCACCTCGCCTTTGCTCAGCTTCCTTCTACTTGTCAACACTTGCACATCATTGCAGACATGAGAAGCATATCTAGTGTCTAAAACCCAAGATGTAGAATCTCTAACATACAAGTGAAGATCTATCATATAGATACCTAAAGCTTCGCCAAGCTTCTGCTTCTCCTGAGCCTTCATTGCAAGTTAGTCCTTGCAATTTCTTTTCCAGTGCTCCTTCTTCTTGCAGTGGAAGCACTCGCCATTTTCTTCTCCTTTGCTTATGTCCTTCTTTTGTTTTTGCTTGGACTGCTTCTTTGCATTGCCTTTCTTAAAGGCTTGCACTACTCTCCTCTTCTTGTTGGACTTTCCAACCATGAGAACAGTGGAATTTTCCTTCTTAAGGTTGCCCTCAGCAATCTTCAGCATGTTGAGTATCTCAACTAAACTCACCTCAATTTTGTTCATTGTAAAATTTACAATGAACTGGGAATATAAATCTGGAAGTGACTAGAGAATGAGGTCCGTGCTCAGTTCCTTGTCAAGAGGAAAACCAAGCCCCTCGAGCCTCTCAATCCACTCTATCATCTTCAGCACATGAGTCTGTACTGAAGACCCCTCTGCCATGCGAGCTCTGAATAGGGCCTTGGATATCTCATATCTCTCTACCCTGCTCTGCTCTTCAAAGAGCTCCTGCAAGTGCTGCATGATGGATCTAGCATCCATATTCTCATGCTCCCTTTGCAACTCATTGCTCATTGAGGCAAGCATGTAGCATTGGGCCAGAGTGGAATCCTCCTTCCACTTCGTAAGTTCAAACGTTTTCCCCTTCAGGTGCATCTAGGGTTGGTTCATCGGGGATCTCACCCTCCAGGACATAGGCAATGCGCTCAGACCTGAGGACAATCTTCAGGTTCCTGAGCCAATCCGAGTAGTTCGGGCCTGTCAATTTGTTGTCATCCAGTATGCCACGGAGTGGGTTACTTGACGACATTTTTGCCTATAAAGGAAATGTAAACACAATTACATGTGCCACGGAGGGACTAGCCCAGGGTTGGCCGGTCAACCCCTCTCCCCTCCCAAGGTGGCTGGTGCCACATGTGCCAAGACTAAAAAATGTCCGACGCGGTGGGGTATGCATGTAGTGTACCTGTTTATTTTGGTATGACAAAGCATAGACTTTAGTCGTAGATCGTTAAATATATCTTTCATATTTTTAAATAATTATATTTGTGCCCATATTCAAAACTTTTTGACGCAGCTTCTCATTCATTCAATTAGATAAAGGGCAACACAAAACTCATACATAGTGTTGAAATTCCAATTTTTGCTAAAACCCATACAAAAGGTAAAATCATAGAAGATCAATATAAGAAGAGAAATACTTATTGCCCTTCGTATAAGGTAAGAAAGGTGATGTAAAATATTTGGCAAGAGAGAAAGGTCTTGTTAGACTCTTAACCAGTAGAATTATTTTTCAAGTAATCCACATAATTTTATAATAGTACATAGAGGGCAACAAATATTTCTCATATAAGAAAGGATAAATAAAGAGAAGATCTTTTCACCGACAATATATTATCGATCTTCTAAAGAACTTGAAAATTCTTCAATCTTCTTGAAATGACTAAGACTTGGTCCTCCGATCTAAAATAGTTGTATATAAGGCAACAACATCTAGAAGAAAAAAGAGCCCTCAAATGATAGTCTCTCACATCAAGAGAGTTGATGGTGCTTAAAACCTGTTGAGCTCTTAAAAAGGTGATGAAACTTTTCCTATGGATAAACACCACAAATATCTAAAGATACACAAGTAAGTTGTGGAATAAGTAACCATCTGACCAAATATTTCCAATAGAGGGGATGGCAAGTTGGAGGGGATGTGGATGGATACATAAAAAGAGTTTCACCAACAAGATAGGACGAGAAAGTTGAATAGATGAAGGGTGTTTCAAAATAAGAAATTTGAATACAATGAGATGAAATGGAGGGACAATACACAAAAGGGCGAATGGAGGAATAGAGATATAAAAAAGGGGCATGATGGCTAACCTAGTAAGATGTCACTACAGGAAAAAGAGTATATGTAGACGGTGGGAGTCATCTACATATAATAGAAAGTCGTCTACTAAAAGTTTTGTAGACGGCTCTTGAGTCGTCTAGGTGTCCGTCTATGAAAACATATGTAGACGGATTTCAAATGCCGTCTATGAAACATACATAAGTAGATGGCTGCAGCAGTCTATAAATATAAGTAGACTGTTGCGATCAACCATCTACATAAGCTTATGTAGATGGCTAATAAATCGTCTGCATAATCATAAGTAGACGACTTATGCTTTCTGTCTACAAAAACTTATGTGGATGGTTGACCATAGCCGTCTACATTAACTTACATAGACGGTTTATAAGCCGCCTACATAAACTTATGTAGATGGTTGATTGCAGTCGTCTACTTATATTTATAGATGGCTGCAGGTTGTAACCGTCTACATATGTTTTATTTTTTATTTTTTAAAATTTTGTATTTAAACCTGTTAATCTGTACAAATCTATAAAAATATGCACAAACTATTCAAAAGAATAAATTATCTTACACTGATAATCTGATAATAAATTTCCATCCCAAGAGGCCCCCTCTACTAGCCAACCCCCCCCCCCCCCCCCCCCCCAATTGCCAGCCCACCCCACTAGACTCCACTACCAGCCCAACCACCCCCCTCCCACCGCCGGACTCCACAACATAGACGGCCCAACTCCCCCTCCTACCACAGCACTCCACCTACACCTACACCCCTATTGTTGTCCCAGTACCCTCCCCCCAACCAAAACACCAAAACCCAATGGCGAAACCACCCACCACCGGATCCACCTCCACCCCACTACCACCCTAACCCCCTCGCACAGCACACCCATGCCCCAACAGCCCCACCCCCCACACTAAACCCCACTGCCACCACCCTCCCCACCATTGAACTCCACCCATACTCAAGGAGATCCAAAAGGGAGAGGGCGAGAAAGAGGAAGAGGGAGAGAGGGGATCGCCGGATCAAGAGAGGCAGATGGCCAAAGATGCCCAAGAGAGAAAGAGAGAGAGAGAGAGAGAGAGAGAGAGAGAGAGAGAGAGAGAGAGAGAGAGAGAGAGAGAGAGAGAGAGAGAGAGAGAGAGAGAGAGAGAGAGAGAGAGAGAGTGAGAGGATACTGCAAGAGAGAGAGGGGGGGTGATTGGCGGGCTATGGTACGTGTCTTCAGCAGCGACAGGCGGCAGCATCTCCAACACCGATGGGTAGCAAAACCAACATCAGCGGGTGGCACAGGGCAAAGCGACGGGGGAGGAGGGAATGAGGAAAAGTGTGCGGGTTGGGGTAATGTTAGGGATCATATGTAGATGGCTCCCATAGCCATCTACATATACTGCATATGTAGACGGCTGTGCATGACTATCTACATGTGTAGAATTTATGTAGATGGTGTCGTCAAGCTGTCTACATATCTATCATTTGTAGACAGCTAATTGTGGTCGTCTACATAAATACGTAGACGGATGCCAGTAACTGTTTACATATGTCACATACGTAGACGATCGCCCTCTGCCGTCTACAAATATTACTTTTGTAGACGGCTATGAATTGCAGTCGTCTACATATACCTTTTTTCCTGTAGTGTGTTGAGATCCTCCGGTGATAATTGGAAAATTTTCTTGAAAGTGAGACAAAAATTCAGAAGGATGCCTTCTTAACAATGAACCCCTAAAATAAGAGGTGAGTTGAGAGAAGAGGGGAGGGGAGAGGGACCTGTTTAGTGGCAACCCTCGATCTCCCCTCCCAATCAGAGCTGGAGAAGAAACACTGGCGCTCCCTATCACGCAAACACATTGGGGCTAGTTCCAAAAAGCTCCCAGTTGACAAATGCCCCTGTGAGCAAAGACATCTCATATTGAAATGGTGAGACTGATCCCAAGTTGATTTCCATAGCTCGATGGATCACATGTTTGAAATGCCTTTTCAATTTATTTTTTCATAAATTTTTTTATCATTCTTTGATGGGAATATGAATAAAAAGTGAGAGTGTAATCATTTGGATATAACATTTTTTGGACAAATGCATCAAATTCAAAATATAGGGTACACTATACTATACAAGTCTGGTATGTCCAAACTGCACAGTATTTGAAATTTTACAATTTTCATGTAAAGTTAGGTCTTTTGACTTGGGTGAACTGAGAGATATAGAGAAAGGGAACAAAGGATCATTGGGGCAAGGTGCACCAGAGGGGGTTTTCCCCCTTCTACATTGATACGAAGGAGTGAGAGATGTGGAGAGAGAGAGGGAGGGGCAAGGTGTATTGGAGGAAGGGGGGGGGGTAAGGTCGAGGGGGGAAGTGAGAGATACATAGAGAGGAAGAGGAAGGGCAAGGAGCACTGAAAGACACCGAAAGGGGGGGGGGGGCACAAAGGACGATTTTGTACGATATATATCTTACCATGTTGCTCCACAAATGTTTGAACCGATGGTACGATGAATCTTATTATGAACATTGTATTTACAAAAATATAAAAGATTACCCTTTTACCATGTCCGTTCACCCAATCAAAAGGGGAAATGAAGATTTTATGAATGATAGTTAGATTCAATTTAAACTCTGACTGCCACTTCATTTGCTGGATAACCTGCATGTCTCACGAGATTTATTATAAAAAAGGTTAAAAAGTTGTTATAATAAGTAGGGATATATTTTCTAGATAAACTTTGGGGCTAACACAGGGTCCCAAATTAGCCCCTCCAATCCACACTGGTTAAGCTAGAGCTGAAAAAAAAAAATCTCAAAGCATTTTATATATCTAGTTCAAAGTTGGATCCATGCCACCATTAAATATTATTTAAGACTAGTTTGATAACCAAATAAAAAGAGAGATAAAAAGGGATTATCAAATTTGACAAATAAAATCATGATTTGAGGGGATAGATAGATCAAGTGAGATTTATCTCTGATAACTCTATACAAAAGGAGATAACTTTAACACACTATTTCACCCCTGATAAAATTGTTCGTCATAATAATTTTATGGGACAATTAATTAGAGATTCTTGATAGTGAAAGAAATTTATTTTAACTTTATGGGACAATTAATTAGAGATTCTTGAAAGAAATTTATTTTTAGGTCCTTGTCAGAATAACATGCACTCAAAATTTTTTGTTTTTTGGTGAGACTTGTTTTCTAGTCCCTCATTAATATTTTCTATCAGAGAATTTTTTATTTCCTATTTTACACTCTCCACTCAGCAATCAATTTAGTCTTCTTCTTTCTCCCATCTTCTTTATGTATTGTTGTAAAATAAAATAAATATGATATTAAAGTAAAAAAGTATGGAGTTTAAAGTAAAAGAGTATATGATTTAAAATAAATTAGTATATAATTTAAAGTAAAACAATATATTGCTTAAAGCATAAGGGGACATTTGAACATATGATATTAGAGCAATACTTTGTGCACGGGCGGACGTGCAAATGATTTGCACGTCCGCCGCGCCAGGCACGCACGCGGGCGCGACCGCATGGGGCGTCCCGCGCGCCCTGGCGCGCGTTCGCCCGTGCAAATGGCATTTCCCATGATATTAAAGTAAAAGAGTATATGTCTTAAAATAAAAGTTTATTTATTTTAAAGGAAATATTCACATGTCTTAAAGTAAATTAAGAAGTATTTAATTATGACATTTGAACATTTACTTTAAAACTAATTAACAATTATCTTAAGTCATTGCTTTAACATTTACTTTAACATTACTTTAAGTTGGAGATGATAGCGTCAAATGGCAATGGTCAGCAGTCAACTTCCTAGTAGTGGCTGTGGTTGTTGGTGGCGGCGGCATGCAATTAGTGAGCGATGGTGGTGAACAGCCGACTGACGATGATGGTCGGCCGATGAATCGATTGTTAGTTATATGTGTATCGATTACTAGTAATATTGTAACATTAAAGTAAATATTTATGTGAGTTAGAGTAAATGTTCAAAGGATATAAAATGACTATTATACTGAGTTAAAGGAAATGTTCTATTGACTTAAAATTTGCGTTCACTATACAATTATGTTAAATAAATGATGCTTAAAATTAAAGTAAATATTTTAGTGAGTTAAAATAAATGATCGAAAGATATAAATTGACTATTCTACCATGTTAAAATAACTATTTTATCGAGTTAAATTAAATATTCGAAGGATATAAAGTGAATGTACTGAGTTAAAGTAAATATTCTATTGACTTAAAAGTTCACATTCACTGTCAAAGAAATGTTGCTTAACATTAAAGTAAATGTTCTAATGAGTTAAAGTAAATGATCTAAAGGACATAAAATGACTATTCTACTTAGTTAAAGTAAATATTTTATTAACTTAAAATTCAAGTTCACTATTCACTTAATGTTAAAGAAGATATGTTTAATGTCAAAATAATTATTTTACTGAGTTAAAATAAATGTTCAAAAGATATAAAGTCTATTATATTGAGTTAAAGTAAATATTTTATTGACTTAAAATTTAGGTTCACTATTCATTTAATGTTAAAGAAGAGATGTTTAATGTCCAAATAATTATTCTACTGAGTTAAAATAAATGTTTGAAGGATATAAAGTGATTTTTATATTGAGTTAAAGTAAAAGCTCCATTAACTTACAGTTCATGCTCATTGTTCATTTAACATTAAAGAAGTGATGCTTAACATCAGAGTAAATATTCTAGTAAATTAAAATAAATTATCGAAAGAAACAACAACTCTTACTCTAAAACATGTGAATATTCGTTTCAATACTTCAAGTGATGTTATGTTATTCTTTAAATCATATATATATAGTTATTTTAAATCATATACACATTTATTTTAAAACATGTACTATTTTACTTTAGAAGTTAACTTAGTTACATTTAAAGAAATAGAGAGAAAATACATCTCATGAGAAATAAAATGGGAATTTAAAAAGTGACTAAGAGAGAGAGAGAGAGAGAGAGAGAGAGAGAGAGAGAGAGAGAGAGAGAGAGAGAGAGAGAGAGAGCAAGAGATGCTCTAAAAATATTATTAAATTCTATTTAAAAAAAAATAGAGATTACAAAATAAGTCTCCTCAAAAGTAGGGATTATCTCTTGTTTTTTTTTGATAGGGATTAGAAAATAAACTTTTATGTTTGACAAAAACTTCTAATTAATTGTCTCTAATTTTATCCCACCAAAATTCAAAAATATAAAATTAGAGAGAAATTATATATAAGATAACCTATCTGATTTAACTTTAACTCATCATTTCACCCCTAATAAAATTATGGGTCATAATAATTTTATCCAAGATAAAACTAGAGATAAGTTATATATAAGATAACCTATCTGGTTATCAAATCGACCCAAAAAGTTGCAACTTTGTTCCATCATCCATGCAACTTCGTTTATATTCAACATTTTTATGACTTTAATTAATTAAACATTTGAATGGGGGTTGATATATGAACGAAATGATTGTGAATAGCAAACGTTAAAATCAAGTTCCATGTAATTTTGAGTTTTACTATGTCACTTTCTCCATTATTTAAAAAAATACAACCCCAACCTAAATTGAGTTAAAATATACCCCCAAAATATAACTATTCTTTCATACCAATAGAGTTTTACTTGCAACACTTGTGCCCCTGAAGCTTCTATCCGTTGCATCATCCGTTGATGTGATTTTTCACTTTTAAATTATCATGGAGCTGTATGTTCTTAAAATTCACTCTTTAATCTAATTGTTAAAAAGTGAAAAAAAGGCCAGCTCCACATAATGGGGCCATGTGTCGGACAACGACCTTTGAGGTTTAATGGTAGAATCTATTTAACGTGAGATTGGATTTGATCAGATCCAGTGGCGGATCCTGAACATTAGTTCAGTGGGGTCACTTGACTATAGGGGGGTCACCCTTAAATTCAGTGGGGTCACCTTATATTAACTTACCTAAAATTTTGACCTATATAAATAATAATAAAAAAGAACTTCTTAAGACTCCTCTCCAAGTCAGTGGGGTCACGTGACCCCACTGACTGCACTGAGAATCCGCCACTGATCAGATCAATCAACATGTGCCACATAAGTGGATGTGATGAACCTCATTTACAGTAAATATTTCTCATCTAATATCACTTAACTTTAACCTTATTTGATTGGACATTAATCAATAGTATTATTTGGCATATCTCATCCACATCACGATGGATAGACTGAATTTGTATGGATTATAGTTAAAGAAGTACTAATTAAATATATTTGAAGTAGGTTTGAACCAAACTTTTTTTAACCTTAATCCAACTCAATTTTGGACTTCGGACTTATATTATTATATGCTATACCCCGCTCACAATAAGATATTGCCAAGTTGACTTGGTGCAAGTTATAGTTAGAAAGTATTTTGTTAGATTAAGTTGAAGCGTGTCCGGGACAAATTTTTTGTAACTTTAATCTAACTTTGGGTTAGAAGAGAAATGTTAGGCACAATAAAGAGAGGTGATATAGTTGATTGAGACTTGACTTACGAGAATAGAGGATGGGAGATCGCGTTGAGTCAGAAAAGAACTCGGATTAGAGTATGGTGGTGGAAAATAAGTTTTTACTCAACTCGGTCTATTGTGACTGTCATAGAAGTTAGTTTTAAGATATAGATCTCGGAGAGAACTATGTGACAATCAAGTTAGCAAAATAAAAGTCTAAGTAGAAAAATAAATAATTTAAGTGGAGAGAAAGAGTGTGTGTGTTGGAAGCATTTGATAGTGACACTTGGTCAAAAATCTCTTTTACATGTGACTGTTCACTTTCCTTTTGAAGTTTTCTTTGGATGGATGGAAAATCTATCTTCTGACCCTCCAAAGGAGAGACTTGCACATTGTCTAAGGTGCTCGCTATACTGTGCTAAACCTTATTGGGCTTTAGTGGGCTAAGGCTAGGCAGGAGACCCAAAGCCCAGTTAGGTGGATATTGCATATTTACATGGCACAATGACTTGGGAACTAATTACTCGTTAAGTTGTGAAGGTTGAGAAACACTTAATATTTGGTACATTATTCTGCCAAATATTATCCATTCTCACAAATAAGTATAAATTCTGATATTTCACGTTCGATTGTGAGAGTAGATTTATTCGATCTAGTATTAAATATTTTTCGTGAAAATTTACAACAACAGTGGCGGGGTTAGTGGTGGTTCTGTTGTGAGCGCAGACCTCCCTCCCCGACCATCACCCGGTGCGGTGGCCGTGTGTTACGCCGGGAAAGGCCCCCCCACCCACGCCATGCCATCATGTGCCTCCATTACGAGTCTGTAACTTCCGAGGGGAAAACAGAAAAGAACGCACCTTTTCGTTGCGTCACCGTGTGTCATACGTACGATGCTCTCCCCTGCAATACCTGGAAGCGGATGCTGCCGAGGAGCCCTAGGTGGTTGCGATTGGGGAGAGAGAGAGAGAGAGAGAGAGGGAGGGAGATCCCCGTTCTGCTTCTTTCCCTATCCTTCTCTGTTTATCCAGTTATCAAACTCCACACGCATTCTGCCTTTGGCATCGGCAGCGGCCCGCTGCGGCAACGCTCGCCAATGCACCAGTGGGGAGGAAGGGAACGGGGGAGTCCACACACGCATGGGCGCGCGCGAGAGCACACACAGCACGGTCTCTCTCTCTCTCTCTCTCTCTACTGTAACGGGGTGGGGAAGTGGCGATTCCGCTGGGCCTCCCACCCCTCTCACATCACACGTTGTATTGTATTTATACGTATGCGCCCCATTTCTGAGGTCTATCAGATTCCCCTGCTTGCCCACATCATCCTTTCCTCTCTTGTCCCTGCGTTTCCCCACACCCCCGGTATCATCTTCCATTAAATTCCCACATCTTCGCCTTTACCTCCTTTCCCTCTGTCTCTCTCTGCTAGTGTCCTCCCAAGACCATTACTTTTGTCAGTGTAACCGACCAAGGTTGAGGGCAGAGTTCACCGGGGTGGGAGGCTGGGGAATAGGGATGGCCGTTTTAGCTACAGATGGGGGTGGTGGCGGTGGTGGGTCGCCTTCGGATCTCCTCCCCAGGTGCGGTTCTTGCGCCCGTCGTGCGTATGCATGTCCCCTCCGTTCCTTGTGTATGTTCGTACCCATTGTAAATTTTGGAGTTGGGTTTTCCGTGGCATCCTCTATCGCTTCCGGAATTGCAAAGATGGTGCCTTCGTCTCCCGTCTCCAGCGGCTTCCTTCGCGAAAGGATCAGTTTTTCTTTCCTTTCTTAGTTACTTTCGTGTGCACACCCCAAGCAAACACACACGCACACTTAGAGGGTTGGATCATTACCTCCATGTTGCATAAGAGCGTGTTCTTAATTTTGGTCTCTCTATCGCAGTTTCTGTGCCTGGTTCGTGTTAACCACTTTATTGTTTTCCTCAATTCCTTTCTCTTTTAATGCTCGCGCTCCATTTGCCTTTATCTTCGTGCTTAGCATCGAAGTCTGTTCTGTATGCTTTTGCTTCGCTGGGACAGATGAGGTTCTTGACGACTTGTGAGCCGCGCCTGCAAGTTTCTGGCTCGGGTGGGGCAATGGGATTCACAGTGCTAGGAGAGAGTCTCCATGGGCTGAACCCCGTGGTGAAGGATGGAGGACAGAGTTCAGAAAGCTATGCATGGTTCGAGTCAAATAGCCGCAACCATGGTGTATCGAACGCTGGAGTAGATTTTGTGCTCAATGCTGTGCAGGAATCACCATATTCCCCTAAACAAGTCCTAAAACAGGCGATGCTCCACCATGAAGTCGTCTTTAGGAATCAGGTGTGACGTGTTACGCAATCCCTTTCTTTATTTGCTATTCTGGGGATTCCTCAGAATATTGATCTTTTCTTTCCTAATATTCCTTTTTCTCGTCCCAAAATCTATTCATTATGCTGTGAGGTGCTAGTCGGCACCAATCTATCTTGTTATGCTTTTTAATCTGTGCTTCACATAGATTTATGCTTTTATTTATTGTCTCCTCATGGATTCCAGGTCCTTGAGCTTCATCGCTTATACTGGACACAGAAAAACTTGATGAATGACTTTTGGAGAGATTCTGACAAGGAGACGGTTTCAGTATATAATCATTGCACAGAACTTGATTTCTTCATGGTCGATTCCCCGGTTATAAGAAAAAATGATGTTCTCCTTTCTGACTACTCACATTGAATTAAACTGATTTAATTAGTATGTAATAACATGCAGATGAATTCCACACTGGCACAGAACAAAAGCATATGTGAAGAATGCACAGTCCCTCAACGAGGAATATTCAACCTTCAAGTCCCTTTTATTGAGAATGCAGATACTGAACAAATGGAAATGCAGAGTTCTCTCTGCTGTGACGTTTCTGATGACTCTGACTCTGATGAACTTGATCTCACTCTTGGCAATAAGAAGCAGGGGAACTACCAGAGAAAGGATGCTGGGAAGACGACCCTCTTTAACAAAGATGGTCGCCTTTCTACCAAAGATGTCGACAACATGGAAACATCTGCAGCATTTATATCTAGTGATGATATAAGTGTAATTACCACATTCAATTGCCAAAGCCATGCTACTAATGGTGCCTTCACGCCTAGTGTGCATCCGCCTGCCATTTACACAGCTTTCACTGGAAGGACACGGAAAGAAATCACTTGCAGGCCTTTTGTTTATAATCCACTTGCAGACCACAATGAAATGTTGCATGAAAAAGACTCCGTGGATCTGGATTCTGGTGAGTTTCTCTGCTGACTTCTTGTGATTTGTTGGTTTCTCATACTTGCTTTTCCATGCTTCATCCATCATGCAATTTGGTTGTCTTAAGACAAATTTGAATCCAATAATTTAGAACAGTGATCAACCCCCAAGCCATGTGAAGGCAAGAAAATCCTGCATTAATATTTAGAAGGTCTAACATGTGATAACATCTTCGTAGCTGAATTGAATATGCTATAATAGAAAAATTCTCTTTACTGTTAGACTGAAACAGTAATGCACAATAAGACTACTTTAATGTCTTTAAGTTTCTATTAAATAATAACACTATGTTGCCACTCCTTTTGCCCACATTCTTTTTCCCCGTCTAATTAAGTTTGATGTTCCCCAGTTTGGATGCACTGGACTTAAGTTATTCACCTCAGTCAATCAACCCAAGTGGCAAAAAAGGTGCAAAAGAGAGTAGCACTGTAGCATTGCTCTAAAAGGAAATATAAAACTAATGAAACTAAGAGGCACATCTCATTGCCTAAAATTTCTAAATGGCATTGTCTTGCTTTGACACATTTTTTCCTCAGCATAAAATAATCTTCATGAAGAAGAGTCTGTTTTTTTGTCAAAAATTCCCAAGATTATTTATCAAATCAACCAATTCTAATTTAGATAGAGTGAATAGGTAATCATACTCTGAAATATAATCAGAGGAGATGGCATGCTTGCAATCTTACACATAAAGGAATATCCTGCATTGTATGTCCTTTTAGAGTTTTATTGTTTGGCCATCTCTCCTTGTCATTGATGCGCTCACCTAATAGTGTCTTCTGGAAGTATAATTTCAGCTTATGCGTCAGCTTATTGGATAATGTAGGATGCAAAATGTCCTATTACTTTCCCTCCTCTTTGTGCAACCTCCACATCTGCAAAGTAACATCAAATTAATTTCTCCATATCTCTTACCATCTCCATTTGAACACCCCTATCTCACTTTGTGATTGCCCCTTGATGCTCACTCAAGCTTGTCCATAGAAGTCTTCTCTAAGTGACATTTGTCTTATTCTGTAATGCCTTGGGTGGATGGGTGAACTGCAAAAAGGTAAGTTGACTAGCATGTGAGCAATGTTTTCCGGAGTACCATCACCATGGGTGAAGAGGCAACCTGGTATATCGAACCGGCCTGTTATTGGCTCTAAACGAGCCTCTTTCTGAATGTGAGCGCTCTTCAGCCTACAACTTGTTCTCCTTAGTTGCATTTCTATTCATTAGCAGGAAATTAAGGCTGCTGTAACATCAGAGGATACTTGGACGTTTTATGATGATGGGTTTGTTAGTGTGCTTAATAGTTGATATTCTGCATCCTAGGACTCACATGGGTGACACTTCTAATTGAACATTGAAAATTAATAGATTGGGGAGGAAATTAGCATGTTCACAACTGTTGTCAAGATTCTATAAAGTGACATACCCGGCACTTATCCTTTAACTGGGATGTTTAATAGATTGTGAATCATACAGTTTGCTTGGATTAAGTTTATGGTGGCATGTGACAGTAGCAAGTGTATATCTGGAGGAAGTTGGGGGAGCAAACCCCAGAAGATGGTTTTGGGATATGTGAAATACTATCCTTTTAAACACTGACCTTTCTTGAGTTAAGTTGCTCTCAAAATTTGGAATAGTTAATGCACCTTCCACAGTTCTTTTCTGATTTAGGTAGATATGACTTTTCTTTCATTTAATCAACTTACATTAGGGAAGGAAGGCCCTAGTCTTACCTATGAAATGACCATTGGGGGAAAAGGTTGTCCATGCTATCTTCAGATGACATTTCATAGACACCTGCTTAGTAAAATATCTGACTGGATATGATCTTACTTGTAGATTTTCATTTTTTTTTTCCTTTTTTCCTTCTCTGTTTGGCAGGTCTGCATGAATTTGGAGATTGTTTTCCTACACATGGAGGCAACCAGGAACCAGAAATCACTTTCAATAATCCAAGAAATTTTGATCTCAACATGACACAATTTGAGAGTTTCACTGAAATATCTCATAACAATGTGAATTTGTCTTCATCAGAAAGCTCATCAACTATTCCTTCTGGAACTTTGAACAGTCCACATGCTAACACCATTGCACATCCTACTTCAGTGAGAGACCTAAGCAACAAATTCTTACATGAAACCTCAGATGTACTTCAGTTCGGTTACATAACTTCTCCTTCAATGTGTTCCCAGGGTAGGGAAGCTGACTTCTTACATCTGCATGGTGGACAAGCATCGCTAGGAAAGACAGAGCTTCCTAAATTTTCTGGGAAAAATAATCAGGAAGAAGTTAATGGAGTAGATGCAATAGGAGAGAAGCTTGAACATACTGGGAGAAAGAAAACATTCAGTAGAACTAACGCGGAAGTAGAGGGACAGTGTGTTCCCTCAATGAATGACAACATTCAGGCTAATCACATGACTCTTGTGGTTACTGGGAATCATACTGGTAGGAAGGAGGTGAATACTGTTGCTGATGGTCACGTTCTTGAGAAATCATGCAGCTGCAGTGAATCAACTGACGAGAATCTTGAGAAAGATCAAACACTTTCAGCAGAAATGGACAGTCCTATTTTTAGTGCAGCTGAGTCTCTTATCCACATTTCTTCACTGAACACAAGAAGTACTTCAGACAAAGTTCCGGACGTAGACCAAATGGAGGTGGCAAATGAGGAAAGAAGAGATGGGCCGCAAAAATCTTCCGACTCTTATGAATCAATGGTCTTGATGCTAACAGAAACTGCAAATGATGAATGTTCCATGCCAGCTTGGTTGCCTGAGGGAGAAACAGGAAAGGGCAAATGTAGGTTCAATCTGAGGAAAGGAAGAGGGGTATGTGATTTCCGGAGGGATGTACTACCCGGCCTTGTATCTCTTTCCAGGCAGGAAATCTGTGAAGATCTGCACACCATTTCAGAAGTAGTCAGGTTGCATGAGCTCCCACATGGCCCCAAGAAGCTCTCCAAGGGTAATTGGTTTACACCTATCAGAAGCCGGCGATCAAGAGTTGGCAAGAGGCGGTAAACTGCAAAAGTTAAACCTTCCACAATTGTTGTTTTGTGGATTTCTGTAGGAAGGTCCAGGGCAATTGCCTTATAGAAATAGCTAATCAACAGCGGATTACTAGATAGATGGTGTATACATATCTACTTCACGCAATGGTTATTACTATCCTGACAACAATTAGACCCAGTATACAGGTACAGTTTGCTTTCTAATGCTCAGCCCTCTACAGAAATGTTTTCCTCCTTGTGTCACTGGTTGGCGTTGTGTCTATGCTATGTTGATTACCTGCACATCTTTAGATGAAAGAATTAGTCCTTATTGTCTTTCTCAACTTGCATCTGTAACGTGAGTTCGGTTGCCTCGCACAAGAGCTATTATCTTGGAGCCTTAAGCGGGGGTAGAAAAGTTTATAAATATCTAAGAAACCTTTGTACTCAGATAAATCTTTCTCAAGACAGAAAA
The DNA here is from genome assembly GCA_014218235.1 of Colocasia esculenta. Lineage (NCBI taxonomy): Eukaryota > Viridiplantae > Streptophyta > Magnoliopsida > Alismatales > Araceae > Colocasia > Colocasia esculenta. Next base: position 110,069,281 of record CM024766.1, read on the forward strand.
CTCTTGTGAAGAGTGATCTTATCTAAAGAATATTTCTGAGAACACTTTTTCAAGACCCTTGATGCTTTTCCTATCTTACAGATACATGGCGTTCAAAAAAGAGCTATTCATCTCTCCATCCGAAGATCCAAGATCACCTTCTCCACTAGTGTTTAGTCCGAGAAAAGCATGAGATGGACAAATGAATAAATACGTGGAAGTTTTGTTAGAACACATAAAGCCTTTATTAAAGGTCAAAATTCTATATCAGAACCTAGGTGAGGAAATCCTCCACTTATGAGGAGGGAAGCTATGAGTATTATGTTAAAGGCCTAAATTAGAACTCAGATTTTTTAACATGATGTCAGAGTCTCGTTCATCTTTCGAGTTTCCTCCATCGATCGAGTTCATTTGGTCTCTGTATCATTAATCCTAGGGTTCCTCATTCAGAGTTTTTGGATTGGCTGATCAATTCAGTAACAATTCTAAATTTGTACGACGAAATTAATCACGGTAAGTGGCATTGGTCGGAAAACAACATGGTCTCCGGCCATGGATTTAGACCTAGCTCCAGGACAGAGACGATTACAACTAGCAGCTGACGGTCCGAAGCTCCAAAACAAACCCTTTACAGGATTCTTACACGTACGGGGAGAGACAGCTGCTCCTGCCAACGTATTAGCCCGAAGACGGAATAAATTATGAGGAACATACTTGTGATCATACATGGGTGTAGAACGTACGATCCGATCGAGGGGGCCCCGGGTCCAATGATTCGCCAGCTCCTTTGATTCCTTGGAGCCCACCAACTCAGTGCACGCACAGGATTTCATTTCAAGTCACCTGACCTGTTAATTTGATGATATATTTCATCTAGAAGTACTCCTGTTCATGAGTTACTCACTTTTCATAAGATTAAGATTGATTAAGAGTTATATCTAAAAAACACTTGAGTTCATAAATTAATTGGCAATCAGATATTTAAGTTTGCACTTTTAGCTTACTTCTTCTTGATGTTAGCATTATCTTATTAGAAATGGTGAAAATAAGATCCAGATTAATCTTAATTAATTCAAGGATAAGAAGCAGCGTTAATAGAAGTATCTATGCGTGCGCGCGGTGTAACCTCTGGAGCTGACTGGTCTCTGTGGCGTGCTGTTGATTACAATAATGGAGGTGAGGCCATAGGGATCAGCTAAAATATTAGGCATAACGACAAGCCTCAAACCAGAAGCGATGGAAGTGCACGGGGACCAAATCCACCATCCCTGGTTTAATTAAAAAAAAATTTGAAGTGTCTACTGGTTTGGAGCCCCATGCAAACATAATACAAGTTGTAAGAGACCGTCTAAATATGAGAATTGTGAAGTGTTCCCCCTTGCTTATGTTAATGGAGGTCCTGAGTTCATGACGTCATTTAAGTTACTTTGGATCTACATTGATTATTATTAAGATGGAGAGAAAGCTGAGTAATTCAAAATTCTTTTTTCTTTACAGGTCACTTCTCTTTTTGAACTCTTTTACATCCGTAGGTTCTAATGTCTTTATAATCTTCAAACAATTAAGTTAGTGTAGCCAAGAAGATAACTATTATATAAGAATAATATTATGTTCCCGACTATCCGTGAGCATAACAGACGTGGAAGAATCTCTTAATCTTTTATTTTTTATGTGTATTTAATGAAGAGAGAGAATATATTTAATGTAGGAGAGAGATTTTATGCGCACAAAATAGTGCATACAAATTAGGAATATTCATGGTTTGGTTTGATTTAGTTTATAGAATATTTTTAAGAAACCAAACCAAATCAAATTCGAACCCAACCCAACCCAAACCAAACCAAGTCCCTTGAAACTAAACCGGTTTGATTCAGTTTAACTTGAAAATAAATGGGCCTTTAGATTCTCTTAGTCTTAAATAAGATTTTAATCACTTATATCTTTAATAAATCACTATCAAATAAGATTTGAAATGAAATATTAAATATTGATGACCATATTATCCTCCATAATATGTATTTTTACATAAATATATTAAATAAACTTGATAAATATATATACAAATTAAAATTTATTATTGTTATTCGATTTAATCAATTTGGTTTGGTTTATAGAGTTTAGAAATCGAATCAAACCAAACTTTCTTTTTCGGTTTGGTTTGGAACCAAACAAAAAGAATTTCATATTCAAATTGAACCAAATCAAATCGAATTGCTCGGTTCCGTTTGGTTTTTCGATTTGAACCCAATAGTGAACACTCTTAATACAAATAATTATATAGCACACACAAATAATAGAATAAAGCACACTATTTGTACGCATTGTCATACTAGTTGTGTGTATTATTGTGTCATTTATGTGTCTTGTTCTATTATTTGTGTATGTTATATGATTATTTATGTGTACTATTTTGTGCGCACATTTTTTTCCTGTATTAAATATATTCTCTCTCTTCATTAAATACCCCTCTCTCTTTCCACATGTTTAAAAAAAATTGGGAGGCTCTTTCATAGGGGTGTCAATGGGCCGGGCCTGGACCGGGCCTTGCTAGGCCCGGTTTTTTAAAATCCGGCCCGGGCCCGGCCCAGGCCCGGGGGTAGGCCCGGTATGGCCCGGCCCGGCCCGAAAAATAAAAAATATTATTTTTATTTATATAATATATAATTTTCATATATCTACTATAATATATCTATAAAAAATAATATATATTTTACTTATATCTATATTAACATTTAACTTGTAAAAGATTATATTTTTTAGTAGATTTATTGTAGAAAAATACATATAACTCTCTTTCTAAATATAAATTTTATATTTAATATAAATTATATTTATTTTTTTTCCGGGCCGGCGGGCCGACCGGGCCGGGCCACACAAAGTCTAAGCCCGGCCCTATTTTTTTCCGGGCCGGGCCAAAAATTTGTAGCGGGTTCATTTTTTCGGCCCAGGTCCGGTTAAAACCGAGCCGGGCTTGCGGGCCTCCGGGCCGGCCCGGCCCAATTGACACCCCTACTCTTCCACGCTTGCGGAGAACATAATATTTCTCAATATATAATTTACCAAGAAATATTGCTTATAAGTATTCTCAAAATATGTTATGACGCGAGGCATTTTACAAATGCCCTCTGGAGTTACAGGAGTTCAAAACAAAAGAGAACCCATATCAAAATAATAGAGGCAAAGCGTTGCACTCAACCATCCCACCTCCGGTAGATGATGCCAATCCAAATGCGATGTGCGTACAATCCTGGTGGGGATGGTCTTGAGAGCGTTGATGAGGTTGGTTGAGAGAGAGAGAGAGAGAGAGAGAGAGAGAGAGAGAGAGAGAGGAATAACAATGACATGGAAGGAATTGGAATCAGATGGTCCCCTTGTACGGCGAGTGGGGACACTGCCGGAGCTTCACAGCTCAATACACTACACCTCTCCATTTCTTCTGATACGTGAACGCTTGTGCCATTCATGTCACCTCAAAACCCTCCCCCACAATCCGACTAGGAAGCCAGATGCTGACAGATGGAGCTCCCCATCATCGCCCACCCGGCCTCTCCCTTCCTACAACACGTAGTACCCCGCAATGTTCCTATGTTTCACCATAGTGGGTGGATAGAATTCTCCCTGACAAATCATGGGGGGCTTGGCCTCTTGCGGATGGCAGCGTCCGGGCAACAAATGTTGGATAGGGTGGTGGGTAGTGGGTTGTAATAAAGATCCCACCTTGGGTGTTTGTCGCCTAAGTGCTGCTGCTCGTAATCACCTCGTACCTACTCTCTTTACCCTCTCCCTTTTCCCAGTTGAAGAGCTCAGCTCGATAAAGTTGATGGGTTGCTCCTGTTAAATCCTGTTATTGGTTCTTCTTCTTCTTCGTGGGTCTGTCTGCCTTGCGGTCGATGAGGAAGAGCAGGCTTGCTTCCCCATCTCCTTGTGCAGATGAATCTGATCTCCTGTTAATTGTTAATGGCTCCCTCCAATCTATCACATAGACGAGGCTCTACTTCTTCCACCCCTCTGATCTGAGCCTTTCCCATGGCGACAGACTGGGACTACCGCGTGCGCGAGGCTGCCCAAGGCAGCCTCGGCTCGGCGCGCCGTCTCCTGCAGTGCCTCTCCTCCGGGCAGAGGCTCGGTAGCAGCAGCAACGCCGTGGAGCTCGGCAGCGCCGCCAAGGAGGCGATCGCCGGCTTCAGAGGCCTGGTCTCGCTGCTGGAGGGCGCGATGCCGCCCCATCAGAAGCGGGTCAGGAGGGGGCCCCTGCCGAGCTCCAGCGGCATCGACCTCTCCCAGATGATGGACCGTGGGGACCCACCCAAGGACGCAGTCTTCTGGACCGGCGCTGGCGGCCTCCAACGGCAACGGCAAGCGCAGGCGTCTCAGCCTGCAGGGAAGAACAACATCACCATGGCTGCAGCGCGGCTGGATAGAAGCTGGAATCTTGACCGGTCCTTGATCACGATGCCTTCCAGGACGTCCTTCATGTCTTCGCTCAGCGTGGAGGGTGGCGGTGGCGGCGGCGACGGCGGCACCAGCAGCAGCGTCGGCAAGCAGCTGCTGAACTACTACTGCTACTCGTCGTTGTCGGCTCAGATGTCGATGGGGGGCTCCTCCTCGTTCTACGCTTGGAAGAGGAAGCATCTGGGGGAGGACGGTAGCGCGCGCTGCACCGTGTCTGCCGGAGGCTGCCACTGCTCAAAACGAAGGCAAGGCCTCCTTTTGGATAATATGTAGATCTGCATGCTGTGTTGATCTCTTCAATCCTTTGTCAAGCATATATGTAATTGCATGTTCTCCATTGTTGCCTGGCTTCCCTCACCTCTCTCTCTCTCTCTCTCTTTGTGATCAGGAAGCAAAAGACAAAGAGAACCATCAAGGTCCCTGCAGTGAGTAGCAAGCTGGCAGACATACCCCCTGACGACTTCTCATGGAGGAAGTACGGGCAGAAGCCGATCAAGGGGTCACCTCATCCAAGGTATGTACGAGCATCTCTTCTCCACGTACGTAGTTTTGAGTGGAGTTCGATCTCTAGTTTTAATTTGATGTTATTTTGAGAGAAATGTGCTGATACTACTGTTACATGAGTGCTAGCTAGCACCAAGCAGACTGCAGATTAGTTTGCTAGATTAACGTAGTAATTTGGGAATGTCTTAATTAATGAAGTCGATCGATCTCAATATTATGACATCAACAACCTTGTCGAAAGTAGATCTATACTAAGTGCGTGGGCAAAGTTCAGTCGGGAGGATCTGTTAATTAGAGTTCTTTGTTCCTTGAGACATGAAGATATGAGGAATCTAATTAATAATCAGATTTCGAGAATATAGACAAAAAGAACCAAATTCCTTGGCTTGGGTGGGTGTCCTACGTCATTTGTCCATTTCCGTGTTTTGTGGTTGGCCTGTGGCAAAAGTAGGTCGCAAAGGGCATTTAGGCCGCCACCTTTCTTCGGTTGGGACATGAATGTGTTGGAGGAGATCTAGAGCATGCATGGTCCTGAAATTATACACATATACTGGCTGACAAGTAGAAGAATATTGCTTTCATGATGTGGGAACCTTTGGGTTTTAGAATATTTGTTCAAAGTAGACAGAATTGACATGATGATCCCCTCTAGAAAATTTTGACACCTGTATGAAAGAAAACCAGATAATATCCAAATTAATATATACGGGCCCTCACCACTTGAAGTACTTAGCTGATTGAACGTACCCTTTATTGACGAAGAAAAGAAAAAAAAAAAAAAAAATGTGCCTCACAATTTTTGTATCACTTGTCAAATATCTTAGGCTGATGGATTTTAATTTGGTACGTATCATTGTCTTGACCACCCCCACCCCCCAAAAAAAAGAAAAAAGAGAGGAAAAACTCTATTCTATGCATGGCCTTATATCTTCTATATAGTCTTTGTTTCGGAAGGATAAACTATATCAGATTCCTGATTGCAATTTCCATTCCTAAGAAGCATGTCCCTTTGCCCATCATTCCAAAGTGACGAAGAATCTTGTTCACTTGTGCTGTCCACGTATAGCAAAGCTTTAGGTTTCTTCTCAAAAGGAACAAAAAAGGTCGTCTTTTTTGGGTGGGGAGGGAGGGGGTTGAGGATGCTGCGCTCTTCTTTCTTGTCTTTGAAACAAAATCAACAATCCGGAAAATGTTGTTTGACTAATAAAAATATGCACAAACATATACAATTTGAAAGAAAAAAGGAGATTTTTCGGCAAACCCAAAGAAATCCAACATAAGGCATTTATTCCTTTTATTATCAGTTGGGCCTGCCATCTTAGTGGCGCACTTGCGTCAGTAGGCACCTGACCAGATAATTTGATTACGACCTCGAATATTCACTCATCACTCCAGCCATAAAAATGCACGAATTCGTACACAAAATAAAAAGTTGTGTATCACCCATATGTTTTAGCACTAGACTTTCTTAATTCTTCATACTACACATTACATATGTTTCAGTCATACATATGAAAAATTTGCGTCGGAACGGAAGCCAGCTGGCCCTCATATTTATCTTCATCTTTGACTATCTAAATCGACAAATTTACTAGAAGAATAAGCATGCTATAGTACTATTTATTTATTGAGTAATTTATTGCATACTACTGTTCATATGACAAGTACATTCTTGTGTGGTTGATCCCTCTTAAGTGAGGAGCCATAAAAGAAGATATATGAATCTCTCCTCTCTCTTTTTTATATTATATATATATATATATATATATATATATATATATATATATATATATATATATATTCACTTGCCATGCCACTACTTGCCACACAACATAGTTGCAAGCTATAAAATAAGTATTGTTCTTTTTTATTTTTCCCTTTTCGACCCCTTCAACTTATTAAAAAAAAATTTGTCGAAGATAGATAGGATGGTACAGTTGATGCCCAACCCAACAATTAAGCACTCAAAACTTTCAGCATCTTTGGTGGGTCATATCTAGTACACGAATTTGCCCCAGCATCTTCCTAATCAGCACCTTGTCTCTATTAATTAATCATGATGCATGAAGAAATAATATATATGTATTCTTATATCCCACTTTGTTATTATTATTAATTATTATTATTATTTTTTGGTCATTGCAAAAGGAGTTACTACAAATGCAGCAGCATGAGAGGGTGCCCGGCCAGGAAGCACGTGGAACGGTGCCTGGACGATGCCAACATGATGATTGTAACATACGAAGGCGATCACAACCACCCACGAACCACTTTGTCCACACCCAACTTTCTCTTAACACAGGCCAACAATCCCATCTTTTCAAGTAATTAAAGAGTTTGTGTTCTTGTCAACCATCAAGCTAGCTACCTAGTTGGAGTGGGGGGGGGGGGGGGGGGGGTTGCCACCTTCTTGTGACTGTGAAGCTTCGGACGACTTTTAAAGCGTCACTTCGGACCAAGTATTGAGAATAAACACAAAATTCTCCCTCGTCCAAGTACTTTTGTGTTAATTATTGAAATGGAAAAGTTGCGGGTTCATTAGTTTCGATATGTTGTGATGGTGAGACAAAGTGAGCCGTCTTGTCCGACCTTCAGATATGTAATCAGTTTATATAAGAGATAAGATATATACACTACAACAAAGTTGGACTAAATCAAATCGTAGGTACAGGTTCTACAATCGTAAGTATAAATATTTACTTACGAAATTATTTACGGTTATGTTCTGTAGATACAACTAGCGTAGCTAAAATTATATCTATGGTTCTTCCTTTCGTAGGTAGTATCTACGGGGATTGTATGCCATAGCAAGTACTTACGCATATGTGCCGTAAGAAAAACCGTAGGTGTTGAAGTATAATCGGCAGAGTGCTAGACTGAAAATACAAACATACTTACGGAATTTGAACCGTAAGTAGACACATACCTACGGAATTAAAAACTGTAAGAATATTAAATACCCACGGAGTTTAGAATCGTAAGTAATGTATTTTTAATAAAAAAAATAAAAAATATATAAATATTTAAAAACTAACATGTGCACCATAATTTTGTTGTCACAGGATACATCCACATTTATACACATCCATACATATTTTATCTATATACTCATACATCTATATTTATACATCCATATCCACATATACACATCCACATACATTCACAAACAACCACAAATATTCGCTCATACACATCCACACAAACCATATTCATAAAAATACACAGAACTTGTATCTTAAAACTATGAAAGTTTAGATGACAATTTACATGACAAGTCTTTGTTGAATGCCATTTGTATGTTTGAAAAAAGGGTTTATAAATACTACATTAGAAATGCATAAACATCATTTCGAAAGAAAAATAAAACAATTGCATCAACATCAAATTCTCTGATGATGTCCTGTAGCATTCAAGACATACGTATGTTTTGATGAGAAAGGCTTTCTGCACTTCTGAAAGTGCAGAAACGCCAAGTCATCTTGCACTTTCTCCCTCCTATTGGTGGGAAAGAGGTGAGAGGTCCATGTGCCAGCTTGATTCTCACCAATGGGAGGGAGAAAGTGCAAGTTGACTTGGCGTTTCTGCATTTTCAGAAGTGCAGAAAGCGTAACTACAAGGTTCACGTGAACTCAATAAGACTGGTTGACTGAAATGATAACTCAGTGATATGCTCGGTGGGACTGTAGAGGTTCGACATCATGAAGGCAAAGTGCCGATTTGGTTGGCCACTTGAGCTGGGTGCCATAGTGAGGATCGAAGAAAATCTCCATTTTTTTTGAGTTAGTAAAAGAATGTTGGCAGTGAAATCCTAAATGCATGTTTGTGTGGGTTCCCTATCTAATATATTCAAGACATACGTATTGTAACGCCCCGACGCAAAATATTGGAGCGGAATTATAGTTATTAAATAGTACAGAGCGAAAATAAATGACAAACCATTGCTAAATTGGAATAATATGAAATAACCTCCAATTTCATTGATAATCCATAAATCTCCATTACAATCACCAACAATCTCATCAAGTTTCATGAACTAACTATTACAATGACTAATCAGAACTAAAACTAGGGCCCAGAGTACTTCATTGAAAACCAAACTATTACATAAGGACTAACTGACTCACTAACTCATAACTATACTAATTAACTACTATGCCAAGATAGCTGATCGGTCACTCCTGAGCATCCTCCTCAGTCCCCTCCTCGTGAGTGTGGTCATCATCCGACTCATCTGAACACATGAATTAAAAACACAGGATGAGCGAATAACGCCCAGTAGGACTTAATATCTCATGAGAACAAGCAAGCTTTAAATAATTAATGTTTTGAATGGCAGGATATCTAGAGAGAATAGTCATGTATAGCAAGAAATGATAACAAGAGAACGATGGCACTAGTACAGGGAAAATAGCACAACGAGAACGATAATAGAATGGCCATGTAACGATAATAGCACGTAATGATAACACTTGTATAGCACTTGACTAGCTTGCACTTGTATTGATAGCACTTTGATTGTCATAGATTAATCTAGATAGTATAATGGCACTGGATGCATGTCGTACACATCCTTGATCATTTTAACTCCCATGGGCACTAGCACTTTTCGGACGCTCCTCTCAGGACCAGATCGGGCCCTATTGCACTGGCATTAGTCATTTCTTTATCTTAGACAATCACACGAATGGCCAAGAGAGTACCAAGAAAAGATGAGAGTAGTAGACGAAATAGATGAGAGTATAGAGAGAACGTGAACAGATGAGATGATATAGATAGTAGACGAGATAGGGACAATATCGTAAAACAACATAACATCGATAGTAACAGTTGCGCGGCACCAGGTCGGGTACCGGTAGTCTGGTAGAAGTCACAACCGCCCACTAGCCGTGCCGTGAACACGAGCCTGGTGGTCCGACGTGATCACAAGATAAAGAGAGAACATACTAAGGCCATGTATCGTACAGATCCCTAAGGGTGTAACGGGTTTTGAGGTACAACCTGCTCGTCGGCTAAGGACGTGCGCCAAATCCAAGAAGACTTACGGAGGTCTTGACAAGGAGTCCCTGACCCAGTCGAGAGTATTCCTGATGGAGAGGTGGTCCATGTCAAGAGAAAGTGTGTAAAACTAAAGTTCGTCGTACCTCGAGTGCTCGAAAACCGAGGGAAGCGGTATCGGTGTATGAAACGTGCGAATAAAACATAAAAAAGGGTAGTTATTTAAATAGGGAAATTTAGTATTCAGTTTCACTTGATTACCAGATATATTATTTAGTAAATTAGCAAGGTTTCATGGCAAACATGTTTGTATAGTGAGTGCAAGTATAGATGAATCAAGAGAACAAATATGATTGTGCACATGGCTTTTAGATTAGTTAATTCCATGTAATAATATTCATTAATAACTAACAAGTTGAAATGCATCTTGACAGTATCTAATTATGGTTACACAGGGTTTAATTGACATATATAGCAAAGTTATAGGCGAAATTGCAGGTTCTGGCCGTTCTGTTAAGATCGCAATGTAGGGGTTTGCCGCGTTCAGGTCGCGACATAGGTTCGGGTCGCGTTCAGATTCAGGTCGCGACGGGGTCAATCGTCGCATTCAGGTCATGCCACCAGGACCGGTCGCGTTCTGCTGAGCCGGATGCTGGGGTGAACCGGAGGGCAGGTTGCGACATGTCGACCCGTCGCGTTCAGAGCACGACGGTTCTTCCTGTCGCGACCCCTTCTGAGGTCGCGGCGGGTCGGGCCGTCGCGACACCAGAAGGCTGCCTGAGCCCAGAAAAGGGGTTTTGCCCTTTTTCCAGGTGGGTGCACATGATGCAGGGCAGTTCAAAATTCGATATAAAATCATATAGTGTTCTAAAAATGATGAAACTAGTTTTAAACGACAATAGACATGGAGATCTATCACTGGAAATGAACAATTAAAAATCAGTCATGTATAGAACGTGTTTTGACTAGGTTACTTTTCGTTGACCTAATCATGCACAGGTCTAGGAAATGATTTAATTCGCCAGGAATGCTCAATGGAATTTGGGCAAACTGGGCTCGTTAGAACCCTAACAACATACAATATTTATGGTAATTTTATCAAGGAAGGAGCATGAGTAGATTCGAGGTTACAAGTAAAATATGAAGGTTCGGGCAAGACATGTCAACAGAGATTTGGGCATTTAATTCGCTCTCATGCAAGAACGAAAAAAGGGGGAAACAAGAGGGCTTTTGAAAAGGGATCATGAAGACTACCTAAGGTAATTTTTACACGAATTTAGTCTGAGAGATTGCATATCTTTCTGTGTTGACAAGAAACTAGGGTTGATGACGAAAATAGAAGATGAAAATCCAAGCTCCAAGCCCTTCTCCTCCAAGCTCCTACGTTCTCTAGCCTCTCCCTTCGTCTCCCAAAGTCTCAGCAACGCAAATGAGGGTTGATAGGGTCAGATTAGGGTGTTTTGTTGGCTAATAGAGTCCAACCCCTTCTAAGAGTCCTCCTTTTCTTCAAATTCTGAATTTTCCCTAATAATTAGCACCTCCCTTCCTAGTATTTATCTCCCACTTAGGATGGGAAGAGAGCTAATTTCGTGGATAATGGGTTAGGGTAAGTTTAGGACTCTTTTTAGGATAGATATGAGTTGTTTAATATTTATCTTACCCCATTTTATTAATTACTATTATTTTAAATCCAAAATTTTACATAATTACCTCCCATCTCATGATGAGCTCTTCACATTTGGGCTCAACAATTCATGTTAGGACTATTAATAAAACTCATCACTAATTTTAGCTTAATGGGCTTGAATTTTAATTCCCTTAAATTCTATTTATTCCCTTTATTCTAATTAAATATATTTATCTCAGTTATTAAAATAAAAATATTATTTTATTTGAATTTTTTTAAAAATCAAGGGTGCTACACGTATGTTCGCTTACATAATAGAACGGCTCTACGACAAGGGAAAAGTGAACTTGATTGTAGGACTTACATATCTTGTTGTGAGGGTGGACGCATTAACGTATGTTTTTTCCACAAGGTTCACATGAACTCAATATATGTATGTTTTTTTCGATCATTGGGATTAACATACCTTGATATATTTGATGCATAACCATCTGGAACTTTCACATCTTTGAGAACTTTGCATATTATTTGTCTCTCAATGTTGCTCAAAGTAAATGTAGTAGGTGGCAAGAGCAATCTACTAACACCAGAATTTTGTGGTTGAAGTGAAATTCTTATCCCTAAATGTTGGAGACCTTTGCGAGCTTTTAAACCATCCTTTGTTTTTCCAAAAATATCTAACAAAGTACCAATAATGTTGTCACAAACATTCTTTTCAATATGCATCACATCAAGATTATGTCTTAAAAGTAAAGATTTCCAGTATGGTAACTCAAAGAAAATACTTTTTTTCTTCCAATTTGTATGACTATCAATAGTAGATGATGATGTGTCAATACTCTTTTGTTTTCTTTTTTCCCCAACTTTGGATTTATGTACTTTTCCAAAAGTAAAAGAAAGTCTATGCAACTGCTCAAGTACATCAACCCCAGATAATGCATTTGGCCTTCTTCTCATTTCTTCTTTTCCATCAAATCATCGTTTCAATGAACAAAATTTGTGGTCCTCACTTAACCACCGACGATGATTGTCAGAACTTCCTACTTGCCTTTAACCACTGAGAAGAGGTGTACACATTACATATAGGACAAGCTAGTTTACCTTTAGTACTCCAACCAGATAGATAAGCATAAGATGGAAAATCATTGATGGTCCACAATAATGCAACAACTTGCCAAACCTAGACGTACATTGCGAAGTTCTAAACCAAAATTATCAATGACATCTAATGTTTTCCAACATGGAGAATCTGCTGGATGTCTCAATATACCATCCTCTTGGCGCTCATCACTATGCCACCTCATAAGTGCTGAAATTTCACTACAACTGTATAACCGCTGCAACCTTGGAATTACTGGAAAGTGGCGAAGAACCTTCTTTGGCACCTGTTTCTTTTTATGCAAACTCATTTGTCCTGCAATCCATCTAGATTCTCCACATTTGGACACTGATCATAGGACTCATACTCATTCCGATATAAAATGCAATCATTAGGACATGCATGTATCTTATGATAACCATATCCCAACTGAGCAATAATCTTTTTCACTTCATAGAATGTACCTGGCAGTAGCTCGCCTTCAGGCAAAGCTTCTTTCAACAACTTTAACAATATATTGAATGATTTATTGCTCATCTTACCTATGCATTTGATGTTGAACAACCGTATTAAAAATGATAGTTTGCTAAACTTCATGCAACCTAGGTACAATTGCTGTTCAACATCTTCAAGCAACTTTTTAAAGACATCATATTCTCCTTTATTCTCATTTGGAGTGTTAGCTTCAGCATGATTGTAGAAGACATCTTGCAACATTGAATGCAAAGCATGATCTTTTCGAAGATATTGTTGTCCTGAATAATGAGATCTTTGCTTAGAAGAAGAACAAGTCCCATGAAATTCTCAAAATTGTTTATCCTTTATCACTCCATTGAAATACAAGTGTTCTCTGATTGTTTCCTTTTCAAATGTGCACATGTGTAACATCTCGGGTCTTCTCGAATCCTTAGTGGGTCTAGTTGAGGTTCGGGTCTGGTTGACGGCATAGGTGTTGTCGTTGATCAGGGGTTGGCGTCCAGCATTGTGGACGTTTGTTGTCGGTTCAGGATTGTTCCTGCGATGAACTTGATGGCAAACGGTCTTGACGTCGACTCTTTGCGGTTCGAGTAGACGGCTCTGGATGTTGACGTCTACCTGTCGCGCCTGTTGAAATAGGGCAGACCCGTGAGCAGCCATTTCCTCTCCTTTTCCTTCTCTTTTTCTCATTTTCGATCTTTGTCCGTTTTCACTCGTTCAGGTGGTTGACGGGAGCTCGTGGAAAGACCTTGGTGCGCGAGGCAGAGTTAGATCGGGCGGAAAACAGTGGATCGGGTGGCGATTTTCGCGAGGAAGCTTCTAAGGGTTCGGCGCGAATTGAGGTTTGGCAGGACTTCTTTCACGCTTCGGAGGTAGGGACTCGACCCCTTAGTGTCCTTGTAGTGTTAATTTCATGCTTGTTGCATGTGATTTGCGTGGAATCGTGCTTTGAGGAGGTTTTCCTTTTTGCCGGGATTTTGAGTGGTTTGGCCGATCCGTGCGTTGGATCGTGTTTTACCGGCATTGTGGTAGTGTAGTGTGATGTAGGGGAGTGTTTCCCTACATCAGATTGTGGTTTGTGGGGCGAATTTACCCTGTGTGGGAATCAGCTGGGGCTGGTTCAGCTGCTGGAGGCTGAAGAAGTCAACGTCAAGGGATGTTGACGTTGATCTCTTCAGGGAAGAGATAAACGGTGGGAGCCCTTGCCGTTAAGCTCTTCAGTGGAGGATCTAGACGGCGTGTTCTTTGTCGTCTAATTCTTCATGGTAGGATATAAACGACAAGATAGTTTGTCGTCGAGTTTGAGTGAACAGCCAACGCGCGACCGTCTACCTTCTGATAGACGTCTAGGGTGTTGCCGTTTACCCTTAGTTAGCGACAATCGATGTTGTCGTCTACTTCACACTTGACGTCAAGCTATGCTACCGTTTACGTCCTGGTTAGCGGCAATCGATGTTGCTGTCTACCTGCAGGTGAGTTCCCAGCAAGCTGTGCTTTCCCTTCTTCTGTGGTTTGAGGTGTTAACATGCGGTGTCCGCTTGTTAGCACAGTCCGCCAGGTGTAGAGAGTGTCTCTACCTGTGCTCGTGTTGTGTTTGACTGTGTTGAGACGTGACATGGGGCTGTCCGTCGGTTGTACGGAGTTTCAGGTGTTGAGTGTGTTCCGTCTATTGTACGCGCGTTGCGTTACCGCGTGCCCGTTTCTGTTGTGTTATCTAGGCGTGGGTGCGACTCCGTCTAGATGACTAGCGTGTGGTTGTCCTCCGCTAGTGAGCCAGGACGCCGAGTGCGACTCTGTCCTGTGCGTACTCCTTGTGGTGGTTTTGAGCCGGTCTCCGTGGAGCCCCTTCTCTACCGCTAGGTCGGGCGTAGGGGGAAAAACCGGTCGTGGACCAGACGTGAGAGAGAGCGTCTGTAGTGTGCACACGTGGCTAGGGTTGCGAGACTCTGTGGTGTCAGGACGCTGAACAGCAGACCCTGGTTGAGTCCTACTTTGTGAGTGCTGTGTGAGCTCTTGCGTGCGAGCTTGTGTGTGTGTTGTGCTTGTAATGTTGTCGAGCCGGCGAGGTTCCAGTTTCTCTCAGTGCGCTCCTGAGGGAGTTGCGCACTACGTTACCGGTTCCTGTGTGTGTTGACAGAGTGTGCGCGTTTACTTACAGTTGCTTTCTGTTTAGCACTGTTTAATAGCTCTGTTACCGGTAGGGGTTAGTTGCCCTACTGGGTCTCTTTTGTGAGACTCACTCCCTTCCCCTCAGGTGGTTTGTGGTCGGCTTTCGAGGTTCGAGGAGCTGTGTCTCTCCGTGGTTGGTCTCGTCTTGCTGATGTGAGTAGTATTTTACTCCTGTTCTTACTGTACTCTTACTTTAATGTTGTCTCTGAGTTATGCCAGTTTGAGATGCTTTTAAATTGTGATGTGTACATTTGTTTATATGTTCTCCTCAGACACTTCTTTTCTTACCCTTTCGAGTTTCGGCTCGTGAGTTAGCGGGTCAAGATTCGGGTTACCAGTTGGTTACTAGTAATGCGGATCTTGGGTCGTTACAACATGCATGCACACTTGATGCAAGGGCACTTAATTTTTGTTGATGGAATCGAGTGTGTTGAGGCAAAATCAATGAACATGTCAACACCATCTAGATATTCCTCTAATCGAGTGTGTTTGGGCTTATCCATCCAACTCCAATCCATTTTCACAATATGCTATCAAAAGAATGTAGACAAATATTGGAAAATATTATGAGGATATATTAGAGGTGCAATCAAGAGAGATCAATTGTCATCATGTCATCATTCATTTTTAACAAACTAAAACTATGACTACTAATGCAACCATCACCTTATAACAATAACATGTTGAATAACTAAAATACAAATTTCTTATAAAATGCAAGCATAAATTTTTTTTTCTCAATTTCAAAAAAACAATAACTTTCATAATTCATGAGACAATACAACCAATAACATAAAAACTACAAGTACATATTAGATAATATGTATCTAGCTCATCATAGTATCATTATGGTTAATTAACTTGTAAGGGCAAGATCCAATAAGGGGAACAAGAGTTAAAATGCAAGGGATCATGATCATTAGGAGTTATCATTATGGTTATAACCTTTAATTATGAATTATCATGTTATAAAGGTTTTATTTTACTATATTAGATAGAATTTAGGTTAATCAAAAAACCAACCCAGCATACATTTATTAGAGCTTAAGTATTTCAGAAAACATACAATAGATTATTAAAGCTTAACCCCTCCATCATACATATAACCAATTATTAAAGATGAACTTGAAACCAGACTAACAGGAATATGACTGATTAATAAAACTTAACTGGAAATCACCAGCTAACATGTGATGGTTTATTAGTGTTTAATGATCAAACCAGCGTATAATCATATATATATTTAAAGCTTAACAGAAAATCAAGCCATATAACTAATCTATTCTTGTTTATAAACTTGGTAAGAAATCCATGCATGCATGTTACTATCTATTAGAGTTTAGCCCCAACATATATATTAGTTTATTCTTGTTAAAACTTAATAAGAAACTAACATGTATGTCCCGTAATCATGGCATAATACTAGCCAATTTTATATTTAAACTATTATTCATAACTGAGCATGCATGTCCCATAATCACACAACATAACATTAATCATTTCCTTTCGTTAATTAAAATTTTAACCAAAATCCAACATACATGTCCTCATAATCACAATATAATATTAACTGATTTTTTTTTCTTGACAAAAATCTTAATCAACGTATATGCATGTCCTGTTGCAGCGTATATAATCTATTTATTTTATTTTTAGATAACTATACACACTATGTTACATCACATCACATCACTTTAAAAGTTATCCCCTACATAATTATCCCTCATTTAAACTATCTCAAATCAAAAAAGCTCTTAAACGCGAATAGCTTATACCCAATTTACTTATGAGAAATGCTATGCTCCCGGCTAAGGACGCGCGAAAGAGCCGTGCTCCTCCACAGCGCGCCATGTGGAGGGGCACGACCCCCAGTGCATTTAATGTACTTTTTATTTTTTTTTACCCTCAAATATGCACACAAATATTTTTATAGTACACACAAATACCACAATAGTGCATACAAATAGTATAAGAATATATTTGTGTGTATTCTTATACTATTTGTATGCACTATATAGGTATTTGTGTGCACTACATAGGTATTTGCGTGTACTAGATAGATATTTGTGTGCACTGTTTGAGGGTAAAAAAAAAACAGTGCACACAAATGTTCTTCTAGTGCACACAAATGCCTATCTACTGCACACAAATACTTATTTAGTGCACACAAATACCACAGTAGTACATACAAATAGTATAAGAATGCACACAAATAGATGTATTTATGTACATTCCTATACTATTTGTGTGCACTACATAGGTATTTGTGTGCACAAGATATGTATTTGTGTGCACTGTTTGAGGGTAAAAAAAAAAAAAAATATTAAATGCACTGGGGGCCATGCCCCTCCACATGGCGCACTGTGGTCATAGCATTTCTCATTTACTTATACCTAGTCCCCTTATCTCGTTATCAAAGGGGTAACCTATTGTTGAAAACTTAAGCAGGAACCTTACCGTTTTGTTTAATCAAATAAAAATAATTTTTCTGGACATGTATAACTAAACCTAACCATCGTGCATGAAACCGTCTTGATCTATCTAATACATACAACTGAGTTTTAATAAAACTTTAACCAGAATACAACATGTTTTTCACTGTTTATTAGAGTATTAATCATACATATCATATATATATTAACTGATTGTTTATACAAATCTTAACTTAAAATCAACCCAACATACATAAAATCGTCTATATGACCATAATCTAACCAGCAGGATTTTTAAAGCTTAACCAGAAAGCCAGTGCATAAGAAAAAACATGGTTATTTCAATGCTTAACTTAACCAGCAAGCATATAAATGATTAATTAATAAACCACATCCAACATGCTCTATCTACGGTGGTGTTTAATTTAATTAAGTCTTGAGTAAATATCTATGGAGCAATTAATTTAGTTAAATCTGTATTAGATATTACCTACCTTAGGTTTAAGATAAAGGAACAAGAAGAAGAAGTCTTGGACGATGCTGCCGTGAAAGTCTCACGCAAGAAGAAATCTCATGCAGCAAACCCAAACATGCCATGACACAACAATCCCAACCGCAACAAACAAGGAAGAACGTTGATCAGCCGGCTCCGCCTGTTGCCCTCTCAGCCTTTTGAGATCCCGGTGCACATCCAATCTCTCTTGGAACCGCACGCCGCCACAGCCCCCTCTTTTCTGCTATCTTTCCTTTGCAAAATTCTAAACCTCGTCGAAGGAGGGAGGGTTAATTAGAGGCCCTCGGATGTAGGATCACTAGTTTGGCTTTTTTGGGTTTTTATAAAAGAGTTAAATTTTGATTAAATATAGTTCTGATTTACATTGTAAGTATATTAATTTTACGAAATTTTTTCGTAGTTACGGTTTAAAAACTATCTCTATATATAGAATGAAGGCCCTTACGTTCTCAAATTTCATAAGTAAATAAGTCTCTACTTACGTTTTTTTTACGTTTTTTTCTTACAAAAATTATAACCATAAGTAAGAACTGTAAGTATAACCCGATTTTGTTGTAGTGAATATATATGAGACATAACAATTTTTAATTAAAAGAATTAAATGAGACCAAGCACCTAAACATGAGATAAGATATCTCACATTTGTTGACAGCAAGTATATTACTTCCTTGAGATTCTCATGATACCGGGAGAAAAAAAATATTCTAACGCAACTTGCACCTAAGTGTAGGTGTTACTTCTAAATTGAAAGAAACGTGTGTATCTTTGTTTTCTAGATGAAAATTTTAACCCTGTTTCTCAAAAATTGGAAAACCCAGACAGGGTAATAAATATTAAGTTCGACAATTAATAATCATTCGTCATATATGTTGTCTAAAGTTCTTTAGATATTAAACACCAGTTTAGGTAGAAAGAGCTAACAATGTTGATCGTACATGGACACAAATTCGCACATACGTTCAAGATCATAAGATCCAATGCCTCCGAAGAAAGAAGAAACCCATCAATATTGCTCGGGCCAAGATCAAGAGTAAAGGACTGATTCAAATTGAGATGGAACCCAGTTTGGAACTGCGTTGGAACTTGATGGGTCTTGATAATCTACCTAGGTCTGCTAGCATAATAGTACTAATCAGTCCGACCCGAACTGATGCTCTCTTAAGAGGTGTTTGATAACTAACTTAAATTATATTTGAAGTGTAATATAGTTAGTTAAGATGATACATCATTATTAGGTAGGTCTTGAGTTCAAAACTTAAAATTACAAAGAGTAAATTTTTTGAAATTGAGTAGCCGAAATCCAGCGTTAGAGATCGTCAGAATCTGACGATTCGTCAGATTCCGGCCGGCGACCGCTAGAGCTTGTCGCCGGCGATGTTCGCCGCTGTTCGCCGATCTGAAAAAAAAAGAGATTCATCTTAACTTAAAAATTAAGTGATTTCTTAGACTTAAGTGATTAATTAAGATATAATTTTAGATATTTTATCACATAATTTGAAATCTTAAAAATTAAGTATTTCAGACTTTAGACTTTGAATAAGTGTTATCAAACAGGGTCTTAGTATTGTTATCAGCCCACTCCAACTTTGTTTCGGCCCAAGAGGGACATCGGCGTAGAGGAAAGTTATGGCCCAAGTTGATAGCGTCACGGGCTCGAATCCACTCCAGTGTCCGTAATCCATCTCCACTTGGTCCGAGGTTCTTGGCAATAAATTCCAAAGCTCATTACGACTCTATCTCCGTCCCATAAAATCCTCTAAGGACGCTCGTCGACTTCTCCTAGGAGTCTCACTTGAGAGGACGTCTGACTAAAGACTTCTCAGAGTCTATCGAACGGGAAGAGTCCTAGTTAAACTCTAACTCTCAACTTATAAAAGCAAACCTAGAGCCATAGGTAAAAAAGGTCTAGATTCCATATCCTAACACTCGATCTCAGCCAAACCTACTTGTACGCTCTTTCTTCTCTCTCCATTAAATATTCTCATCTCTTTTGCTCTTGTCCTCATATCAACATCTTACTTAAATATCAGAGGGTCAATCTTAAGAATTTTTTCCCATGCATGACTTCCTACAAGTAGGATCGGTGTCGGGCACCGATATCGGTGGCTCCAATTTCCTTCTCCATTAGTATATTTGAACTTATCATCTCAGACATTTAGAGTCACTCCACAATGACTTTTGCAGATTCGAAACCAACTTCATCAAAACTTATACAATTTGCCTTGGGATTTAAGCAAGAACACTCGGTGTCATTGCAATTGGGTTATTGACTTACTCTTTGAACATCACACTGAGAATGGAAAATGTATTTGTCCAATTAGGTGGGTAAATATATTTTCACGAGGGTTTCTGATACAGGATTAATATCAGCTGACATGTAAGGCCCTTGAATGAGAATGAGAGAGAGAGAGAGAGAGTCACACTGAGAATGGAAAATGTATTTGTCCAATTAGGTGGGTAAATATATTTTCACGAGGGTTTCTGATACAGGATTAATATCAGCTGACATGTAAGGCCCTTGAATGAGAGAGAGAGAGAGAGAGAGAGAGAGAGAGAGAGAGAGAGAGAGAGAGAGAGAGAGAGAGAGAGAGGCACAACTAGTCGCTAGTTGGAAGGATGGATGGACAGAGAGAGAGAGAGAGAGAGAGAGAGAGAGGCACAACTAGTCGCTAGTTGGAAGGATGGATGGACTCGTTTCATGTTTTGATCGACACCCATGATGGACTTGTGGGCAGAACATCGTCCAAATACTGGCCCAGCCCATTAGCGAGTGAATCGATGCCGCTGTGGGCCCACCGTAATTTTGTCACATGTGCGGACAATGGACATCTGCTCAAGCTTGATTGCGACCCTGAAATTGGTCATGAGTTGGTTTGGGCCAGATCTGGAATTCGGGTTATCTTTGGGCTTTAGCTGGTTTGGGCGGGAGCGTTTAATCCCACCTTCCCGACCCAATCCAATCTAATATTAATATTCTCGTCCCAACTCACACAAGACGAAATTTGCAAATGGATCAAGTCTTGCTACGATGCTTATGTACTTGCACCGACACATGATGAGCCGCTGATTAGTTCTTGGATGTTTTTCGAATCTTTAGTACTTATAATCTCCTGTAATTAAGTTTTGCTCTCCGTAGTTTTATTATTTACCTCTGAACTTTATAAACTTAACGTTTATTATAAGTATATATATCCTCTTCAAAGATTTTTTTTTTTATAATTTTTTACACAATTCTTAGTCGCTAAGAAAGGCTTACTTTTTAAAAAAGAGTTAAATTTCTTGGGTTCAAATTAAGTTAAATAGTCGAATTATGGACATTAAAAGTTAATTGTAAAAGATATGGGGTTAGAAAGCAAAAAACATTAATTATCTTTTGATGACACTCCTGTTACGCCATTAGACGAATGTAATATAATTATCACATTTTCTATACTTTATTTACCTTCTCTTGTAAAGATTAGACGGACAAGATGACTTCCATACGGAAAAGTTTAGCACAAATCTATAAGATGAAGTGGAAGATGAAACTCATAAGTGTTTTTTTTAATCAAACTCTTTATTTTTTTAAACAAATTTAATTGATTTAGATCTTTCAACCAGCGAGTACTGTAGAATGGCTACAGTTATGAACAGTTGTCAACTGTAGATTTAAATTTTTTTCATTTTTCTATTTTTATGTAAATTTGTTTTTAAAAATCTGATTTTTCAGTGGTATTCTCTTCAATATTTTTCTCTGTGCCTGATCTTTTTCTGTCTATTTTCTTCTAGTTTGGAAGATTGGAAGTCTCAATTAAAAGTGTCTCGCGCTCGCATCGTCGAGCTTGCAGCCTTCCCGTCGCAGCCTCACAGTCGCCATAATCAGTGAGGTACTCAACGGTTTCTCCCCGTTCATCCTATTTGTTCGACATTTTTTTTCCTCTTCCCTCTATTCTTCAGGTAGCTTATCAGTTTTCCTGTATGTGCAGAGAAAGTAGTCTACTTCTCAACTTCTGTCCACTTACTCATTACCTCAATAGGTATTTTTTTGTTCTTCATTTATTTATATTTTCTATTTTTAACACTTTATTTATTTTTGTTGAAATGTCATTATCATCAAATTTTTTTGCCCTTTATAGTTTGTCTATAGTTATATTTACTTTTGAATTCTGATTCTTATCAATTGATTCTTAGTACTGCTAATCATTAGTCTAAAACTAAGTGAGTTCAGAATCTTGGTTTCTTTTTTTGTTAACCATTCTGAAAATAAAAAAAATGTTGGTTGCCACACTTTTAATTTCATGTTTTAACATTTTAGAATGATAAACATCTAAAAATCAAGTAGAGGGAATATGAGAAAAAAATAGATAACATTTAAATTAAAATTCAATAATATAATCTGAGACTTGAACAAATATTAGTTGTCTTCTATTGGTGACAATTATATGAATCTTTAATTTTTTAAATATTATTATTTATTAAAATTTAAATATTTAAAAACTTTCCGTGCATCGCACGGGCAAAGAATTAGTGTAATATAATTATCACATTTTCTATACTTTATTTACCTTCTCTTGTAAAGATTAGACGGACAAGATGACTTCCATACGGAAAAGTTTAGCACAAATCTATAAGATGAAGTGGAAGATGAAACTCATAAGTGTTTTTTTTAATCAAACTCTTTATTTTTTTATGCGGAATGTGGGAGACGTGGGTTCAAATCCACATGTACTTTATCTCATATTTGTTTTAAAGGTGATCACTATTTTGATCTTCCCATAATCTCACCACAATTTCAAGCTGGCGTAACTTTTATTAAAATCACAAAATCGCAATGTTAAAATTCACAGATATAAGATTTATAAGAACCTCAACCCAAAAATCGATATGACATGAGACATAAATATACCCAAATTCCAACGTCTTTAGGGCACACGCGAGGTAGACAGGTGATCCATCTACGTGCAACAGGAACTCCACCTTATGATGATGCAAAAGTTGCGATGGTGATCCTTTTCACCTCCAAGATATGAGAATCCTAGGCATTCTTACGGGCTATGCTTTTAGGGCTATATATATATATATATATATATATATATATATATATGTTTGCTAAATACAATGCATAATCTAGGACAAACAAGTGGGCCATTCTAGACACTGATGAAATCTGACGAAAGTGAGATTTTTCCTAAGATGAATATTCAATCTGGGTCTTTGATCATCTGCGTTTTCCTACTGGATCACAGGCATGATATTATAGTACATAAATCTGAGACCAACAACTGGGACATGTCAGATAGTGGTGAAAATGGGGTCTTCCTTTGCAATATTTTCTGGAATTAAGTACGGGATCTGGTGAAAGAGACCTGTCTGTTTTGGTGCATTGATGAATATTCAGTTTAGATCTCCCATTCCACGTAAGCCACATCTTGTTAATCCAGGAATGGTCGCCTCATGACATGACAAGCCTTTTAATGGACTCCTGTTTAACATCAAGCCTCTGCAGTGTGGTACTCAGGGCAATTGTGAGAGGTATTAAGTCTGGGTCAAAAGTACTTAGCATAAAAAAAACACACAAAAAAAGCTGGGTCAAAAGTCTAAGAACAGTGTTTTCTGCCAGGCAAATGGGGTAGAAAAATCGACACGTCCGGCGGTGGCACCTCACCTGATTAGTGGGGCACCCACCCCACATATTAAAGGTCGGATCTCCCACCAATCACATGGAGTTGGTAAACAAGTAAGAAAACATCAGGAGTATTGATTTAGTGGTTAGCTCTGAATGTGTTTTAAGATAAGGTTGCAAACGCAAATGTTAAAAAAGATCTTGTTTTTTTTTTTTTTTTTAATTATAAAGACATTGTAGTAAACTAGTTTTCCAACAAAAAGAAAAATAAGAAAACAATCTTCTGGATGATATAGATCAAGTCCTTGTGATGCTGCATGCATCATCAAAGTTTCTGGCCGTAATCAAAAAGAGAGGAAAACAAAAAGAAGAAATGACATCAATTACCATTTCACAACATTAATTTTCAATAAAAAAAGTTGGTGCTAATAAGAATTGACTGCCACTAGAATTTTCTGCCAAGCATTATTTCCACGTACGAGAGAGCCAGCATTTGCTACTTGTCTGGCCTACATATGCTAGCAGTTGGACCAAAACAGCACCCTTGGGTAGACTATAATTAATTTTACATGTGCTAGCTCCCACGTACGTACATATCTCTTAATTTCCCTCGAGGAGAAAGGCCGAAAATTTTTTCCTAGCACAGCACCGCCAGATCTTTCCACGGATTGAAGTGGCCGGCCGCCTGCGATATTGGGAGCGAGGGCCACTGAATCTGCACCCCCCACCCATAGTTTCTTTCCCAAAGTAAGGGCGACCGTCGTATCTTGCAAAATTTTTGCCCAAGACAAGAAGCCATATCAATATCTCTCCCACCACGTACATATCAGGGAGTAACCAGGGGACAACTGGTTCATGGGTTGCGTTGTCCTCGCCGGAGGTGGCGCTCTCTAACTTAAATGCTAGTGATGGCGATATTGTTTCCTCATATATACTTTGCCATCATGCAGCCCCCACTCCTTTCCTGGTCCCTGCAGATCTCCTCTCCTCCTCTTGCACAGCCACATTTTAAGGGAGCTTTCCCCATGAGCAGCTGAAAGTTTTTACCGAGCGGGGGGGGGGGGGGGACAAGGCAATTTTCCCTACATCGATCTCTTTCACAGATATATATGAACATGCGATCATGGGCATCGGAAATTAACTCATCAGGGTATCGACAGGCAGATCCATGCAGGGGCCTTCGATCCCTTCCTTTTCCTCGGACGAGTAGCCTTACATATATAACTGGGGTGCACTTGGGGTTCAGCCCCCACCTAGATCTCCTCCGAGGCCCCATTCCGAGAGTAACTACGCGTACATGATCTGACTCATGGTGAGGAAAGCCGATCGAAGGGGGTAGCTAGCTGGCTCTTCCAATTCGAGGGGGGAGTGGGGGGTGAGAGAGGGCTCTTGATGCTGCGAATCCCCCGTAGATTGGCTTTAAGCTTCATATAAGGTTCTTTCCGTTAGTAGTGCAGGGGCAGAAAATGTGCTGTCACTAATTATTTCTGCTGTTGACGTAACCACTCTCTCGTCGACAAGATCTTTGCCTACCGCTGTCTCCATCACAGGCGATTCTATCACGAGCAAGCGCAGCGGAGCTCTTCATCTCTGTCTGAAAAAATTGGGGCTCTTCGGCAAGAGAAAAATTTATTACACTTGCGCAAAGTACATAAATATAATTCACATGAATTTTTTACTTATGTGACACCAATTTTTATGGTGTCACATGAATAAAAAATCCATGTGCATGACTTTTTTGATAACGAAAAAATCTCGTCCCGTGTGATTTTGTGGGCTCAAGGATTGGTGTTCGTGAACTCTAAGATTAGGACTTGGCAGCTCTTACTTTCCGTGTACCCGTATTGCCCTTACTTTACTTGACCGAAAAAATCCCGAATCTACACACCTCGAGGATTGCATGTAAATCAAGTAAATCCCCTCCCCCCCCCCCGAATCGAACTCGGGACCTCCTACTTTTAAGCAAGAGTTCTAACCGATCGACCCAACCGAAGTCCTCCCATGTGCATGACTTACATTTGTGTACTTTACACAAGTGCACAAAACTACAAAGTCTCTCTCCTTCGACAAAGGATACTACATACATGCAGGCATGCGCGAGCAGGTGGCGAGCTCCAAAGGCACGCCAAAGCCGGGCCGAGGCTAGGGCGCGCATGGCTGGCCTGGATTGGACTCCCTGTCCTGGCTAGAGAAAAAACAACAACACCCCCTCCAACCCAATCCGTCTCGCCGGCCATCATTGTCTTCGGATCGGACGCCGGCTCGTGAGCGTGCGTGTGTCGAGCCAGGACACCGCGTACAGCTAGCTGCACCCACAGTGCGCATGGGCCGGCAGCCCTCCCCGCTGCCGCCCCGCACCGCATGGCCGGACACCTGTTCACAGAACGACATCCTTCGGTGGGTAAACGAGAGAAGTAGCTAGGTAAGCTAGCTGTTCTTGAGAGGGAGTGGGGTTAATAGTACTAGCTGCAGGAACCCAACAGACTCTATCCCTTTCCCTGTGCTACGATCACCATGATCGTCGTCACAGTAGCACCCATCATCGCCATGCCCATCTTGGCCATCAGATTGGTGGGTGGGGGAAAAAGGGGACATTGGAAAGGTGGCAATAAAAAGGGGAGGGGGCCGGGTGTGAGCGAACATGACATGTGCGGCTTGTTGACGAGGGGAAGCAACCACTCAAGACAAAATCTGGAATTAGGCGCAACACATATATACCCGGGGCCCATCCTGGATCCATTAAATTGACCGGCCTTTTGTTTGGTTCTGCTGCTCAGCTGATGCCATGGCCATTGGCGATCCCCCTCCCCCACTCCGACGCCCTACGATCGCCACGACCTTTCTGGTTCTCCCCACCGTGTCTGTTGGGTTCCTGTTACGCTTTAAAAGAAAGAAAAGGAGGTCTACACGCACGCACGGGCACTTGCCGTGCGATCCGGCTGCTTTTACCATTTTTATCTTTCTTCGGCTGGGCCGCGGGTTTCAGCGGTGTGTTTGGGCTGGTTGGAAAGGGCGGCCCCCCAACCCAACCCGGGCATGCAGATGCGTCTGCGTCAGGTTTAGCATCTCTTTCCGTTCCCATGCGTTCGTCGAGGAATCGAGGAGGATAGTTTTGGAAGATGGGGAGGTCCCTAAACTCAGACCCGGGACGATGACACTTGTGAGAGTGATGGTTTTTTTTTTCCCCTTTTTTGGGAAGGAGGGGGGCAGGGTTGGCAATTTGATTGAGGCCGCTTTAATTAGATTCGAGTTTGATGTTCTTGACTTCAGTACTACGCGATTCGGTATAGGTGCATCTGCAAATTAATTGGGAATTATAAGATTTTTTCTTTGGCTAAACGAATCGATCTTGGATTTGACAGAAACCCAATTGTTTGATTCTTGCCTAGACTCAATTAGTAGTAAATTATGTTTTATGTTTAATTGCATGTGTATACATATATACATAACTAATTTTCGTTCGAGTTGACCGTATTTCTTCAATATGACGAATCCAACGCTATTCGAGTTGGCATATAAATACTAGGGATTTTTACTAAAATAATTCTATTTTAATAAATATTTATTTAAATATACCTCAATAAAAATATTTACAAAATTATGCTTAGTTAGTTATATAATTTGCCCTCTAATTACAATGTTAACCTCAGTTACACTATTTGCTCTCAGATTCCATTATTTATTTTCAGATTACACTATTTGCTCTTAAGTTACATTATCAGAACAAATAATATGACTTGAAGATAAATAATGTAAATTGGAGGCAAATAAAGTAACTGAGACTAATAATATAACTTGAAGTCAAATTATGTAACTAATTGAGACATAGTTTTAGAAATATTTTTGACTGTGGTATATATATTTAGGTGAATACTTTTAAACAGGATATATTTAGATAAATATTTATTAGAATAAGATTATTTTAATAAAAACCCCTAAATACTATTCATTAATTTATGATAAAGGAAAAGATTGAGACACTTCTTGACGGATGGCGAATGGAGAGGACGTGGTCAAGTTTCATGAACATTATCTTGAAGAAAGAGTCTTTCAATGATCAAGTTAATATTAAAAAACTAGAGAGCATATATATGGAGTTTTAGGACTAATGCTTTCATGTCTCGCTTACCGGGCAGGGCAGTTCCTTCATATTATCCATTTGACCCCTAATTATATATAGGTACGACCTATCTCAATTAGCATCGTTCCGAATCTTTCGAGGATTCCCTGTTGTCTATGGACGCTACAGCGAAGGACCAGCGAAAGAAGCTACATTTGATGTTTATCCGCTCCATATTTCTCAAGATTTTCCTTTTTCTTTTATTCTTGTCAAAGATTAGAAAGGTTCTCTTTGGACGGGCAAATAACCTCCCACGCAAAACTATACATATAACTTAATTGGACCAGCTGCCTAAACACTCCGTTAGACCTTACAGACTGCTGTCTTATGAATTGTTGCCATTAACTATATATGCTTGGACCTCACTAGGATCTTACATATCAGGCCAATTAAACCCACGTTTGGTCCTCTTCAGAGACGCAAGATAAATTGATTTGTTGAAACTTTGGCCTCAGGCATGATAAAAGTCAAGATTTATTTGTCTTCCCTTAAGAATAATTTCGTTGCATGCTTTAATGCGAGTTGATGGATGGGGCCGGGGAGGGGTTGCGACGCAAGGTTAGTCCGGTCGGCCAGTAGCGATCCGATGGACAAGTCATGGGGAACCGGAATGGTGCGGTACTGGCCGCAGGCCCGCTCCAGTCCGTGTCCGATTCGGACACGTCCGAGCCGTTGGTGCTGGAGATTGCAACGGCAGCCGCCTCCGGTCTGTGCAAAAGCGAGCGGGAGCGGCGCGATCTGGTCCCTTTTTCTTGCGAGTGTCTCCACGATCGAGAGCTAACTGTCCGGGCTCCCCACTTGTGTCGATGGGCCCACAGGGGCCACCGTAAGATATGCATGCCAACTCCCCCTGATCTCCTTGGCCTCACTCCCCTTGACCCTTCTCCCTCCCCTCCACTGTGCTGGCACTTCCACCATGCCGGCCGGGCTGCTCAGCTCCCATCGAGCTTTTGGCGACTTGTAATGAGTGAGTCACCACCGTTGGACGGTTGTAATAAGTGGCGTTGCAAGGGCCGACGAGGTGGACGGCTGATGATATCGACGTGTCTTGGGTGGTGGCACATGTGTAGGAGGTCATTCATGGAACTAGATAGATATCATGCCCGGAGGTCCGAGGATGCATATGTGCTGCCTCGCTAGCTCTAACTAAGTTGGAGTCGCAAGAATACGGAAGATTGTGATCAGGAGTACTTTTGAGAATTCAAAAGAAGTGAAAAGAACTACGTACATCAAATTGGATGCATGTTAAGATATTAATTCACATACACGTTGACTTGTCCCTACAAAAGTATTAAAAGTGTGACGACGGGGAAACATGCATGCTACTCCACTTTTCCTACATCGATCATTTGTATATTTCTATTTGATCTCGGTCAATAGTGAAAGCTAGATTCTTAAAAGAAGAGAAATGATTTAAAAGCACGGTTGAAATGAAATAGAACATAGATGACGTAAGAATTTTTTTTTTTTTTTTTTTACAAACGATCTCAATATACGTCCTCGATCGATTGGGTGTATTTCAATCATTTAAAACGGGGCATGACAAGATTATTCCATTAAGAATTAAAAAAAAAAAAGAGTACGACGACCAAAAATCGAAGGATCATGTATAGATGCTGTACTCGTCCAAGCGTCGACATTTCTTACGTAACAGCTCCAGAAGACGACAACACAGCTTGGGGAGACAGAAAAACGTCATTTTCCTTCGCTCGAACCCACGAGCCCGCAGACCGCAGTGGCCTTCTTGCCCGGCGGGTGGCTGGCCGCCGGACCGCCCCGACGGCTCCCTCTTCACATCGTCCAGTGCTCCAATGTAAAACGTGGGAGATCGCAGCCGTGGGCGCGCGCGAAGGGTTTTCTTTAAAAGTAATCGACTTTAAAAATTTTATTAGGTGAATAGCACACTTCCAAACTTATTTCGCAATATAACAGACTTTGACTTGTGAACGCCGCGTCCGTGCACAGGCGCGGGCGTGGCTGTTAAAAAAAAAAAAAAAACTAATAAAGTCGGACAACAAATGACCGACTTCCTCACGAGGAAGTGAAGTCGGTCATTTGATGACCGACTTCTCTCCTGTATTGTCCAGGAGAGTTTTTAAGATTTTAATTAGTATTTTTATTTTATATTTCAATAATATCAAATTAAGATAAAAAATTAAATATAAATCAATTAAAAGGTGATATATTTTATTATGATTTTAGTTTAATTTTTTAAAATAAAATTTTATAGAGTAAGAATTACTTTAAAAATTAATAAATCAAATTAATCTCAATATCCGTAGTTCAATAATTCTCGATATTCATATTTTTAGACTCATCATATTTTTCTGATAATTATGGTAGTTTTATATTCTTTTTTTGTTATCGAAATTCGGTGACGTCTTGTCGGGGTGTGTACGTCTGAAGACAATATCAAAATCATGTTAATAATATATGAATGACTTTAAATAAAAAATAATCATGCTTACTATTAATTATTTTTATTTAAAGATAATTTTATATTATTAACATAACTCAGATATTATCTTCAACCCAGCCAATAGATATTCGCTTTCTAACTTTTCGACGCATTTCTGACCTTTTCGTATAATTTTTTACCTTTTCGACCCATTTCTTACATTATATATTTTTGACTTGTCCTCGAACGCCACCGACCGGGCCGCCATCCGTCGTCCCTCCACCCGCCGTCGGCTGGGCAATTTTCCATCACCGAAGAGCTGCTGCGAGGAGGCCCTCCGGCACTCCATGCCATGCGATTCGAAACCGCTTCACCGACACCGGCCTTCCATGCGCCACACCACCACAATAGATATGCTGCACCCTCCTGCAACTCTGACTGGACAGATCGCATGAGGGATAGATGACTCCACGAGCGCTACATCGGTCATCACTCAAAGTCGTGCGGCGGCAATCCAGAGCACCGCCTAATCTCCGTCGTCTTGGCACTCCAAGCGTCGTGCTAAAGGTCTTGGTGCCGCTAAAGGTCTTGGTGCCGTTGGAGTAGATGTTCAATCGAATGATGCCTTGCCTTCTTCTTACGCAGACATTCCCCACACCAATACAAAGCAGGCTTAAGGCGGAGACAAAGGTGGCGGTCATGTGAAGAGCGGAGACATCCAGGTGAGTGAGCAGTAGCACCTCCAACTCCACCGGAGCCACCTGCATATATAAATTTTTTCATTTTTGTTTCTGATAATATATAATTTTTATTTTAAAACAAAAAATAGATATATACGTGAAGAGACGTGATTTAAGTGTGTCTCCCAAGAGGTATTGTCCCCATGCTTGGGATTTTGTCCTTTAAAAGGGCCCTCTTGGGAGAAGAGGTGAGGCTCTTGCTGATAAGCACATACTTGTTCTCACTATCTTTCAATGTGGGACTAAAGAATACCTCTACACAGCCCCCCAGTGAGGATAAAGGTGTGCGGGTCTCATGAAGATGAGACGCTCGGGTAGGGCGCATGGCCTCTCGTTCGTTCCCACAGACGGCGCCAATGAAGAGACACTAATGTGGTGGTATGTTCCTGTTTGGGCCGGAGCCAAACGGGCCTCCAATAAAGAAGATGAGGAAGACGAACGCTGGTGCGGACGGAAGCCTGCAAAACCAGAGCCGGATCAGGGGGCCCGATGAAGACCGGGAAAACCCTCCGATGCCTAAGTCAGTACCGGGCTTGCAAGGCAGGGGGTTTTGGAGTATGAAAATGTGTTCGCGTAGGAGACAACGTACCAGTGCATGGTCCTGTACCTGTGCTTTTATAGACGTAGGCGATGAGGCTGGCATGCGTAACGCAAGTGGATCGTGCCTGGAAAGACGCCTTGATGGACGCGCACAACGGGCGGAGTTATGCGTTCAGATGTCCGTTGGGATGCCAGGCGGTTAACGCACGTCTTGATGATGGGGCACGTAGCCCGGGGCGGTTATAACCGGGGCGCAGGCCAGAAGACCTGCTCGGTACTCTTTGGACATGCTTTCCGAGCAGGTGACCCGTATGGGGCTCGAACGTGCTGTTCGGTAGCATCCAGAGTTGTTCTGCGCAGCAGGATTAACGCCCCTGTTCGGGAGCATTCCGCTAAAGAGCTCGGCAATGCTTCACTAGGGATGATAGGCATGTGGGGCCCTTTTGACCGGTCCGTACGGAGGCGTGGGACCGTCAGGAGAGGCCACGTGCAAAAGAAGGCGCTGATGGGCCTTGACGCGATGGGCTTAGGTGGCAGAAAACAACCACCACACTTGCCCCCCACGCCCTCAAGTGGCTCAGAAGCCAGAGCGCTTGAGGGCGGCGACCTGCTCGGGTGTCATCTCCGCCATAAATGCGGTATCATCCTCGGAGATCCGAACGGACCTATAGCGACGCCGTTACAGAAGGGTTCACCTCGAATGCGAAGCCTTCATGATGACAACGTGGGTCGTGTCAAACCCGGAACGTCACATGCCAGGCTCGAACGGTCACCCGCGAGTCATTCGAGAAGAGACTTGGAGGGGAGGGAAACGCCGTTTCCAGTCCCGCTTCGAATTTCGCGACCTACCTTCCTTATAAGGAAGGGGAGGAGGTGAGAGCAGGGTCTTCACCTTCAAAAATCTTCCAGAGTCCGCTGCCTCTAGGGTCACTTGCCATCTTTCCTCTCTCGCTTTCCTCTGCTCCCAGACTTCTTCTTCTTCGCGCGTCGCGTACCTTGCCTTCCAGTGATGGCCCAGAAGGGAAAGGAGATCATTGAAGCCAGTGGGATGCCGCCGGTGGGGGCGAAAGCGGCAAGGTACCGGAGCTTCGAAGGTCTTCGAGAGCGCTTCCGGATAGGCGAGGAGTACGACATCGTCTTGATGCGTGAAGACGAGTCGTACCTAACCACGAGGCCGGGGTGCTTCGTGCTTTCGCTGGATCTGCTGGAGGCTGGTCTCCGGCTGCCGATGCCGGAGATCGCAAAGGAGCTGCTCCAGAGTTGGAAGGTGGCACCTATTCAGCTGACGCCAAACTCCTGGAGGACCATATTCGTCTTTTGCATCATATGCAAGAAGAGGAAGATCGAAGCTACCGCAAAGATCTTCCGAAATCATTTCAGCTTGGCTTGCTCCCCGCAGTCCGGGATGGGGATCGTGTACGTGAAGCACCGTACGAACCGGATGCGGATCAACTTCTCGCCCCGTCTGTCCAACAACAATTGGGTGGACAGGGTGTCTCTAATTCGTGGGGCGGAGAAAGGGAGCGAACATCCCAGAGTGGGACTTCCCTGTGAGGGTGGTGGAGCCGCTGAGGAAGGCGGACATGGCCCCTTTTTTGATTCAGGGGGCAGCCGCGGCCTCCCAATCGCTGAACGCGGTCGGGGTCAATCACGCTGAGGGGTACCTGACTGAGTACAAGCTTGTGAAGTACAAGCTTAGCCGCGCCTGAGGTAAGTCTTCTGCTGCTTGTTTCCTTTTCCCACATGCATGGGTTCTGACTCTTCTTCTGTTTCTTCCAGATGATGAAAAGGTAGCTGCTGGTCGGGACCAGAAGGAAATGGCGAAATACGCCGAGACGATCCCCGTTAGCCTTTACTTAATAAGGCTAGACGAGGATGTCTCCGCGAAGGGGCCCGCGCAGAAGGTGAAGGCCGTGGTGAGAGGAGGTGCCGAGAAAGAGGCACCTGGGACGGCGGCGATCGCAGAGGCGGCTTCTCTCCCCCAATCGAAGAGGAAGGAGAAGCGCAAGGCGGCCCGGCTGGGGTCGTGTGCCGAAGATTGTACCTCCGAAGAGGAGGTTTCCGACGAGCGCCGAGCTCATAAGAAGAAGAAGGCAATGAAGACAATGCCGCGCGTTGTAGAGAGCGCCGAAGAAGTAGAGGAGGATCTTGAGCCTCTGCTGGCACATGGATCTCGCCAACATACGCGGACGCCCGAGAGGAGGGCGTCAGTAACTCCAATTGTGGACCGCTCGGAGGCTGTCATGAAGATGTCCGCCGAGCTGGGTTTGATTATGGTCAGCGATGAATCGGATCGCTCCGGAGGGCAGGCAAAGTCACTGGTGCACGAGACCCAAAAAGTCTTGCCCGGTGAAGGGGGCGCCGAGCAGGGTGGCGCACCAAACGAGGGCGCACAGTTCAGTGCCGAGGACGGGGTGGTCGCCGCGGACTCGGGGAGAGGAGTGGGAGGAGTCAATACTCTCACTCCTGCGATAGCAGTGAATTGCGGTACTGGCGAGGCAGTTCTTCCGAGGAGGGGTATTCCGCAAGGAAGTGGAGACATCCTGCCCCCCATGCCCCCTACCTCAGTGGTCACCGAAGGCGAGGATGCAGCCGCGGTGATTGCTGAGGATATTGTAGTCGGCGAGAGTGCAGCCGTTTTCAGGGAGGAAAGCACCCAAGCTCCTGGAGATGCCGAGGAGGGCCGCGCAACAGCCTTTGCAGCATCCGCCACCGAAGACGGTGGGGAGGTGCGGCCGGCAACAAGGCAGGCCGCCGTTGGGGCGGATCGAGCTTCGGCTTCGACGAGCGCTGTGGCCATGACCTCCGGGTTGGGCCAGCCGAAGGACCTTGTAATTGACGTCGTCCCGGTCCCGTCTGCCACTGCTGTGGCTGGAGACGAAAGCTCCGGGGACGACGATAGGCCTCTGACGGAAGTGCTGCACAGAAGAATCCCCGAGGTGCCCTCGGTGGCGACACTGGAGGCGACGCTTCGCCGTATTGAAGTGTCGCCAAGGAAGTTGCCTCCTAGCCCCACTGCCTCTTACCTTGATTGTCTAGCAAGGTGTCAGGACCTTCCCGCCGAGAAGACTCCGGAGATGCCAACAGAAGAATACCATCCCGAGAACCAGGATGATGACGTGGCGAGCGACGTCGATCTAGAGGCTCTTGTGGACGGAATATCCACATCGCTGGGCATTCTGAAGGCTCTGGCTGCTCGGTCCCGGAAGCAGAAATATCTATATGAAGCGCAGTCGGCTTTCTGCAAGGATCTTACGGCGAGACATAAGGCTCGCGAGGCGGATTTGGAGGAGGAGGTGAAGAACCTCAAAGCTGCCCTTCAAGCTTCGGAGCTGAATGTTGCCGTGGCCCGGGCCGAGAAGGATGCTCTTGCCAGGGTGGTCTCGGATGCGGGGGCCCGTGCTGTGACGGATTACAAGGCCGGATCGGACTATAAGGAGGATTTGGAGCAGTAGGGGGCCCGCTGCTATAGAGTGGGTCTTAACGCTGGGAGGGACTTCGGAGAGCATTTATCCTGGATCGAGCGCGCCCGAGAAGCTTTCGAGGCCGCTGTTCGGGAGTGCCGGCGTCGCACCAACGATGCCCGCTTGGATGATGTGCGCTTCGCGCAATTCCAATCTGGGCGGATGCCTTCTTCAGATGAAGGTGCTGGCCCTTCCGAACAGGCTCCTTAGTTTTCTTCTGCTCCATGTCCTTCTTATACTTTCCTTTTGTAACCGCGGCCAAGAGGGACCTACTTGTAAGTAAAAAACTTCTTGTAAATGAACTTCTCTGCTTCATGAGTTTGTCTATAGCTTCACTTTCTCTATCTTCTCCCTTTTGTGATTGTTCCTGCTCGGATCGGGATCCGCCAGCTTCATAAGCGTTGCATGTAAGGCGCAGATCATTGGGAACCGTAAAGGAGGTTCCGATCAGAGGTATATGCCAGACACTTGTGAAACAACAGGAATAGGGAGGAGAGAGATAGGATGTTGAAAAAAGGCTTTTATAAATGATAAGCCTTAAGATTAGAGACATGCTAAGTTCTGGGTATGGCTTCGCCACTAAGAGTAGTTAGCTTATACGAGCCTTTTCTGAGGACATGGGTGACCTGATAAGGTCCTTCCCATTTGATGGCAAGTTTGCCGACTGCTCTTCGGGGGTCCGAAGCCGAACAGCGACGCAAAACCAAATCCCCCATGTTGAACCGCCTTTCCCGAACTCGCGTATTATAATACTGTACGAGCCGTTGCTGGTAAGAAACGAGGTGAATGCTGGCGTCGCTTTTGTCGTTCACCATGCATGTCCAAGTTTTCTCGAAGAGCACGGTTATTGGCGGCTTCGTCGAAGTGAGTTGTTCGAATAGTGGGCAGAGCTACTTCCAGAGACACAACAGCTTCTGAGCCGTAAGCCAAATGAAGGGTGTTTTTCCCATGGCTACTCGAGCCGTTGTTCGGTGACACCAAAGAACATTGGGGAGCTCGTCAATCCATGATCCTCCTGCAGCCTCCACTCTTGTGCGGATCCCGTGCAGCAGTGTTCGGTTGGCATTTTCTACCAACCCGTTGGCCTAGGGATGCGCCACGAAGGTGAAGTGGTTGTAGATTCCGAGTTCAGCACACTTCTGTTTAAAGAAGGTACTGTCGAACTGCCTCCCGTTGTCAGAGGTGATCACCCTTAGAATGCCGAACCTGCAAAGAAGGTTCTTCCAGACGAATTTCCATACGGCTTGCTCGGTGATCGCGGCAACAGGTTCGGCCTCGATCCACTTGGTGAAGTAATCGATGGCCACGAACAAAAATTTCTTCCGACCTTGGGCCTCTGGAAAGGGACCCAAGATATCAATGCCCCATCTGGCGAAAGGGCGTGGTTCGAACAGGCTGTGAAGCTGTTCGGCAGGCTGCTTGATGAGCTTTCCGAACTTTTGGCATTCTGGACATTTCCTGACGAAGGAGATGCAATCCTTCTGAAGAGAAGGCCACCAAAATCCAGTTCGGATGAGGCTGCGTGCTAGCGTTCTGCCCCCCAGGTGGCTCCCGCACAGCCCCTCGTGGACTTCTTCTGTGGCCGCAAGGGCCTCCTCAGGGTTGAGGCAATGCAGAAGAGGTCTTGAAAGGGACCGTCGGTACAAATTACCATCTACGAGGGTGAAATGCTGAGAACGCATCCTGATTCTCCGAGCTTCGCCCTGTTCGGGCGGAAGCTCACCCCGGAGTAAGTACGCCAAGAGAGGGTCCACCCAGCTCGGAGTTGGTGGGCCCGTTTCTATGGCTGCAACGTCTACCTCCGTGCTCGGTAAGGTGAGCTCCTCGATAAACACGGAGCGGGAAGGGGTGATGTCACCTGAGGATGCCAACTTGGCAAGTGCATCGGCTCGCACATTCTGCTCCCGTGAGACGTGTATGACTTCGAAGTGTAGGAAGCCCTCTGCCTGGTTCTTGACCTGTTGAAGGTATTGAGCCATGCGGGGTTCCCTTGCTCCGAACTGCCCGCCTACCTGGCTGGCAACCAGTTGGGAGTCACTAAAGACCCTAAGCTGAATGGCCCCAAGGTGCCTAGCCATGCGGATACCAGACAGCAAAGCTTCATACTCAGCTACGTTGTTGGAGGCTGGAAAGTGGAAACGGAGGGCGTATTGGAACTCTAACCCCTCCGGGGAGGTGAGGACCAAGCCAGCTCCACTCCTTGTAACGCAAGAGGACCCGTCAACGTAGAGCTCCCATGGGGGTTCATCCGCCAACGGTGGATCCTACTCGGCCGGGAGAGTACATTCCGCAACGAAGTCTGCTAACGCCTGCGCCTTGACCGCCGTCCTCGGTCGGAAGCTGATGTCGAACTCACCAAGATCTATCGCCC
Source organism: Colocasia esculenta (assembly GCA_014218235.1). Classification (NCBI taxonomy): domain Eukaryota; kingdom Viridiplantae; phylum Streptophyta; class Magnoliopsida; order Alismatales; family Araceae; genus Colocasia; species Colocasia esculenta. The sequence goes on from CM024766.1 coordinate 110,106,764, forward strand.
ATTTAACAAGCCTGCCGGAAGCCTCCGGCCGCTGAAGGATGGATTTCAGCGGCTGATCGGTTAGAACCGTGACGGAATGGGCCTGGAAATAGGGCCTAAGCTTCCGGACAGCCGTGACGAGAGCAAGGGCGAGTTTTTCTGCTCGGGGGTACCTCCTTTCAGCTTCTTGAAGGACCCTTCTGATGTAGTATACTGGGTGCTGCGCTGCTCCTGCTTCTCTAATCAAGACTGCGCTGATGGAATGTTCGGTAATCGAAAGATACACGAACAGAGGTTTCCCCGAGCACAGGTTTCGAGAGAACAGGAGGGGCTGCCAAGTATGCCTTCAGCTCGGTGAAGGCGGCCTCGCATTCATCAGTCCACCGTACTTGCCCCCTTTGCTTCGAGGCGCTTTTAGGGCCTCGGAGCAACTTGAAGAAGTTAAAGCTTCTTTCTGCTGCCCGGGACATGAACCAGTTTAATGCTGCAAGACGCCCTGTCAAACGCTGGACGTCGCGCACTGTCTTCGGACTGCTCATTTCAAGCACAGCTTGGATTTTCTCCAGGTTTGCCTCTATTCCTCTCTTTGACACAAGGAAACCGAGGAACTTACCCGACCGAACACCAAACGCGCACTTGGCTGGATTGAGTTTCATATTGTACTTTCGCAGAGTTGTGAAAGTTTCTTGGAGGTCGGAGATGTGGTCAGCGCTGGGGAGCGTCTTGACCAGCATGTCATCAACATAAACCTCCATGTTGCGCCCAATTTGCTGCTCGAACATCTTGTTGACCAGCCGCTGGTAAGTTGCACCCGCGTTCTTTAGGTCGAAAGGCATTCTGGTAAAACAGTATAAGCTTAGGTCTGTGACGAACATCGTGGCGTCTTGATCCGGCAGATACATACTGATCTGGTGGTAACCAGAGTACGCGTCCAAAAAGCTGAGAAGCTCGTGACCGGAAGTAGCATCCACCAGCTGATCAATACGTGGCAGCGAGAAGTTGTCCTTGGGCGTCGCTTTATTGAGATCCTTGTAGTCAACACAAACACGCCATTTACCGTTGGACTTATGTACGAGGACCACATTGGAGATCCATCTTGGGTATTGGGCCTCCCGGAGGAGCCCAATAGTTCGGCTTTTGACAACGTGATCCTGGATCACAGTCTGCCGTTCTCGGTTCACAGGTCGCCTCCTCTGTTGAACTGGTGGAATCCGGGGATCCAGGCGGAGGCGGTGCACCATCACTTCCAGGGGAATGCCCGGAAGCTCATCATCAGGCCAAGCGAACACGTCCAAATTGGCAAGCAAGAAGGTTGTATAGCGTTGCTGTTCGGCCTCTGTCAACAAGGCGCCAATGTATAAGACGTGCTCGGGGTCATCATCGACCTGGACAGGGATTAAGTCTTCAGCAGGCGCTCCTCGACTAGTAGAAGGCTGATCGGACATTGAGGGGGCCGGATCCGCGAGCGGTTGCTTGTCTCTTAAAGAAAGGACGTAACAACGGCGAGATTCGCGCTGACATCCGAGCACTTCATCGACCCCGCTCGGGGTCGGGAACTTCATCTTCTGATGGAGTGACGAGGGTACCGTCTTAATGCGCCCGATCAGACCTCTGCCGAGGATGGCGTTGTATCCAGACCTGTTGTTGATGACCAAGAAGTCAACAATCTTGGTCACGATCTTTGGGGCCGTCCCTAAAGTGATCGGGAGGCGAACTCTTCCCATGGGCTGGACTGAAACTCCTGAAAAGCCGAACATGGGCGAGTTTACAGGGGTTAGCTGATCGGCTTTCAAGCCCATAGGAACAAAGCAATCATAAGCCAAGACATCGGGGGCACTTCCATTATCCACCAGAATCCGGCACACGTTACAATGATTGATGGTGGCCGAAATGACCAGCGCATCAGAGTGTGGGGTCGTGACCCCTACAAGATCTTCGTCCGAGAAGGTTATAGCCTCCTCGGGCGGTGCGCGTGCAGGACTGGTGGGATACGGGGCCGACCGAGGTGCCGAGGGCCTATCCACAATATGCACTCGCCTTGCGTAATTGCGTCGGCTTCGAGTGCTTTCGCCGCCTGCGCCGAAGCCTCCCGCGATCACATTGATTTCCTGCCCGTTGGGCTCATTTTTGATTGGTGGCTCGGGGGTCCGCTCTCGGCGTCTGGGGCGTTCTTCATTCCGGCGCACGAACCGTCCCAGGTAGTCGCGCTTGATTAGGTCTTCAATTTCATCCTTAAGCTGGCGGCACTCGGAGGTGTCGTGGCCGTGGTCGCGATGAAAGCGACAATACTTGTTTTGGTCACACTTCCGGGGGTCAGAGCGCATCCTCTGTGGCCACCGAACATATGCTTCATTCCTGATCTCCGCCAGGATCTGTTCGGGTGCCACAGTGAGGGGGGTGTTGTTGGTGAAGGGGTGCGGACGGCGCGGAGAGTCACCGTTGCGTCGTCCCTTCTTTCGATCACGGTCGGAACCATTGTCGGAAGGCCTCTTCTTATCCGACTGCTCCCCTTGCTCGGCCCTACTTGCTGCTAGGCTCTCCTCGCAAGCCGCGTGGCGCTGTGCGATGGAGAGCAGCTCGGCAAGGGTGGCGGGCGGCTGGACGCTGAGGGTCCTCTGCAAAAAGCCATCGCGGGTGCCCTGAATGAGGGCACTGGTTTCCAGAGGGACGTCCAGGCGCGAAATGCAAAGCGCCTCTGTTTGGAACCTCTTAACAAAGTCCAGAGCGCCTCGCCCTTCTTCTGGCGCACGGCCAGGAGAGAAGCCGCCTTTCGCGGCTGCGACCTTCCACCAAGGAAGTTGTCCCGAAAGGACTTCTTCAGTTGGCGGAAGGAGGTGATGGAGCCCGCCGGAAGGGTCTCAAACCAGGCCCTGGCAGTCTCCTTAAGGGTTGCAGGGAAGGCCCTACACTTGGCCGCATCTGATGCTCCGTGGAATACCATGTGCGACTCAAAGCCATGGATGTGGTCGGCCGGATCGGTAGGGCCGTCATAGGGCGCGATGGTGGGCAGAGGGAGCTTGGGAGAGACTTGAGCTTCCAGGATCTCCCTGCTAAAAGGGGAGCGGAAGTCCAGGTCATCTTCCGCTGGGGATTTCCCCTCTGCGCGCTGTACCATCGCATCCACGCGGCGCTCGAGGTCGACCACACGTCGCAAGCATCTAGCGAGCTCCTGTTCGGAATTGGCGGGGCCCCCCCGTCCGAACGTGTGGGAGTTGCCTCCCACGATAGATCGTGGCGGACGGGGGGAGGCGACAGAGCGACGGGGAGAGCGCCCACGGCGCTCCGGTGCCCGCTCTTCAGACGGGGCTCGATGTGATCGGCGCGGCGAGTCTGCCTGCTGCTCTGGAGGCGCCGGGAGGACGCGAGAACGTCGGTGTGACGACTCCACCTGCCGGTCCCGCGGTAGGGAAACCGCCGGGGCTGGCGGTCCCGCCAGCTGAGCCTGCAGGGCAAGGCAGACGCCTGTTAACTGCTGCATCTACCCCCGAAGTTCTGCCACTTCCAGGGCAGTTGCGGGCGCGGCGGCCGCTGGTGCAGGGACGTCCTTGTTAACGCCGGCAGGGGCGATGTCGACGTCTACGGGAGGGGATCGACGGCGAGAGTCCCCTCGTGACTGATGGGATCTTGTCGCCCTGCTCCCCACATTCTGGTACGAGGATCGTCCGCGAGCCATGGCTACGTCGCTTCCCACAGACAGCGCCAAATGTGGTAGTATGTTCCTGTTTGGGCCGGAGCCAAACGGGCCTCCACTAAAGAAGATAGGGAAGACGAACGCTGGTGCGGACGGAAGCCTGCAAAACCAGAGCCGAATCAGGGGGCCCGGTGAAAACCGGGAAAACCCTCTGATGCCTAAGTTAGTACCGGGCTTGCAAGGCAGGGGGTTTTGGAGTATGAAAATGTGTTCGCGTAGGAGAGAACGTACCAGTGCATGGTCATGTACCTGTGCTTTTATAGACGTAGGCGATGAGGCTGGCATGCGTAACGCAAGTGGATCGTGCCTGGAAAGACGCCTTGATGGACGCGCACAACGGGCGGAGTTATGCGTTCAGATGTCCGTTGGGATGCCAGGCGGTTAACGCACGTCTTGATGATGGGGCACGTAGCCCGGGGCGGTTATAACCGGGGCGCAGGCTGGAAGACCTGCTCGGTACTCTTTGGACATGCTTTCCGAGCAGGTGACCTGTATGGGGCTCGAACGTGCTGTTCGGTAGCATCCAGAGTTGTTCCGCGCAGCAGGATTAACGTCCCTGTTCGGGAGCATTCCGCTAAAGAGCTCGACAATGCTTCATTAGGGATGATAGGCACGTGGGGCCCTTTTGACCGGTCCGTACAGAGGCGTGGGACCGTCAGGAGAGGCCACGTGCAAAAGAAGGCGCTGATGGGCCTTGACGCGATGGGCTTAGGTGGCAGAAAACAGCCACCACAATACGAAAATGTCAAAAATGGGTCGAAAAGTTGGAAAGCGAATATCTATTGGCTGGGTTGAAGATAATATCTGAGTTATGTTAATAATATAAAAATAACTTTAAATAAAAATAATTAATAGTAAGCATGATTATTTTTTATTTAAAGTCATTCATGTATTATTAACATAATTTTGATATTATCCTCAGACGTACACATCCCGACAAGACATCACCGGACTTCGATAACAAAAAAAAAATCACCATAATTATCAAAAAAATATGATGATTCTAAAAATATGAATATCGAGAATTATTGAACTACAGATATCGAGATTAATTTGATTTATTAAATTTGAAGTAATTCTTACTCTATACAATTTTTTTTAAAAAAATTAAACTAAAGTCATAATAAAATGTATTACCTTTTAATTGATTTATGTTTAAATTTTCATCTTAATTTGATATTATTTAAATATAAAATAAAAATACTAATTAAAATCTTAAAAACTGTCATGTACAATACAGGAGAGAAGTCGGTCATCAAATGACCGACTTCACTTCTCCGACTTTATTAGTTTTTTTTTTTTTTTTTTTAAACAGTCGCGCCCGCACCTGTGCACGGACGCGGCGTTGACAGGTCAAAGTCTGCTATATTGCGAAATAAGTTTGAAAGTGTGCTATTCATGTAATAAAGTTTTTAAAATCGGTTACTTTTAAAGAAAACCCGCGCGCGAACAAGGTCACAGCTGGCTCGAGTGGCTCAAGTCCTTTTCGGGGCCGGTCTACTTGATCCCCTTTTTGGCTCGACATGGCTCAAGTCCCTCCTACTTAGTAGAGTTACCAACTTATCATTGGTGGTTCCAAGCTAGCATCATGTAAGATTCCACCTATGATATCTGCAGCCTGTGAAAGTGGAGAAGCTGGGTTTCTTCTTGGCGACAGCAAAAGATTTGGGAGCTAAGTTGGCCAGCCTCGTCGTCGCTTTCGGCGGCCACGGCATGCGGGACTAGGGGACCCTCTCTGCGTCTCACACGGCCGAACACCCGGCCGCCATTGGCGAGCAGGAACGACGAGGAAGGAGACAAGATGTGATTATCTAGGATATCTGTGCTTTTTCTGGAGATTGGGGCTTAGATGACCCACAGCATGGCCATATTTAAGAAGCGAGTAGCGAGCGTGGTGTTCAAACCCCATCGGAAATGAAGTTTCTGGATAAAGATGAAGCATGGGATAAGAACGAAGGGTCTTGTTCTTCTGTGGACCTGCAGTTCGTCTTGGACGACAGGGTAGACCAAGTGCCAGTGAAAACACTGGAGATTACTGTCACATAGGAGAAATTTCCCTTTCTACTTGACGTGTTGTGTGGGTTTGTTGAAGCTGATATACTCTACACCTTCAGTTGTCTTTTAACATTTGAAGATCTCACTTGTTAGCTCTAGCTAGTCAGCATTCGAGAGAGAGAGAGAGAGAGAGAGAGAGAGAGAGAACAAAAGATAGTGTCGTTCATGTGGTGCTGCCTACAATATGTGCTCGTCCTACAAGATGAGGTCAACGGTGCAGCATGGAAAACCTTGGTCAATGAGAAGGCATGATGTGGGGATGCTAAACTTGATTAAGTGCCGTTCAGGTGTCTCTTTTGACGATAATTCTATTCTTTCCACCCAATGGACGCATAAATATTGGCAGAGATCTAGATCATCGTGACTCTTGAAAAGACTGCTCCCGCTGCCACCTAACCCAATGTTAATCCAGTTACACAGCGTGGGCTTATTTGTGTTTGCATGCATGCACGCACAGCATATAAAGATTAGGAAAACAACAGTACGTAGTTTAGAAACACACTCATTTGACACATGTATTTGACACTAATTTATATCATGTAAGTGATGTCAAATGTATATTGTGGTGGCATTTTTCTGCTTGGGCCGGAGTCAAACGGGCCTCCACTGAAGAAGATGGGGAAGACGAACGTCGGTGCGGACGGAAGCTTGTAGGACCAAAACCAGATCAGGGGGGCCCGGTTGAAGAACCGGGGAGAACCCTCTGATACCTAAGTCAGAATGAGATTTGAGAGGCTTGAAGGAAATGGGGTTCTCGTGTGTGAATCGCGCGAGGGCGAGTGTGAGCATCCCAGACCACATACGTCTGGATGGAGGTTACCTGGGCCTTTTATAGGCATGAGTATTGCGGAGAAGGGGTGAAACATCCCGGGATTGTGCCTGAAAGGTCGCGCTGGTTGGCGCGTCGTCCGAGGAGTTATCCGTTGAGGCGCCCATAGGGCCGTCCGACAGTTAATACGCTCCAGGACGTGGGGCGCGTGGCCTGCAGCGGTTACAACCGTTGTGGGGAGGCGAATAGCCTGTTCGGACATACTTAGCCAGGGTTACCGAGCAGGTAGCCTGTACAAAGGCCGACCCCGCTGCTCAGTAATGGCAGTGGCTGCTCGGTGCGCGCTGCCCGGGCGATGGTAAAGCCAGCAGGTCTATGGCATGATTCCTGCAAGACCTGTTCGATAGACAGTGTCTAAACCGAACAGGATGAGGGGTGTCCAGAGACTACCCTTGGAGACCTGGAGGGTGCTCGGCGCGGAGGCCGTTCGGTGCCCGGTGTTCGGGTGCTTCGGTGATTGCGGGTTCGAGCAGGAGCCGCCTAGTCTACTCGGTAAGGGCGAATCTTGTTCGAGCAAACATGTGCGATGTTCGGAAACTACCGCTGGGACCGTTGGGCATTTACAGCTGAAGCGTGTTCGGCAGTTGGTTGGCTGAAGTTGATGACACGTGGCGCAAGGGCTATTGCCGTTTTGCCTTGCTGGGTCTTGATGGGCCTACGGGCCTAGGAGGCTAAAAATAGCCTCTACACTTGCCCCCCACCCTCTCAAGTCTGCTCGAATGTGATCATGAGCACTTGAGAGGGGAGATGTCTTCATACCTGCGGCGGAGCAGCCGGTTGATTGCGACGAGGTTTCGTCTTGCTAAGGAGCGCCTGTAAACGAGGTCGGAGGTCGCTTTGGCGGGCGCGGCTGTCGAACTAGTGGCAGGCAAGGTGAGTTCTGCTGGTGTCTAGAGGCTCGTGGGTTCTGCGCAGGTCGAGCTGAAGAGCTCGTCAACCCGGGTTTGAACCGAACACCTCTGTCATAGGACGGGTACCACGCTGGTCTTCTGAGCTGAAGAGCTCGTGACCAGGGGTTGTACCGTTCGCCCGACTTCTGTAACTAGCGTTGTCCTTTTTCCCTCTCTTTTCTAGTTGTGTTCTGTCCGAATCGGAATTCGTCGGTGTCTAGAGGCTCGTGGGTTCCGCGCAGGTCGAGCTGAAGAGCTCGTCAACCTGGGGTTGAACCGAACACCTCTGTCATAGGACGGGTACCGTGCTGGTCTTCTGAGCTGAAGAGCTCGTGACCAGGGGTTGTACCGTTCGCCCGACTTCTGTAACTAGCGTTGTCCTTTTTCCCTCTCTTTTCTAGTTGTGTTCTGTCCGAATCAGAATTCGTCGGTGTCTAGAGGCTCATGGGTTCTGCACAGGTCGAGCTGAAGAGCTCGTCAACCTGGGGTTGAACCGAACACCTCTGTCATAGGATGGGTACCGCGCTGGTCTTCTGAGCTGAAGAGCTCGTGACCAGGGGTTGTACCGTTCGCCCGACTTCTGTAACTAGTGTTGTCCTTTTTCCCTCTCTTTTCTAGTTGTGTTCTGTCCGAATCAGAATTCGTCGGTGTCTAGAGGCTCGTAGGTTCCGCACAGGTCGAGCTGAAGAGCTCGTCAACCTGGGGTTGAACCGAACACCTCTGTCATAGGATGGGTACCGCGCTGGTCTTCTGAGCTGAAGAGCTCGTGACCAGGGGTTGTATCGTTCGCCCTTTACATCAACTGATAGAATAGCCAAGAGAGAAGGATGCTGAGTAGAGAGGCTTTTATAAATAATAAGCCTTTTACATGTCAGGTTCTCGGTATGGTTTTGCCGCCGAAGGTAGGCAGCTTGTAGAAACCTCTTCCGAGAACTCAAATGACCTTATAAGGTCCTTCCCGTTTCGGGGCGAGTTCACCTGGTTGGCTCGGTCAGCTGCTAGATTCTCCTCGCACGCAGCGTGGCGTTGGGCAGTGGAGAGGAGCTCGGCGAGGGTAGGCGGTTGCTGGACCCCGAGCGTCCTCTGAAGGAAGCCGTCGCGAGTGCCTCGGATGAGGGCACTGGTGGCTAAAGAGACTTCGAGGCTCGGGATGCGAAGTGCTTCTGTCCGGAACCCCTGGACGTAGTCCCAGAGTGCTTCATCTTTCTTCTGCCGAACAGACAGAAGTGATGCCACGGTGTGTGGTTGAGACCTTCCGACCAGGAAGTTGTCCGAGAAGGACCTTTTCAACTGGTGGAAGGAAGAGATGGAGCCTGCAGGGAGGGCTTCAAACCATGCCCGCGTAGCCCCCTTCAGCGTGGTCGGGAAAGACCGGCATTTGGCCGCGTCTGATGCTCCGTGGAACACCATGTGCGACTCGAACCCATGGACGTGGTCCGCTGGGTCAGTGGTGCCATCGTAGGGCGCGATGGAAGGTAGAGGCAGTTTTGGGGAGACCCAAGCCTCCAGGATCTCTGCGGTGAACGGGGAGCGGAAGTCCAGGTCGTCGTCCCCCAAGAGTCTGCCTTCTGCCTTCCAGATCATCACGTCCATGCGGCGCTCAAGGTCAGCGACGCGGCGGAGGCGTCTGACCAATTCCTGGTCGGCATGTGCTGAGCCCTCGCGCCTGGACGCGTGGGCCCTGGAATCGATGTCGGAACGCGTGGGGGCCTGAACCGCCGCGGCACGGCGGGGTGAGTTGGCCTGCTGCACTGGTGTTCGGCGTGCGAACGGGGGCGATTTTGCATGCTGCTTCTGTAGCGCTGGAGGGGCACGAGACCGTCGGTGAGACGACTCCGCTAGTTGCTCCGGTCGCCAGTTGTCTGGCCAACTGTGTGACGGAACGCCTCGGCCAAGCCCGTTAAACCAATAACGTACTTGATCCGACTCCGCCTCCCGCGAACGGGCCGAAGCCTCGCAAGGGATACCAAACCACAGTCCGTGTAAACACAAAGGAACACACCACATTTTATATATATATCACAAGTTACATAGCCATATTTCTACTAAACTGAAAGGAAGTACAAGAGCCTGGGGCATATCCCGAGGTACAACTGAAGAAAATAAACAACTAACTACACTACACTGCTGGAGCTGCTACTACACCGCTGGAGGTACCGACCCTGCACCGCTACGGCGCGGCTCTGAACTGGACGACGGTCGTGAAACGTCCTCCTCGCTCTCATGTGTGGGGGTAGGGGTGAGCCTCGCTAGTCACTGGCTCAGTAGGGAACTCCCCCAAAATCGAGCAAACCAAAAACCACAGGTACAAAAGCAATAAACAGTACCAACGATTTATAGAACAACTAAGCAGGATATAAAAGCTGTAAAAGTACTCACCGTCTGCCGACTACGAAAAATAACTGTAATAATTAAACGGCAAATCAGTACAGGTGTACAAGCAAAAGTAGAGACAGCCAAACACGAGCCACGTGATCAACTAGTTCGCGACACCAGAAACTGACTCGGACAAGCTAACACAGGTCTACCTCTCAGTCTCGCAGCCACAGACGAAAGGTCCAGCTGCCGCTCCACGTGAAAAGTCAAGCAACTGTGGAGACCAACCAAACACCACCACCTGCGGACCACACGGTCACAGGCCCATGCCTGGCACCTCTAGAGATCCTGGCCCAGAACTCTCTAGAGTGTGGCACTGGAGAAGGACTAGCTGGGGTCCAATACGTCTACTGGTGTCCGTACCCCCAACTACGAGCGCGCTACAAGTGACTAAAGACAAACACAAGTGTCACTGTCCCACTGTCGTCTTTCCCTCAGCCGGACGTGTAACTCAAACACAAGAGTGAGGGTGTCCAGGTCAGACGACACAGACCTCGACGGTACAACACAAGTTCTGAGACAAAGCCCCGAGCTAACAACCTGGCTCACAAAGAACCTGGGGCACCCAACTGGAGAGGTAACCACGGTAGGCATCGTACTACGCGCCACGTACACAAAACCACGTGCACGTCACACACAAACCACGTGAAACCTCACGTAAACCTCAAGTAACAACGGTCTACCACACGTGAACCCAACTGAACTTACATGAACAACACGCAACCTCGAAGTGAGTAACTAACTGCATACCCTGTATGCTAAACACAGAAACCACGTGCACTCAGTGCACCTCAGGTGCCAACGCACCATTCATTATCGATAAGTACCATAATTAGTCATTTCTGCTTATATACAAGTTAGCGGCAACATCGACTGCCGCTTACAGGAGGTAGACGGCAAGGGATATGACCGTCTATATCCCGGCTGATGAGCTTGGCGACAAACGATGTTGACGCCAAGTTCTTCAGCCTCTATCCCTGCAGAAACCCTAAACCGATTCTACAGGTTTTACAACCGTTAAAACAACGAAAAAACATACAGAATTGGTTCTTCTAACATCCATGCACTATAATTAAACTATAACAGTATGCTTTACCACCTAAATTCATCAAACCACCCATTATCCCCCGCATGGATACCATGATCCGAAATCACTATTTTCATGTAGATTCATGTTATCTAATTTCATTATCACGACCTATAGGAATTACAAGGGTCATTCCCTACCTCAGAACACGCTTAAACCTCCCGAAATCTCCCGGTTCACACCGAACCCTTCGCGAGCTCCCACGGCAATTGCACCACGCCACGGCGTTTCCTCGCGCAATTCGGCAACGCCACACGTCCCACGATCCTCCAACCACTCTCCTGTACCTGTTGGAAGCTTTAGGGATGCAGGGGCGTGAAGCTGGGGCAAGGGGAAGAGAGAACCAGTTGGAAAACCTGCTCTCGGGTGACCCTATAACCTGCAGAATTCAAAGGTTGGCGTCAACCCCTCTGCCGCCTAGAGCAACCGCCACCATAAACGTCCACATCTTAAGCCGCCAAGTTCATGCAGTCAACGGCACCTTACTTGGACGCCAACAAGTCAACGGCCACCCCTGGCCGCCAACTCCAACTCAACTGCAGCAGGTCCTATTTCATTTCAGGACCAAACCTGCACATCACCTAAACAAACCACACATTCCACACAACCAACTCACACTGGCCTCACAACGGCCTTCACAACCATTACACACATGATCCACTTGGATCCGAAAAGCACGCAACGTTACAAACTGGGCCTGGAGGTCCTGACAGATTCCTGTAAGATGTTGCATCTGCCGCCGAAGCTCTGCTATCTCCAGGGCGGTCGCAGGTACTGCAGCAGTAGAATTGTCGCCGGGTGCACCAGTGGGGGCGACGGCAGCGTCGACAGGGGGGACTCTGACGCGCGAGTCCGCGCGCGGCTGTCGAGACCTCGTCGCCCTACTGTTGTAGTTCTGGTGAGAGGAACGTCTGCGAGCCATGACTGTTGTCGTTCCCACAAATGGCGCCAAAAGTGTGGTGGCGTTTTCTTGCTTGGGCCGGAGCCAAACGGGCCTCCACTGAAGAAGATGGGGAAGACGAACGCCGGTGTGGACGGAAGCCTGCAGAACCAAAACCAGATTAGGAGGGCCCGGTTGAAGAACCGGGGAGAACCCTCCGATGCCTAAGTCAGAATGAGATTTGGGAGGCTTGAAGGAAAGGGGGTTCTCGTGTGTGAATCGCGCGAGGGCGAGTGTAAGCGTCCCAGACCACGTACGTCTGGATGGAGGTTACCTGGACCTTTTATAGGCATGAGTATTGCGGAGAAGGGGTGAAACGTCTCGGGATCGTGCCTGAAAAGTCGCACCGGTTGGCGCATCGTCTGGGGAGTTATCCGTTGAGGCGCCCGTAAGGCCGTCTGGCAGTTAATACGCTCCAGGACGTGGGGCGCATGGCCTGCAGTGGTTACAACCGTTGTGGGGAGGCGAACAGCCTGTTCGGACGTACTTAGCCAGGGTTACCGAGCTGGTAGCCTGTACAAAGGCCGACCCCGCTGTTCGGTAACGGCAGTGGCTGCTCGGTGCACACTGCCCGGGCGATGGTAAAGCCAGCGGGTCTATGGCATGATTCATGCAAGACTTGTTCGGTAGACAGTGTCTAAACCAAAGAGGATGAGGGGTGTCCGGAGACTACCCTTGGAGACCTGGAGGGTGCTCGGCGTGGAGGCCGTTCGGTGCCCGATGCTCGAGTGCTTCGATGATTGTGGGTTCGAGCTGGAGCCGCCTGGTCTGCTTGGTAAGGACAAATCATGTTCGAGCAAACATGTGCGGTGTTCGAAAACTACCGCTGGGACCGTTGGGCATTTACAGCTGAAACGTGTTCGGCAGCTGGTTGACTGAAGCTGAGGACACGTGGCGCGAGAGCCATTGCCGTTTTGCCTTGCTGGATCTTGATAGGCCTACGGGCCTAGGAGGCTAAAAATAGTCTCTACATATATATTATAGAATGGTGTCATTAAACTATTTTTTTTTAATTGAAACATGATAATCGAGGTAATTGCTATGAGACATTTAGTTAAGTGATGCTTCTCGTTGTTATTATATATATAGTTCCCACCACTTCCGCGAAAGCACACTGGGTTTCTATTCCATTTTTCTTATATCACCCATATTTTGTTTCATCCTAGTATTATATGTATAGAACTTTATTTTGACAAGCAAATCCACAAAAGTAAAAAGTGTGTGAACATTATGACAAATGCTCGTGTTGTTCTTCGTCTTACTCATTCTTGGAATGAGTCGTCTATGGAGTTGTAAATACATTTTTATGTTTTACTGATATCACTTGTTTGTACTAAATTTTTGCCTACGTTCTTTTAACTCCATTCTATAAATAAATTGGGCAAATCTAGCTCTTTAATTTAAAAATAAGAACATTATGGCAAATAAATGCTTCAGTGGAGATAAAATTTTAAGTATGATGTGTAGAGAAAATACGACAGTTCAGTACGGTCTCTGTCTTGCGTAAAAGGGAAAGTCTCCTTGACCAAAGAAAAAAAAGGGAAAAAACCAGTTCAGGAAAAGTCTGACGCGCCGAAGCTCACCACCAGGAACAGGATCGTCGATTTGTTCTTGGTCGATGGTGCTCCCACATGTCTCTTGAACAGGCAGTAGGGGTGGCGGGAGGATTGGGACCGGCGAACACTGAGCTGTTCTTTAATTTTTATCTTTTGGCACACGATGCTCGAAGTGGATCTCACTTGTCCTTCACAGCAGATGCAGACATGTCCCGCAGCGAGGAGAGATCATGGACGCCAAGTACACTGCATGAAAACAACACCTCGTGGCAGGGACAGCGACGCCGTTGGAAGCATCGATGGCTGCTGAGCCAGCTACTGTGGCTCTCTTTCTTCCCTCAGACGACGAAGCCGTCCTGTTAGTGCTGTATGGTGAAAAATAGCAACCATGCTGACGGCCCATACCCGTTCGACACAAAGAGTTCAGTAAATCTGTAAGCAAAAGAGAGGATGGCAAGACAAGCAAATTAAGTAGGGGATCCGAAGTCACTCTTGTATTTGTAGGATATCTATATTTAGACCTGCGGACGTGTTTTTCTGTTTGCGTCGGAGTCAAACGGGTCTTTTTGAGAAGTGAGAAGGAAGACACTAGCCGTTGAGGACGAAGACCTGCAAGACTCAGAAGGAAATCATGGGGGGCTCGATTGAAGAACCGGGGGAACCCTCAGATGCCTAAGTCAGATCAGACTGTAGAGAGGCTTGGAGAAGAAGGTTCGATAGTGTGTGTCTAGCGCAAGGGCGTGTGTGTGACAGAGGTTACGTACCTTTGCATGGAGATTACATGTGCTTTTTATAGGTGAGGGAGATGAAGAGTCCGGACAGGATCTTCCCCCCATGATGGTTGAGGGGACGTGTCGGTTCAGGTTTCCAAGCGCGGGATTGTCCATTGAGACACCTATTGGGATTCTTTACGGTTAATGCCGCATTGTGGGTCGCGTGTCGCGCCGCCTCATTAACTGTCTGGGAGGCAAACAACCGCTTTGAGAGCTCTTGGCTGAAGGATACCGAACAGGGCTTTTGCTCGGTGTCCAGCTAGGCTGCTCAGTGCTCGAATGCGTAGCTGTGTTTGATGTCAGGCTGATTCAAAGGTCCGAGCAAGCCCTGCTCGGCAAGCCGCGACCTTGGCCGTACAGGTCACAAGGTGTCTGGAGAACACTCTTGGGACCTTAAGGCGTCTTGGTGGCCGGAACGTGTTTGGAAGCCTAGGCTGAACCCGAGGACACGTGGCATGCTACCTGAAGGCCACACCAGCCTACTGGGTCATGATGGACCGCGATAGGTTATGATGGGCCCCGCAGGCCTAGGAGGCTAGAAATAGCCTCCACACTTGCCCCCTACGCTCTCAAGCTGGCTCGGGTACCGCGGCACTAGAGAGCGGAGGTCTGCTCGGTTGTCACTCGCATTAAATGCGATACCGACCGTGATGGTGAGAACGGCTCCAGCACGACGCCATTAGATGCCCTCCTCGGGGATAGAACTGTCATCATAGGAGGGAAGACGTGTCACCTAGAGAACGCAGATCAGCGTATTTCAACAGTCCGTTCGAGGGAAAAACCGCCATTTTTGTTTTTGGATTTCGTGCTCCTCTTTCCTTATAAGGATGAGGAGGGGAGAAGGCGATGACTCACGCCTTCCAGCTTTATCCTGAACCTTCGTCACTCGCGCTCATCGTCTTCTTCTTGTTCCTCCGTTGCTTCCCCTCTTCGCCGTCTTCGTCTTCCTCTTCGTTTCTTCCTCCGTCAGCAATGTCGCAGAAGGGGAAGAGTGTTGCAGTCGCTAGAGCGAGCGAGGCGGCGCTAGGGGCATCCCGGGGGCAAAAATATCACTTCTTCGAGGGCCTCCGTGAGCGTTATCGGATCGACGAGGAGTATGACATTCTCCTTGCCAAAGAAGAGGAGTCTTACCTGGTGAACAAACCAGACTGCTTCGCCCTCTCCCTCGACATTTTAGAGGCAGGATTCCGGCTGCCGTTGCCGGAGATGGCGAGGGCACTACTGAACACGTGGGGGATCACACCCATCCAGCTGACCCTGAATTCATGGAGGACGATCTGTGTATTCTGCATCGTCTGCAAGCTTCGGGGAGTCTGAGGCTCTGCGGATGTTTTCGGTGCGCAGTTTAACCTTACAGCCTCGCCGCAGATGGGGCTTAGCGTTTACTACACCAAGCATCGCCCGAACAGGATGCAGATCTTATTCGGGAGCAAACATTCCAACAATAAGGGATGGACGCACTGCGTCCTCTTCATCGGTCGTCGTGCTGAAGCACCGGAGTGGGGGTTCCCCACTCGAGTTCGAGAGCCTCAGAAGGACTGCTACCCCTTCCTGATCCAGGACGGGGCGAAGGCCTTGGACAGCCTGAACACGGCACTGGTGCGGAACGCAGAACACTACTTGACAGAGTTTCAACTCGTCAAGTATGGCCTGAGCTGACCATGGAGTAAGTATTTGATTTTGCTCTAACCTTTGGGACTTTGCCAAGAGGCTATCCTCTGATCATCTTTTCCCTATGTAGGCATCGAAGAAAGGGCCGCTGGTCGAGACCAAGAAGACAAGGCGGATTACGCCGAGTAGATCACCGTCACCTCCTATGTGACCTACATGGGCGAGGATGCCCCCGCAGTGGAATCTGAAGAGCGCCGCCTGGCCGGTCCCGGACTACTGAAAAAAGACCTATGAAGATAAATCTTAAGAGGAGGTTCGGGGCCAAGGTGGCGTCGAAGGCCGTGGAGAGGGAGGCCGAGGAAGAGGAGGAGGTCCCCCAGCTTCAAATCAAGAAGAGGAAGCTGGTGAAGGTGGCTGAGCAGGCGAGGCCGCGTATCGTGCCCGAGACACGATCCCTGACCACAGAGGGGGTAGTCTCCGAGCTGGGACTGGTCGTGGTAAGCGACCAATCTAATGAAGGCTCCTCAGAGGAGCGAGTGGGGGTGTCCACACCCCAAGGCCCCATCGAGGGCCGAACAGCGGAGGGAGTTGTGGCTGAAGCGTCCAGCGCCACAGCGGGGGCGCCGGAAGGCGGAGCCGCTACTGCTCAAGGGTCATCTTCTGAGGTGGCCGCAGAAGCGACAAACGCAGAGGGAGTGCCCAGAGTCGTGGCCCTTCTTCCTCCCACTACTGACGCAGCTATAGAGGGCCGGCCGCAGACGACAGTGGTGGCACCGCCCGAGGCCAAGCAGCCAGACGTGACCGAGGAGGAAGGACCTTGGGGGTCACCTGCTGCTGGAGAAGGCCAAGAGGTGGCAGCTGCCGTGGGCGTCAGCGGTGCGGTTGGCGGAGAGGGTTCTTCTGCTGGGCAGATGAATGCTACCCCCCGAGAACCGCACTGGTTCCGAGGAGGATTGGGTGCCCCTGTTGCAGTCATTGAGGGCGAGGTCTTCAGCGCAACCTTCGACGTTAGCTCTGGAGGCAGCCTTGGAACGTTTCCAAGGGGGTCCATCCAGGGGCCTACCCCCCCTACCTCAGCGCTTCTCATCTTGAAGTGCAGGCGCGGTGTCAGGGGCAGAGCTCGGAGGACACTCCTGAACGTTCAGAGGAGGTCTACCAGGAGCAGCGTGTGGATGAAGATGGTTCGGTCGACGTGGAGACGCTGATGGATGGAGTCGCGCGTTTGCTGGGAGTGCTGAAGAGGCTCTCTCTGTGGGCTCGGGACCACCAGCTAATGTGGGATGTCGAGTTCTCATACTGCGACGAGCTCCAGACACAACACCAGAGCTGGGAAGCCGAGCTGCAGCAGGAGGTGAAGAACCTCCAGGATGCACTCTGAACTTCCGAGCTCAACCTTGCCATTGCTCGGGCTGAGAAGGAGGCGCTCGCCAATGTCTTGTCCGAGGCCGACGCTTGCGGAGTGGCCGAGTACAAGTCGGGGCAGACTTCAAGGAAGACTTGGAGCAGTACGACGCGAATTACTACAAGGTTGGCCTCGGGATCGGCAAGGAGCGAGGGCGGCATCTGGCATCCGTTGAATATGCCAAAGAAGCTTTTGAAGTAGCTGTCCGGGAGTGTCATCACCGCACAGGGGACGCGCACCCGGATGGGGTTCGCTTCTCAAGCTTCCAGGCAGGGCAGATGCCCCCTGCTGACAGAGAGGGCAGCCCCTCCGAGCAGGCTCCTTAGATTGTATCTCCTTTTCTTTTTTTCTTTTTTTTTTAACTTGGCCGCAGAGGCCTCTTTCCTTTTGTACATACTTTTGAAGGATTGAAACCTACCTCCTTTGTGTATATGAATGGCTCTCTATCTTCTTCCTTTGATGTGTTCTGTTCGAATCGGGATTCGTCGGTCCTCTAGAGGCTTGCGGATACCGCGCAAGTTTTCGGGGGCTAAAAAGTTCCGACCTGGGGTTTATATCAGATGCCTCTATTTTTAAGGTTTCTTGAGTACCATACTAGTTTCTCTAAGCTGAAGAGCTTAGACTATGGATGGTTCAAACAACCTTCTGTGTAGACGGGAAGAACAGAAGGAAGAGAGGTCGAATGCTGAACAAGAGGCTTTTATAGATAATAAGCCTTTAGATTAGATACATGCCAGGTTCTGGGTATGTCTTCACTGCTAGGGGTAGTCAGCTTGTAAGAGCCTTTCTTGAGAACCTGTGTGACCTTGTATGGTCCTTCCCATTTCGGGGCGAGTTTGCCAATTGCTCTTCGGGGATCCGATGCCGAGAACCTGAAGAATCGCCGCTCCCGTACTCAGGAGTTGTAATACTAAGAGAGCCGATGTTGGTATGAGATTAGCCTAATGCTGGCGTCACTTTGACATTCACTGAGCATGTCTAGGTTCTCCCTTAGCGCACAGTTATTGGCTGCTTCGTCGAAGTGAGTTGTTCGAATCGTAGGGAGAGCTACTTCCAAAAGTACTACTACTTCTGTGCCATAAGCCAAGTGGAAGGGGGTCTCTCCGGTGGCCAACCAAGCAGTTGTTCGGTGACACCATAATACGTAAGGGAGCTCTTCGATCCATGATCCTCCAGTGGCCTCCACCCTTGTGCATATCCCATAGAGCAGAGTTCGATTAGTGTTCTCAATCAGACCATTCGCTTGGGGATGTGCCACTGAGGTGAAGTGGTTGTATATGCCGATCTCTGAGCACTTTTGCTTGAAGAAGGTGCTGTCGGACTGCTTCTCGTTGTCAGAGGTAATCACCTTTGGGATGCCAAACTGGAAAAGGACGTTCTTCCAGACGAACTTCCACACGGCTTGGACGGTGATTGTGGCAACGGGTTCTGCCTCGATCCACTTGGTGAAGTAGTCGATGGCAACGATCAGGAATTTTTTCCTCCGTTGAGCCTCTAGGAACGGACCCATAATGTCAATTCCCCATTTGTCGAAAGGACGTGGTTCGAACAGGGTGTGCAATTGTTTGGCCGACTGCTTGATAAGCTGTCCGAACTTCTGGCACTCTGGGCACCTTTTTACGTAGGACATGCAATCCTTCTGTAGAGAAGGCCACCAGAATCCTACTCAGAGGATGTTGCGCGCCAGCGTTCTGCCCCCCAAGTGGCTTCCACACAGGCCCTCGTGGACTTCTTCAATGGCCGGTGTTGCCTCTATAGGACTGAGGCACTGTAGAATAGGTCTTGAGAGGGATCGTCGGTACAGTTGGCCTTTGAAGATGGTGAACCTCTGGCAGCGCAGCCTGATTTTACAAGAGGGATTGTCGGAACAGTTGGCCTTCAACGATGGTGAACCTCTGGCAGCGCAGCCTGATTTTACGAGTTTCATTTTGATCGGACGGAAGCTCTCCTCGAAGAAGATAGGCGATGAGAGGGTCCATCCAGCTTAGTGCTGGCGGTCCGATCTCAATAGCCGCGATATCTACCTTGGTACTCGGTCCGGCGAGCTCTTCTATGAATACGAAGCGAGAGGGGGCGATGTCGCCTGAAGATGCCAGCTTGGCGAGTGCATCGGCCTGCGCATTCTGCTCCCGCGGGATGTGTATGACTTCGAAGTAGAGGAGACCCTCTGTTTGGCGTTTGACTTGCTGGAGGTACTGTGCCTTACGGGGCTCCCTGGCTTCGAAGTGTCTGTTCACCTGGTTGGCGACCAGCTGAGAGTCACTGAAGACCCATAGTCGGAGTGCTCCGAGGTACTTAGCCATGCGGATCCTGGACAGAAGTGCTTCGTACTCAGCCATGTTAAGGCGGCGAAGCGAAATTTGAGGGTGTACTGGAACTCCAGACCCTCTGAGGAGGTAAGAACTAAGCCTGCTCCACTCCCTGTAACACAGGAGGATCCATCGACATAGAGCTCCCAAGGGGGTTCATCTACCAACGGGGGATCCTTCTCGGTAGGAAGGGTGCACTCTGCCACGAAGCCTGCTAGTGCCTGAGCCTTGATGGCCGTTCTTGGACGGTAACTGATGTCGAATTCTCCAAGTTCGATGGCCCATTTAATGAGTCTGCCCGAAGCCTCCGGTCGCTGAAGGATGAGCTTTAGTGGCTGGTCTGTGAGGATTGTGATTGGGTGGGCCTGGAAATATGGCCTGAGCTTCTGAGCAGCCGTCACCAGTGCCAGAGCGAGTTTCTCTGCTCGAGGGTATCTCCTTTCGGCTTCTTGGAGGACCCTGCTTACATAATAGACAGGGTGTTGCGCCGCTGCCTCTTCTCTAATCAATACTGTGCTGATGGAGTGTTCACTGACCGAAAGGTACACGAACAGGGGTTCTCTGAGCACAGGCTGGGAGAGAACAGGTGGGGCAGCTAGGTATACCTTTAGCTCGGTGAAGGCTGCTTCGCAATCCTCGGTCCACCCCACTTGCCCCCCTTGCGGTGAGGCACCTTTGGGGACTCGCAGCAATTTGAAGAAGTTAAAACTCCTTTCTGCTGCTCGAGACATGAAGCGGTTGAGCACTGCGAGGCGTCCAGTGAGCCGCTGGACATCGCGCACTGTTTTGGGACTGCTCATCTCCAATATGGCCCAGATTTTCTCAGGATTCGCTCTATTCCTCTATTAGAGATGAGGAAGCCGAGGAACTTTCCCGAGCGTACTCCGAACACACACTTAGCGGAATTGAGCTTCATATTATACCTTTGTAGGGTTGCAAAGGTTTCTTCGAGGTCGGTGATGTGGTCGGCGCTCGGGAGTGTCTTGACCAGCATGTCATCGACGTAGACCTCCATATTGTGCCCAATCTACTGCTCGAACATCTTGTTGACCAGCCGCTGGTATGTCGCGCCAGCGTTCTTTAGACCGAACGGCATCCTAGTAAAACAGTAAAGGTCGAGGTCGGTGACGAACGTTGTGGCGTCCCTGTCCGGGGGATGCATGCTGATCTGGTGGTAAGCAGAATAAGCATCCAGGAAGCTAAGGAGCTCATGTCCGGATGTGGCATCCACCAGTTGGTCGATGCGCAGTAAGGGGAAGTTGTCCTTGGGCGTAGCCTTGTTGAGATCCTTGTAATCCACGCACACTCGCCATTTACCATTGGCTTTGCATACGAGGACTACGTTGGAGATCCATCTTGGATATTGAGCTTCCCAGAGGAGCCCAACAACTCGGCTTTTGACGACGTGATCCTGGATCACGGTCTGCCGTTCGCGATTGACGGGTTGCCATCTTTGCTGGATCGGTGGTATTTTTGGGTCCAGGCGAAGGTGATGCGTCATCACCTCTGGAGGGATGTCGGGCAGCTCATCTTCCGACCACGCGAACACATCCAAATTGGTTAGCAAGAAAGCCTTGTAGCATTGCTGTTCGGCTTCAGGAAGCAATGCGCCAATGTAGAGGATGTGCTCGGGATCGTCGTCTACCCGTACAGGAAGCAGGTCTTCGGCGGGGGTTCCTCGGCTGGTGGAAGGTTGGTCGGAGGGTGCTGGTGGGGCCACTGGTCAGCGAGGGGTCGTTTGTCCCTCAGAGAGAGGACGTAGCATCGTCAGGACTCTTGCCTACTGCTCTAGCAGAGGGTGCACCACCAGGGCCGGCTGTCTAGTCAATTGCGCCTGAAGGCCCTGACAGACCCCCACGAGCTGTTGAACTTGACACCAGAGTTCTGCTACCTTCTGGGCGATTTCCAGAGTGCCGGAAGCAGGTCCGTTGTCAATCACTCCGGCGGGGGGAGTGTTGTCGTCGGCAGGAAGGGCTTGATCACATGAGCCCGCGCGTGACTGGCGAGACCGCGTCACCCTACTGCCGGGGTTCTAGTGAGAGGATCGTCCGCGAGCCATGGCTGCTGTCGTTCCCACAAACGGCGCAAAAAATGTGGACGTGTTTTCCTGTTTGGGCCAGAGCCAAACGGGCCTCCACTGAGAAGAGAGAAGGAAAACACTAGCCAGTGTGGATGAAGACCTGCAAGACTCAGAAGGGGGGGGGGGTTGAAGAACCGGAGGGAACCCTCCGATGCCTAAGTCAGATCAGACTATAGAGAGGCTTAGAGAAGAAAGTTCGCTGGTGTGTGTCTCACGCGAGGGCGTGTGTGTGACAGAGGCTGCGTACCTTCGCATGGGGATTACCTGTGCTTTTTATAGGTGAGGGGGACGAAGAGTTCGGACAGGATCTTCCCCCCATGATGGTTGAGGGGACATGTCGGTTCAGGTTTCCAAGCGAGGGGTTGTCCGTTGAGACGCCTGTTGGGATCCTTTACGGTTAATGCCGCATCATGGGACGCGTGTCGCGCCGCCTCATTAACTGCTTGGGAGGCAAACAACTGATTTGAGGGCTCTTGGCTGAAGGATACCGAATAGGGCTTCTACTTGGTCTCTAACTAGGCTGCTCGGTGCTCGGATGCGTAGCTGTGTTTGATGTTAGGCTGCTTCAAAGGTCCAAGCAGGCCTTGCTCGGCAAGCCACGACCTTGGCCGAACAGGTCACAAGGTGTCTGGAGAACACTCTTGGGACCTTAAGGCGTCTTGGTGGCTGGAACGTGTTTGGAAGCCTTGGGCTGAACCCGAGGACACGTGGCACGCTGCGTGAGGCCACACCAGCCTACTGGGTCATGATGGGCCGTGATGGGTTATGATGGGCCCCGCAGGCCTAGGAGGCTAAAAATAGCCTCCACAAGACCCATTGCATTATATTCTTTGTTCAAATTTGTTATTATAAAAGGAACAAGAGAGCAGGAAAAGGAGTTATATCATCGCCTCCCTATTTTTGTGGCTGGCCCTCTTATCCACCCACGTTCCCTTCTCATCGCCTCCCTATTTTTATCTTCCCATTCTTGATTCCCCCGGCCCTCCACTACGTCCACCTCAAGCATTAGGAGCCTCCGATCTTAGAACCCTATGTCGATCAGTTTCAACCAGCCTCAATTAAGGTATATTATTGGTGTGCTTTGTTGCTTTGTTTAATTGTGGTGTGTGCAGCTCCAAATCGTTGACTTTAGCTTGGAAGTTTCCTTCTCCAATCTGGTTTCTCTTTAGTCCGTACACTACAAGAAAAAGTGGATTTCCGACGGACACAGTCCGTCGGAAATCCGACGGCAATCCACCGGAAATAATCTTTTCCGACAACTTTCCGTCGAACGGTCGTTGGAAGACGTTCGTTGGAAAATTTTGGTCAGAAATTACCGACGGCTACCAAATCCGTCGGTATTCCGTCAGAAATTCCGACAGAATATTCCGTCGAAAAAATAGTCGGTAATCCGACGGAAATTAGTCGAAAACCGTTGTCGGAACATTGGTCAGTGAATTCCAACCGAAAATCGTCAGAAAATAAGTCGAAAAATCTGTGGGAAACTGCCAACAGAATGAATCTGTCGGAAATTATTTCGTCGGAACTTCCGACAGAAATATCGATGCATAAGTTCTGTCGCTCAACTGCAAATTTTCGACGGACACCTTCCGTCGGAAAACCCGTCGAAAATGTGTAATAATTTTTTAAAAAAATTACAGAAATTAACAATAATAAATTACAAAACCTACTAAAATATTCATGCATTCCACAATAGAAGGTACTCACAATGAAACATAAAATCATAAAACATAACTAATACAAAATCATACACAATCATAAATGCTAAAAATCAAGACAAGTCTGCTGGATCGTCCGCCGTCCCCGTCTCCTGATCGTTAGGTGTCGGAGGATCCTATATTAAAAAAAATTAATATGAATAACTTTAATAAAAATTAACATATAAACATTAATTTCAAAAATTAAATTTAAAACATGTGATTATTCCTCAAGTTTAATTAGAAAATATTTTGGATCATTTAGACTTGGGTTTTTTATAGATCCGTCATTTGAATGTCCAACCCAATCCAGAAATCCAAATCTGATTCCGTCAGTTCGCACACGTCAATTTCATCTACCCGGTCGTATCAGAGCCGACACGTCGATTGGATCCCATTTTAGGATTTTGGACCCCCGGGTTGTGTGTTTTGATCTTTTAGATTTGGGATTTTTT
The DNA here is from genome assembly GCA_014218235.1 of Colocasia esculenta. Lineage (NCBI taxonomy): Eukaryota > Viridiplantae > Streptophyta > Magnoliopsida > Alismatales > Araceae > Colocasia > Colocasia esculenta. Next base: position 110,130,494 of record CM024766.1, read on the forward strand.
TAGGTCCGTCATTTCAACGCCCAACCCAATCCGAGAATCCAATTCGGATTCCGTCAGTTCGCACACGTCAATTTAACCCAACCGGTCGTGTCGGAGTGAACGACACGCCGATCAGATCCCTATTTGGGATTTTGGACCCCTGGGTTGTGTGTTTTGATCCTTTAGACTTGGGTTTTTTTAGATCTGTCATTTCAACGCCCAACCCAATACTGGAATCCAATTCGGATTCCGTCAATTCGCACACGTCAATTTAACCCACTCGGTCGTGTCGGAGTGAACGACATGCCGGTCAGATCCCTATTTGGGATTTTGGACCCCCAGGTTGTGTGTTTTGATCCTTTAGACTCGATTTTTTTTAGATCAGTCATTTGAACGCCCACCCCAATCCGGGAATCCAAATCGGATTCCGTCAGTTCACACACGTCAATTTCACCCACCCGGTCGTGTCAGAGTGAACGACACGCTGATTAGAACCCTATTTGGGATTTTAGACCCCCGGGTTGTGTGTTTTGATCTTTTAAACTTGGGTTTTTTTAGATCCGTCATTTCAACGCCCAACTCAATCCGGAAATCCAATTTGGATTCCGTCAGTTCGCACACGTCAATTTAACCCACCCGATCATGTCGGAGCGAACGTCACGCCAATCAGATCCCTATTTGGGATTTTGGACCCTAGGTTGTGTGTTTTGATCCTTTAGACTTTGGTTTTTTTAGATCCGTCATTTCAATGCCCAACCCAATCCGGGAATCCAATTCGAATTTCGTCAGTTCGCACACGTCAATTTAACCCACCCGGTCGTGTCGGAGTGAACGGCACGCCGGTTGGATCCCTCTTTGAGATTTTGGACCCCCGGGTTGTGTGTTTTGATCCTTTAGACTCGATTTTTTTTAGATCCGTCATTTGAACGCCCAACCCAATCCGGGAATCCAAATCGGATTCCGTCAGTTTGCACACGTCAATTTCACCCACCTGATCGTGTCGGAGCTAACGGCACGCCGATCAGATCCCTGTTTGGGATTTTTGACCCCCAGGTTGCGTGTTTTAATCCTTTAGACTAGTTTTTTTTAGATCCATCATTTGAACGCCCAACCCAATTCGAGAATCCAAATCGGATTCCGTCAGTTTGCACACGTCAATTTCACCCACCCGGTCGTGTCGGAGTGAACGGCACGCCGATCAGAACCCTATCTGGGATTTTGGACCCCCGGGTTGTGTGTTTTGATCTTTTAGACTTGGGTTTTTTTAGATCCGTCATTTCAACGCCCAACCCAATTTAGGAATTCAATTCGGATTTCGTCAGTCGCACACATCAATTTAACCCACCAGGTCATGTCGGAGCGAACGACATGCCAATCAGATCCCTATTTGAGATTTTGGACCCCCGAATTGTGTGTTTTGATCATTTAGACTTGTGTTTTTTTAGATCCGTCATTTCAATGCCCAACCAAATCCAGGAATCTAATTCGGATTCCGTCAGTTCACACACATCAATTTAACCCACCCGGTCGTGTCGGAGCGAACGGTACACTGATCAGATCCCTATTTGAGATTTTGGACCCCCGGGTTGTGTGTTTTGATCCTTTAGACTCGGTTTTTTTTTTAGATCCGTCATTTGAACGCCCAACCCAACCCGGGAATCCAAATCGGATTCCGTCAGTTCGCATACGTCAATTTCACCCACCCGGTCGTGTCAGAGTGAACGACACGCCGATCAGATCCCTATTTGGGATTTTGGACCCCTGGGTTGTGTGTTTTAAACCTTTAGACTCGATTTTTTTTACATCCGTCATTTGAATGCCCAACCCAATTCTGGAATCCAAATCAGATTCCGTCAGTTCTCACACGTCAATTTCACCCACCCGGTCGTGTTGGAGCGAACGGCTCACCGATCAGAACCCTATTTGGGATTTTGGACCCCCGGGTTGTGTGTTTTGATCTTTTAGACTTGGGTTTTTTTAGATCCGTCATTTCAACGCCCAACCCAATCCGGGAATCCAATTTGGATTCCGTCAGTTCGCACACGTCAATTTAACCCACTCGGTCGTATCGGAGTGAACGACACGCCGATCAGATTCCTATTTGGGATTTTGGACACCCGGGTTGCGTGTTTTGATCCTTTAGACGGGTTTTTTTTAGATCCGTCGTTTGATCGCCCTTTACACTTTTGTTTATTTTAGAATAGTAATTTAAGCGCTCATGTAGTTTTTTTATCCTTCCATAAGTTGATTGTATAAATGGACCTTCTTTATAGGTTAATTAATTTAGATTTCTGTTTTTCCCTTTTGACATTCTTTAGTGGTTTCATTTCATTCAAATTATATGAAATTAATAGTAATACTGACTTGAGGGGCTGGCTGTGAAGGGCGTATTCCCTACATGGCTGAGATCAACTACTCGACCATAATGCCAAAGTGCGTCCGTTGCTCTTCCTGGATGAGAGTTCTCATCTCCTCTACACCACTGCCGAGCGGCGCAGCAGATGAACTCGCGTATGCCGGAAGAGCGACCAAACTCGCATATGAGGACAACATTGGAGTACTATCCAGGCTGTCCCCAAAGCCGTACACTCGACCCTTCCTCAGCCCTCCCGCTGCATCGACCCAAGCCTCCGGATCCATGTCTGGCTAGGGAGTGCCCTCTGCATAGCGATCCGCTATCGTCCTGTCATAGGTCTCCTGCAGAACAAATTAAAACTAAATTAAAGAAATCAATTTAATTTAATATCTTAATTGAATTCAAAATTTATAGCTTGACTTACAGTAATCGTGCAAGCACTCTCACTGACATAGTCATTCGTCCCCTTGCGCTTATGAGTCTGATCAAATAACTCGCGAAAAGTAGGGGCACGCTCGAGCTCGTGATGCTTATAGTTCAACAAAATTAGTTAGTTTCACAATAATAATCAATGTATTAAGCAATTGAACAATAATATGCTTACCAATTTTTGGTTGTGCGCCGCATGAGATACAGACCCACTAGTATGCACATTCTTCTCTGGATGAGTTGATCGGTTGCGTTTTGCCGCCTGTGACCGCTCCTGCCATGGTCCAGTAGCCCAACACTCACAAAGGGACTCCCAATAGTCCCTCCTCAGCCAAACAGGGCCGTAATCCAGCCAAGCCATAGGATCCCGGTTGCCTATGGTCTTTATTGCCTTGTCCCGAGTCTCCCACATCGACTTTCTTAAATTAGTCTGGGCAGTAGACTTCCAGACGGCTTGAGCTCGAGGGAGATCCTCGGGTCTCATGAACGCATACCTCCGCTGTAAAGAAATAAAATTACTCAACTTTGTGCACTAACAGAGATAGTAATTAAATAAATGACTTTAAATCAATAAAAATTAATAATACCATGAACATGTCAAATAATAAATTCCGGACGGGCATCGGGAACTCTCTCCATGCATCCACTGGTCTTGGAATGTGTGCGTGGACCAGCGTCGTAATATAGCGGGAAGCAGAACCGGGATCTATCTTTCCCCTACAATTGCACATTAATTTTGTACATGAACTGTATAACATAAATAACAAATACAGTAAGTTTGAAGTGATCAAGTTTACCCTGAAATCCAACATGGCTATCACCAGGTAGCTGAGGCCCCTCCTCATCCACTGCTGGATGCTGGCTCTCCACCTCTGTTGAAAACAATTAAGTACGCTATTGTTGTATAAATTGGAAGACAAGAAATGTACTAATCTATGGAAACATACATGTACCTGGTGGTGAGGAAGAAGGGAAAGGTGGCGCTTCTCGCGTGGTCGGGGAAGCGGTCCCTGCAAAATTATATACACATTAGAAAATATGAATTTAAATTGAACAATAATATATAGAGTTTTGTGTTTGCATATACATATACCTGTCACCGGGACGACCGGCGTGGACGGGGAGGCAGTCCCTGTAAAATTGTATGTACGTTAGATCTCGTGAATTTAATATGAACAATAATATATAGAGTTTTGTGTTTACATATACATATACTTTTCGTGGACGGGGAGGCGGACCCTCAGCCTACGGAGGTGGAAACCGTCCGACTCCGTTCTCTACGTACCATATCTCTATTGAGATAAATAAAGATATAACATGTCATCAGCACTCAAATTTGAAGTAGCTATTGAATAACATATAATTAGAAGAACACGAAGTTCTTACAAAATGTAGGGCATATTATCTATATTCATCATCAGATGCTGAAGATATGTTTAATTCAGCGTCATCTTCGCCATCCTCCTAGAATTCGTCCTCATCATGTCGGGACTCTTCCTCCTCATCAAACTCCACCTCCTGCGGAAGGGCATTTGGGTCAACTTCTTCCTGTTCGTTATCCTTATATATGCAAATTGGTTCATTAATATCATCAACACTGAACTGCGTAGAAGATGCCAACTCTCGTGCCTCACTCCGATCTGATTGGAAAAAATTGTCATTAACACCTTCGAGCTCATCATCAGCCAGGACGAGCTCATACTCAGGGAATAGCCTTGATTTCACTCTACATGCAGCCCACCAATCTCTCAATTTGAGGGACGAATAATTTGAATAATAAACTTGTTGGGCTTGTGCCGCCAGAATGAATGGCTCATATGTACTCAACTTAGACTTATGCTTGACATCGACAATCCCATATGTTGTGTCATGATGAATAGATGTCGGATCAAACCAATGACACTTGAAGAGAAATACATTGTTGTCTTCTCCCAAAAATTGCAGTTCAATGACTTCTTCGAGAATGCCATAATAGTCTATTTCATTTTCATTGTAGGCACTTCCCTTCACACATATGCCGCTGTTCATCGTAGACTTATTTCGTCCATAATCTCTCGTGTGAAATCGGTATCCATTCACAATGTAGCCTGGATAGACACGTACAATCTTCGAGGGCCTATAATTGATCTCTTGTACTCTTGAATCCGTAATCAAACCTTGTTTAACCTATTATTAAAAAAATAGACAGACAATGACAAATTACAACAACTAAGTATGCATAAGAACATAACACTTATGCTTCAAAATATTTAGACACATACTCAAGATCTTAACCAAGTAGGAAAAGACTTCTCCCGTTCCTTTTCAACCTGCACGTTAGTCAGACGTAGATTCCGTTGTAGTATGACCGAGTCAAATTCTCTGCAATGTAAATGTCACACAACCTCAAAGTTCTGCAGTATTGCACGTAAATGATGTACATCATTAGTGTTGAGAGCTTACTCAATGTAGGGGTCTACTTCTGCGCAATTCATGAATATGTAGATCTCTGCAGCTACCAACTCTGTCTTCGAGTGCGTGAGTAGAAGAATATCCGAACGCTCGTCCGGGACACTTGAATACAGAGAGTCGGTCAGACACATTAGAATCTCCACCATCATCATTACGTGGAGGTTGAGTACGTCAGGTTCGTATTGTAACACCCGGTGTCCCGGCTTCCGTCCGGTGTCGTGGGATGACTGGCCACTGACGCGTCCAGGCTGGGTGACGCGTTGGTGTCGCGGCGTGGGTGTCCACCGCCATAGTCATCTGTGTCTCGACGTCCGGGTGCGTCGCTTTCTCATCGCATCTTGGTGTAACTCCTCGGGTTTTGTGTGCCTTGGCGTTGATCTTGGGATCGAGTCGGGCAGGGGTGTCGCGTTCTGAACGCGACATGTTCCCTGTCGCCTTCTGGTTGGGAAGGCGACGGCCCCTGTGTCGCGTTCCGGTTGTCGCTGTGGGTGTGTGCCACGTGTCCACATCGCAGGTGTGAAGGCGACGTGCCAGGTGTCGCGTTCACCTGAGGCGCCTGCGCGCGCGACACGTGGTCTGGCGCCTGTCGGCCTGTGAGAGGTCTTGTCGGAACTTTTGAGAAGGCGATGTGTGGTGGTGTCGCGTTCTTGTTGGGAACGCGACAGGGATCTTGTCGCGTTCTCAGGTTCTGAGGGCTTAAGGCCGTTGGCCCCTCCTTTCTTCCCCCTTTTCTTCCTCTCTCCCTTTTCCCCTCTTCTCAGGCGGTGGAGGGCTCCCTCCGACAATCCGGCGCTGTGGAGCGGCCGGGAGCTCGTGCGGAGCGGCGGCGCATGCGTGGAGCGAGGAGGAGGCGGCCAACCGACGCGAGGGCCCCTTCGTGGGGTGGTTTCTCCGTTCTAAGGTAGGGATTTCTTGTGCCCTCTCCCATCCGGGTGGATCGGGAGCCCTCGGGGTTTTGTAGTTAGATTTATAGCTTTCCCCATGCTCCCCTCCCCGTGTGTGCTTGTGTGGTAGCTTAGGGTGACCATGGTTGGCCCCCATGCTCCATTTAGGGCTCAGCCTGTGATCGCGACAAGGTGGCTGTCGCGATACCAGTCTGGAGGCGACGAGCAACCTGTCGCCTTCGGGTAGCGACAGGTTGGCCGTCGCGTTCCCCTTTGCCCTTCAGTTCCGGGTTTTGTTCTGAAGGCGGCACCTTGGCTGTCGCCTTCGGGGTTGCGACAGGGCAGTCGTCGCGTTCTACCTTTTGGGGTAGCGACGATGCCCTGGTCGCCTTCTCGCCTCCGTGCCGTTTGGCTGCGGGCCAATGGCCCCGCTTGAGGTCCGGCCTTCTGACGCTGAACGCGACAGGTCGATATGTCGCGTTCAGGTCAGAAGGCATCCCCCTGGTCGTCGTGACCTGGTAGCGACAGGCTGGCTATCGCCTTCCTGTTCTGAAGGCGACACACTTGTGGTCGCGATCAGGTTATTCTGGCTTTTGTTCTGCCTCGCGGTGTTCCGACTTCTCGTGCCGTGCCGTGTGTGCCGGCGTTGGCCGACGGCCCCTCCGGGGTTTCCTGAAGGGGTGCCGTGTGTGCCCGTGCCTGCTGGGCTTGTCTTGGTTACAAGTCAGTTGTGCCGTTTTTGTGGTGATTGCCCCGCCTGTTCTCTTTTCGCCCGGTGCTCTGCACTTGAGGGCTTGTCCCATTTAGAGGTTGTCTCCGTTTCCTGGGACCCCCATCCTCGGAAGCCTGTTGAGGGAGTACTCCGGGCTACGAGTGTGCTCGAGTTGGCAGCCCACGTGAGCGGACTCTGAGCTGAGGGGAAAACGAGGTTTGGGCAGCGGCGATGAGTCGTTTGTAGAGCTCTCTTGTCTGGGTCTGAGACGTCGAGGAGTTTGGAGTTCCTGACGCAGACCAGATAGTCCTTTGTCTCACTGCCTCTCTCTGCGTTGGTTCCGGAGCCACGTAGTGGTGCTAGGCGTGAGGCCGCAGCTTGGCCAGGCTGCGGTGTTGCGTGTGTTGGGTGTTTCTGTGGCGGCTCTGTCTCGCCCTTCGCAAGGGCGGAGGCAGGAGCTAGGCTAGTGAGCGGAGGGCGTGGACAGCGTGTCCCCCTCTTGGCTGCTAGCGGCGGTAGCTTGGTTGCTGTTGTTGTGACGACGTTTTCCTCACGACGTTTCCAAGTGTTCCTCGTTGCCCGAGCTTGCACGGCGGTTATAGCCCGGCTGTGCCTAGTTTCCGTGGGCGTCGTTGGTCTGGCCTTGGGCAGACCCGTGCTTCTGGTGGTTCCCGCTTCGGTGTTCTCTCGGTTCCGTGGTCTCGTTCTTGGGTGCCAGCCCGTGATGGCACCGGCGTGTGTAGCTTCCCGACTTGGCGGTGTGTCCGGGGTGGTTCTGCTTGTAGGCCCTCGACCTTGTAGAGGTCTGAGGTGGCCGTGCTTGCGGTGAGACGTCGTTCTCACTTGGTTGTTCCGTGGTCTCGACATGTGTGCCGAGCGCTGCTTCCGCTTTGTGCCCGACTCCGTTGGTTTTTGCGGGAGTCGTGTGTGTGCCACGACCTTGGTTGGTGGTCGTGGCGTTGTACTGTTCTCTTCCGCTGCTTAGTAGTACTATGCTGTAGGTGTTACTCGCTTTACAGCTTCCTAGTTTAGTTTCCTGTTTTCGGAGTTCCTGCTGCTCTGGCCGGTGAGGGACTGGTAATCCCTACTGGGCCTTGTTCGTGAGGCTCACCCCCCCCTACTTCCTTCAGCTAGGGGCTCGTCGTCGCGGGAGCTCGGTGTCGGACGGGTTGCGGAGGCGACTGTGGCGCCGTGTTGTTGTCAGCAGCAGTGAGAGCGAGCGTTGTGAGCTCTTGTAGCCCGAGTGAGCTGAGAGCTGTGTTTTGCAAGTTCTCGGGGTATGCCCCTTAAGGACTGCACCTTTCTTCTTGTACCTGTGCTTTTGCTTGGGACGCGTTGTACAACCCTTTTGTATATTGTATAGATTGTTATAGTTATTCGAATTCAGTACATATCTCACTAGACTTGTTCATATAACCCTTCCGGGTCTTCGGATCCGTGGGTGGCGACGCGAACTTCGGGCCCTGGTGGGGTCCGGAGGGTTGGGTCGTTACAGTTGGTATCAGAGCGAGGAGTCTACTGAGATTTGTAAGGAATTGATAACTATAGCTGTCCCAAAGAAAGGTACTAGTGCGCTGCTGACACCGTCCTACTAGTGTTAGGCTTGTGCCTTTGATTGTTTTGCAGGTGTACGGCTTTCCTGCAAGTTCGTGCGCGTGCTGCAAGTTGCAGTTGTTGCTGTGCCGCGTGCGTGATGAGTGTGGTCGCTCGGCGTGTTCGTGCCGTAGCGGCGCGGTTGGCGCTGGACTCGCGGCAGTGGTCTTTTCCGTATGGAGGACACTTGCAGGCAAGTCCAGGTGCGGTGCTCCTGGTCATCTCCGGCATTTGGGTGTGTGCGTGCCGCTGAGGCTGAGAGAGCCTGCGTGTTGTTGGGCCTTCACCGGTGCAGAGTTGTGGTCTGTGGAACCGGTGGAAGGTGTCTCTGCCTTGTTGGCTGCCCTTTTGTTGTTGGGGTGTGTGTTGTCGTTGTTGTGTATTTGGCCTCGTGTGCCTGTGCGCCGTTGTGCGCTGTGCTCGGGACGCCGAGCTGAGCAGGTGCTTTGTGTGCCGTGTTGCGCCGCTAGTTGAGCGCTGCGACACTTGTCTGTGGTTGTTGTCAGCTTGGCACTGGCTGGTTGTGAACTCTAGTGAGGTGCTCCTGGAGTTCTTCTCTGTTGGTTCTGGTGGTAATGAGGTTTCCCCAGAGCTGTGTTGTGCGCGTTTCTGGTTGCTGTTGCGTTGCCCTCTAGGCTGAGGTGCATCGCTGGTTGCCCTGTGTTCTGGTGGAGGTTTCCCAGAACCGTTTGCTGTTGTTCTGGTGAGAGTTTCTCTCAGGACTGTTCCTCGTTCGTTTCTGTTGTTGTCGTGCCACCTCAGAGTCTGAGGTGTGCTGTTGGTTTGGTTGGTGCGTTCTGGAGGGTTTTTCCCAGAGCGGTGCCTTGGTGGTTCTGGTGGAGGTTCTCCCAGGACCAGCTTGTGTGGTTTCTGTAATTCTGCTTGCTGCAGTGTTCTCTCTGATGGTTCGTGTTGTTTGGTCGTTTGGGTTGTGCATTCTGGTGAAGGTTCTTCCCAGGATCGCCCTTGTCGCTTCTGGTGGAGGTTCTTCCCAGGAGTGCTCTGCGTTCGTTTCGGGCTACCGTTGTGTTGCCCCTGTGATTCGAAGTGTGCCGTTTGGTTGGGCTGCGTTCTGGTGAGGTTCTCCCAGAACGGCTCTTGGCGCTCTGGGTGGAGGTTTTCCCCAAAGCTGCCTTGTGTTTGCTTGGTTGTTGTTGCTCTCTCTCTCTGTAGAGATGAGCTGTCGTTGTTGCCGGTTGGACTGTCTGTGTTACAGTCTGCTTGGGCGCTGTCGGTCAAGGTGTTGTGCGCTTGGCCGTGCGTCTGGCTGCTGCGTTGGCCAGCTTGTCTCGTTAGTCGTTTCCAAGTTTCTCAATTGTGCCGGTGGGACTTCGTGTGTCCCCGTGCTTCGAGCTGTTCGCTTCGTTTCTCGCGCCCGGCGTGCTCTTGCAGATGGCGGTCTGGTGAGTGCCGTCGGTGCTCGGCTGGCTGTGCTTCTTGTGGAAGCACCAGTCTTGCGTTGTGGTTTACCTCTCGCGCGTGGAAGAGACTCGTTGCGGTGCGTGTCTCCTTCCTCTGTTTTCCGTTGGTTGCTCGAGGTGGTGATGCTCCACTGTGGCGTGTTGCCGGGGTGCGCATCGTTGTGAACTTTCGGTGGAGTTATCTTCCCTTGAGTTGTTTTGGGTTGAGCTGCTTGCTCCCCTCGTGCCGCCGTTTCTGTGTGGCACCATGGGTCGGTGGACCTGTTAGTGACGTTTGTTGTCGAGATGGGTGTTGCTACCTGCCTAAACAGTTGGGGCCTTGGGTCCCTGTCGGTTTAGTGCGAGGTGGTGTTTGTTCTTGTTGGATTGCTTTCGAGAGTATTGCTCTGCTGTGCGCCGGTTTTCTGGTTGGCTTGCTCGTGCAAGCGTTGTTCCGCTGTATGCTCGTTTGTGCCTCGGAGGCTTTTCGTGTCATCGTTTTGGTGTTCGGCCTCTCTATTAGTTGCGATGGAGGTAGTGCTTCTTGCTCTTGCGCGCCAGGGAGTCACTGTGGTTTTTGCTCCCCATGCGGCAGAGTCGGTGCTTCGTGTTTTGTGTGCTTCTTGGAGCGGACGTGGGTCTTGCGCTTTTGAAGAAGTTGCTGGCTTTCTGTGTGCTTTTGTTGTGGGTCTCTGGTGGAGAGTCCCCTTCGGTGGGCCCTGTGTCGTTTCGAGCAGTTGGTGCAGTTGCGTGTGCTGCATCTTGTGCATTTTTCGGTGCTTCGCGTTTTTGTGCCTTAAGGGCTGAGGCTGGCATGGCCTGTTTGCCCTTTTTAGGCTTGCGGTTCTTTGCGCGTGGCTCTTGGTAGGTCTCTTGTGGAGAGTCCTTCCTGTTAAGCCGCGGTGTTGTCTCGGCCGCTGGTGCACCTGTGTTGCACTTTGTTTAGCTTTTGGTGCTTGTGGTAGCACCGTGTGCTCGTGCTCGAGCGTTCCGGGTTGTGCCGTCGGGAGCCCTGGTGCATCGTGTTGTACCTTGGGTGGCTCCCGGTGCTTGTGATAGCACCTCGTGTTGTGCCGTATGCCTGTTCGCGAAATTCGTGCGTCGTCTCTCGAGTTTGCTCGGTGTCAGAGGCGTTGAGCTTTCCGCCTCTGGGACACCTTGTGCTGGCCTATGCCTTGTGGTTGTACCGTTACCGCTGTGAGGTGGCTGCTTTGCCTTGTCTAGGTAGCCCTATCGGTGGTACACCATGCTCTGATTGTGGCCAGTGTCCCGGTTTTCCCTCTCGCTTTGGGAGCGAGTGTGTTCGTTTGTGGTACCCTGCCTCGGTCTGGGTCCCTCAGAGGTCGACGTGCTGTCCTCGACCTCTGCAGTTGTTTCGGTTTCCGTGTGGTTGTGTGCCTTTCTGGTGGTTGGCATGCTGGTCCCCGCACTAAGCTCTGTGTGCGTGGCGGGAGTATTGCCGACTCTTCGTTGGTTTTTTGTTTATGCGTGGTGTTGGTGAGTCTGGAAGCCGTTGGCGGAGTCTCCTGTCGGTCCGTCTGTTGACAATGAGACCTGTTGGCTTGCTAGTACTCGACCAAGTGATTTGTCGGCGTTGTGAGGTGTCCGGTCGTGGCTTAACCTCAGACGTCTTCCGTGTTTTCCGTCCCTGTGTGCCACGTTGTGGAGCGTGTAGCTCCCAATTTTTGTGGCTCTGCGTGCGTTTGGTGTCCCTGTTGGGCCACAAGGAAGGTCTGAGTGAGACCTAGTGGTGACAGAGGATGCCGTTTCTGCGTGTTGGGGTTTCTTCGCGTGCGTTTGTTGTCCCTGTTGGACCACGAGGAAGGTCTGGGTGAGACCTAGTGGTGGCAGTGGACGTTGTTCCATGTGTTGCGGATCCTCCGCGAGCGTGTTGTCGCTCTGGTTCTGTCTCTCGCGTGGCCTCTCGGTTGGGCAAGTGACCGGTACTAGCTACTGCTAGTAGCGTGAGGCCGTTCCCCTGAGACTTGTGGTTGGTTCTCAGGTGTTTCTTGTGTTGCTGTCGGCAACTGCGTCCTCTGTCGGGTCTTGGTGGCGACAGAGTGAGTTGTTGGTGGGTTGGTCCCAACAGCGAGGTCTGTTGGTGACTGCAACCGTGTAGTTTTCGGCTGGTGTTTTCCGCTGTTCGGGCCGAATTTGGCGTCACTCGGCACTGGTGGGGTTGTCGTTCCGTCTGGGCGCCCCTTCGTGTGGCTGGAGTGAGCCGTTGGTTCCTCGGCTTAGTGCTCCAGGTGTGTTGGAGCATGTTGTGAGCCGTTGGGTTTTCGATTCTGTGCTTCCCGCGTGTTTGAGGCTCGTTGTGTGAGCCGTTAGTTTTCCGGCTTCGCGTGCCGCGCGTGTTTGGCTGTGCGATTGTTGCCACGAGGAAGTCGTGTTGAGACTTAGTGGCTTTTTCGCGCTGGTCTTGCGGTTACTCCCCGTGCTTCGTTTCGTGCCTCGGGATTTGTTGGGCTTGTCCCAATTTCGAGGACGAAATTGTTTTAAGGGGGGTGGATTGTAACACCCGGTGTCCCGGCTTCCGTCCGGTGTCGTGGGATGACTGGCCACTGACGCGTCCAGGCTGGGTGACGCGTTGGTGTCGTGGCGTGGGTGTCCACCGCGATAGTCATCTGTGACGCGACGTCCGGGTGCGTCGCTTTCTCGTCGCATCTTGGTGTAACTCCTCGGGTTTTGTGTGCCTTGGCGTTGATCTTGGGATCGAGTCGGGCAGGGGTGTCGCGTTCTGAACGCGACATGTTCCCTGTCGCCTTCTGGTTGGGAAGGCGACGGCCCCTGTGTCGCGTTCCGGTTGTCGCTGTGGCTGTGTGCCACGTGTCCGCATCGCAGGTGTGAAGGCGACGTGCCAGGTGTCGCGTTCACCTGAGGCGCCTGCGCGCGCGACACGTGGTCTGGCGCCTGTCGGCCTGTGAGAGGTCTTGTCGGAACTTTTGAGAAGGCGATGTGTGGTGGTGTCGCGTTCTTGTTGGGAACGCGACAGGGATCTTGTCGCGTTCTCAGGTTCTGAGGGCTTAAGGCCGTTGGCCCCTCCTTTCTTCCCCCTTTTCTTCCTCTCTCCCTTTTCCCCTCTTCTCAGGCGGTGGAGGGCTCCCTCCGACAATCCGGCGCTGTGGAGCGGCCGGGAGCTCGTGCGGAGCGGCGGCGCATGCGTGGAGCGAGGAGGAGGCGGCCAACCGACGCGAGGGCCCCTTCGTGGGGTGGTTTCTCCGTTCTAAGGTAGGGATTTCTTGTGCCCTCTCCCATCCGGGTGGATCGGGAGCCCTCGGGGTTTTGTAGTTAGATTTATAGCTTTCCCCATGCTCCCCTCCCCGTGTGTGCTTGTGTGGTAGCTTAGGGTGACCATGGTTGGCCCCCATGCTCCATTTAGGGCTCAGCCTGTGATCGCGACAAGGTGGCTGTCGCGATACCAGTCTGGAGGCGACGAGCAACCTGTCGCCTTCGGGTAGCGACAGGTTGGCCGTCGCGTTCCCCTTTGCCCTTCAGTTCCGGGTTTTGTTCTGAAGGCGGCACCTTGGCTGTCGCCTTCGGGGTTGCGACAGGGCAGTCGTCGCGTTCTACCTTTTGGGGTAGCGACGATGCCCTGGTCGCCTTCTCGCCTCCGTGCCGTTTGGCTGCGGGCCAATGGCCCCGCTTGAGGTCCGGCCTTCTGACGCTGAACGCGACAGGTCGATATGTCGCGTTCAGGTCAGAAGGCGGCCCCCTGGTCGTCGTGACCTGGTAGCGACAGGCTGGCTGTCGCCTTCCTGTTCTGAAGGCGACACACTTGTGGTCGCGATCAGGTTGTTCTGGCTTTTGTTCTGCCTCGCGGTGTTCCGACTTCTCGTGCCGTGCCGTGTGTGCCGACGTTGGCCGACGGCCCCTCTGGGGTTTCCTGAAGGGGTGCCGTATGTGCCCGTGCCTGCTGGGCTTGTCTTGGTTACAAGTCAGTTGTGCCGTTTTTGTGGTGATTGCCCCGCCTGTTCTCTTTTCGCCCGGTGCTCTGCACTTGAGGGCTTGTCCCATTTAGAGGTTGTCTCCGTTTCCTGGGACCCCCATCCTCGGGAGCCTGTTGAGGGAGTACTCCGGGGTACGAGTGTGCTCGAGTTGGCAGCCCACGTGAGCGGACTCTGAGCTGAGGGGAAAACGAGGTTTGGGCAGCGGCGATGAGTCGTTTGTAGAGCTCTCTTCTCTGGGTCTGAGACGTCGAGGAGTTTGGAGTTCCTGACGCAGACCAGACAGTCCTTTGTCTCACTGCCTCTCTCTGCGTTGGTTCCGGAGCCACGTAGTGGTGCTAGGCGTGAGGCCGCAGCTTGGCCAGGCTGCGGTGTTGCGTGTGTTGGGTGTTTCTGTGGCGGCTCTGTCTCGCCCTTCGCGAGGGCGGAGGCATGAGCTAGGCTAGTGAGCGGAGGGCGTGGACAGCGTGTCCCCCTCTTGGCTGCTAGCGGCGGTGGCTTGGTTGCTGTTGTTGTGACGACGTTTTCCTCACGACGTTTCCAAGTGTTCCTCGTTGCCCGAGCTTGCACGGCGGTTATAGCCCAGCTGTGCCTAGTTTCCGTGGGCGTCGTTGGTCTGGCCTTGGGCAGACCCGTGCTTCTGGTGGTTCCCTCTTCGGTGTTCTCTCGGTTCCGTGGTCTCGTTCTTGGGTGCCAGCCCGTGATGGCACCGGCGTGTGTAGCTTCCCGACTTGGCGGTGTGTCCGGGGTCCGGGGTGGTTCTGCTTGTAAGCCCTCGACCTTGTAGAAGTCTGAGGTGGCCGTGCTTGCGGTGAGACGTCGTTCTCACTTGGTTGTTCCGTGGTCTCGGCATGTGTGCCGAGCGCTGCTTCCGCTTTGTGCCCGACTCCGTTGGTTTCTGCGGGAGTCGTGTGTGTGCCACGACCTTGGTTGGTGGTCGTGGCGTTGTACTGTTCTCTTCCGCTGCTTAGTAGTACCATGCTGTAGGTGTTACTCGCTTTACAGCTTCCTAGTTTAGTTTCCTGTTTTTGGAGTTCCTGCTGCTTTGGCCGGTGAGGGACTGGTAATCCCTACTGGGCCTTGTTCGCAAGGCTCACCCCCCCTACTTCCTTCAGCTAGGGGCTCGTCGTCGCGGGAGCTCAATGTCGGACGGGTTGCGGAGGCGGCTGTGGCGCCGTGTTGTTGTCAGCAGCAGTGAGAGCGAGCGTTGTGAGCTCTTGTAGCCCGAGTGAGCTGAGAGCTGTGTTTTGCAAGTTCTCGGGGTATGCCCCTTAAGGACTGCACCTTTCTTCTTGTACCTGTGCTTTTGCTTGGGACGCGTTGTACAACCCTTTTGTATATTGTATAGATTGTTATAGTTATTCGAATTCAGTACATATCTCACTAGACTTGTTCATATAACCCTTCCGGGTCTTCGGATTCGTGGGTGGCGACGCGAACTTCGGGCCCTGGTGGGGTCCGGAGGGTCGGGTCGTTACACGTATTTCCGTGTCAAAGTACATCGAACAAAAGTTCGATATCTCTTCAATAAGGTATGCCTGGGTAATGGAGCCCTCAACTTGTGCTTTGTTGCGAACTTTCATCTTAAGATCGTGCATGCACGTACGACAATAATTCAAATGAATACATATGAAATATAAAAGATCATCGTAATGTGAATAAATTGAGACATAGGAATATACCTCTCAAACGGATACATCTATCGAAATTATACTGGTCCTCCGACCCTAGCCTCATATGGCAAATGGATGATCAGATGCTCCATTGAATCAAAGAATGCTGGAGGAAATATCTTCTCTAATTTGCAGACTGTCTGTATTACATTTTGCTCCATATGTTGAAAGTCATGAAGTCTGAGTTCTGATGCAGATAAAATCCTGAAGAATTGACTCAGCTCATTCATTGCTCCCCATATTTGCTTCGGCAACAACTCACGAAAAGCAATTGGCATCAGTCTTTGCATGAAAATATGGCAGTCATGACTCTTCATTCTATATATTTTCCCCTCGTTGACATTTACACAACGAGCAATATTCGAGACATATCCATCCAGAAATCTCAATTGCTTCTACCATTGCAACACTTCCTTAATCTGTCTGGCCCCAAGCACATATGAAGCTTTAGGTTGCACAACTTTTCTACTAACATGCTGCAGCTCTAATTCTGGACGTCTGCAAAGTACTTTCAAATCCATTCGTGCCTTGACGTTATCCTTCATTTTACCTTTGACGTCCATAACTGTGTTGAACACATTATCAAAAACATTCTTCTCTATATACATGACGTCTAGGTTATGTCGTATCAAAAGGTAATTCCCCAAAGATGCTTTGCTTCACCCAATTATGATCCTTCCCAAAGCCGGGAATTTGTCGGGTACTACCAACCAGTTTTGTTACAGTCGGTAAGTTCTGGACCCGCCTCGCCATGTTTCCACCAGACACCCGTTCCATATCTACCTCCTCCATCACAATTGTATTTTTCATAAAAGAGTCCTTTTGCTTTCGGAAAGGATGGTCACTCGGTAGAAACCGACGATGACAATCGAACCAACATGATTTTCCCCTAGATTTCAACACGAATGATTTAGAATCCTCCATGCAATAAGGACATGCCAACCTCCCATGTGTGCTCCAGCCACATAACATGTCGTACGCTAGAAAGTCGCTTATTGTCCACATTAATGTAGCCTTTAAATTGAAATTCTATTTTCTGGATGCATCATAAGAGAGAACCCCATCTGACCATAACAATTTTAGTTCATCAATCAACGGTCTAAGATATATGTCTATATTTTTTCCTGGACTTTTTGGACTAGGAATCGTCATTGAAAGGAACAGATTCTCACGCTTCATGCACATGCCTGGCGGAATGTTGTACGGTGTTAGGAATACTGGCCAACATGAGTAAGATGCCACCGAGCCTCCGAATGGATTGAAACCGTCTGTGCATAAACCCAGCCGCATGTTGCGTGGATCCCTTGAGAAGTAAGGATGAGTATGGCTAAAATGAGCCCAAGCTTCACCATCGGCAGGATGACTGATTTCACCATCATCAAGATGGACTCTTTCCGCATGCCAAGTCATATGTCCAGTTGTCTTCAGGGACATGAACAACCGCTGCAATCTGAGTGTGATCGGAAAGTACCGCAATGACTTATATGGAACATCCTTCTGCTTTGACTTGTCTCCTCTCTTAGGCTTGAATCTATTTTGCTTACAAAAACAACATGATGTCTTATCTGTATCATCTTTGTAGTACAACATACAGTGATTCGGACATGCATCAATTTTCATAAAACCAAGCCCCAGATCATTCACCATCTTCTTCGCACGGTAAAAATCAGCAGGTAACCTCTCTGATTGAGGAAGTATAATCTTGACGAGTAAGAGAAGCCAATCAAAACAACTCTCGCTCATATGAAATTCAAACTTCAAATTCAGTAGCTGCGACACTGTAGACAACCGTGTATGCTTCTCACAACCATCCCATAATGGCTCATCAGCATCTCGAAGTAACTGATAAAATCTCTGAGTTGTATCATTCGGTACTTCTTCATTTGTTTGATCTTCATAAATATTGAACTCCGGACCAGCAGCATCGACAACCATGTCTACGTACGTACTTATGGAGGCAAAGTTAGCTAGTGCAGACGACTGAATATTCAACTCACCATGAGACGACCATAACTCATAATGGGCAATAAATCCTCTCGTATACAAATGATGCTGCACATCCCATGTCGATATCCACTTTCTGTTCTTACAAGCCGAACACGGACATTGGATGTTACCCATCGGATCAACTGCTACTGATGAATTACTCAATGCAAACTGAATGAAACTGTCAACTCCGTCTTTAAACTCCTCTGTCACAACTCCATTAACTATTCCACGATACATCCATGATCGATTCTCATAAGACATTTTTCCTACACAGATTAAAGGTCATGTCACGAGTTAAAATCCAACACACCCTCACATCGTTCAAGTAAGTCAAAATGAATAGGTAGGATATATTATTTAGTTTATCACTTTTTACCCATATGTGAATATTTGATCACACTCAGATGACCATTTACTATGTGTTTGTATTATTTGTTGAAAATTTCGGCAGCATCTCCCCACACCTCTCCGATATACCAAAAATATTTATTGATTACGATATTTTCTTAAGCACTTACTAATAAGTGGTTAAGAAAATATTCTAAATCAATAAAGGTGTATCAGAGAGGAGTTAGTAGAAGCACCTGAAAATTTCAACAAATAATACAAACACATAGTAAATGACAACCTAATTGCGATCAAACATTCACAGACTGTCCAAAACGGGACAATTCAAGACTTTGAGTTAGATATACACGTTCTCATCATTGAAAATAAGACTCGTGCACATCAATCCCAAAGTCTTGAACGGGAAGGTTCATTGACACGGGCTTAACACGCTCTCGTGAGGTGTGTGCAGTGATAAATTGCTATACATGCATAGATCAAATTTAAAACCCACATAAATATGAAAGGAATATGAAAACAAAATATGTCATGTGAACAAGTGCAATATTAAAACAAATTCACACATACATGTAAATGAATTACATTAATGTAAGAACTACAATACTAATCAAATAAATTAAATTAAAGTAAGAACTGCACATCATCGTTATATTTTTTTCTCTCTATCTCTCTCCTCTATCTTAAAATCTATTTTTACACAATTTAAAATTTATTTTACTTGTTTCATAATTAGAAGGAGAAAAATAAAATTTCAATCATTAAATAATCAAAACCCACACTTTAAAAATATTACCAAACAATGTCTGAAACTCAAAACTGGATTCTTCTCATTCTAATCATCCACTCTTTTATTTAGCCTAAAAGAGTAGATGGAACTTTGATTATATTACTCTATGGCAAAAGGTCTTAATCGATCAATTGAGTCACTTCTTATGTACAACTAACTATTCTACTTTTTTAGTTCGAAACTTGTCTCTTATATTATCCTTTAAATTTTCTTTATAATCTCATTCTTAGTGAAATTTGAACCTCTAACTAACTATTATAAGTCAAGTTAGTAGAGAAATAACTTGACAAGAGAATGAAGTTGAGAAGAGAGTGAGTTTGTTTGACTTTCACTAGTCTTTTTTTTATCTAGAATTATTGATATCCTCTCGAAGATAATCTTGAGAAAGAGATATGTGAGATCTGATATAAGATTAAATATTTCTTATTGTTTAGCTGATAAAATTATTTGAGTTTATAAAGGGACTCAAAACATCTTAAAGTGGAGATAAATCTCATTAATGATCGGGATGTGACATAAACATATCTCATTAATGATCTTAATAAGACATAAAATAATCAATGTGACATAAAATTATCATAATTCTAAATGTTACACTAAAACAAGAGGCGACTATAAGAAATTATCCTTTATTTGGTTATCAAAACTGCCCCTAGTGAGATTATCTTTTTCCCCATATATATATATGTATATATATTTAATTATATGCATACACCCATGCAAAGTGAAGAGTTATTTGATTTCCATCTTCCGGTCCGTCTAGTTTAAACAGTGCAAATTCATATCAACATCCTACTCAACTTGTAATGCAACTTCAAAATTTTATTTTTTCCCCACTCGGCGCACGGGAGGGGGAGGGGATGGGGGGCGACAGGGGTGGGGGGGCTACGGATGGGAGGGGAAGGGGGAGGGGGCCGTCAAGACGGGGAGGGGGAGGGGGGCCGCTGAGAGAGGTGGGGGGCTGCACACGGGAGGGGGAGGGGATGGGGGGCGACATGGGTGGAGGGGCTACGGATGGGAGGGGGAGGAGGAGGGGGCCGCTGAGACGGGGAGGAGGAGGGGGTCGCCGAGACGGGCGAGGGAGGGGGGGGCGATAGGGTGGGGGGGGCTACAGACGGGAGGGGGAGGGGGAGGGGAGGGGGGCCGCCTAGAGGGGTGGGGGCTGCACATGGGAGGGGGAGGGGGAGGTGGTACGTACCGGCGGCGGTGCTCGACGGCGAAGCTCGACGACGAAGCTCGACGACGGCAGCGGTGGTGCATGTGGTGCAGCTCGACGGCGACGGCGGCGGTGGTGCACAGGTGGTGCAACTCGACGGCGGCGGCGGCGGTGGTGCAGGTGGTGCAGCTCGACAGCGGCAGCGGCGGTGGTGAAGGTCGTGGCGGCTGGCAGTGGCAGAGCAGCTCTCGATGGTGAGGAGAGAGAGAGAGAGAGAGAGAGAGAGAGAGAGAGAGAGAGAGAGAGAGAGAGCATTTCACGAGGATGGAGGGAGTGCAAAGTGCGGATTTACCGATGGATATTCTGACGAAATTATTTCGTCGGTAAGTATCTATTCCGTCGATATTTCCGACGAAATTTTTCCGTCCGTATTTCCGACAAATATACCGATAGAAATATTTCCGTCGACATATCCGTCGGTATTATTGACGGACAAATTCCGTCGAAAATGTCTGTCGGTAATACCACTTTCTCTTGTATGGTAACTCTGGATATATTCATGGATTTGGTGTGCGTCTTTCGAGCTCAATCTCCTCGGCAATTGCATCAATGTGCAACTTATGTTCTTTAGAGTAGGACTAGACACTTTCGTGGATGTGACGTCTTCCTCTTTTTGTTGGTTAATTTGTTCCTCGTTGGATCGCTATGCCTGATGTTATTTTTGACCTTTTCATTTCCATTATCTTGTACTATGTAATACCTCTTGGCTAGTTTAATAAAGAGAAAATTACATATATGTATATACTCCCAAAATCTTTCATATTCAGTTATATACCCTCAAAATTTGACTATTAGATTATATATTCCTCAAATCAAAAGAAAGCGTTGATTATATCCTTGGGGTTAATTTTTCGTTACAATAGGGAGAATATTCCATCCTTAGATGGACGGAACTATCAAAATAAAGGTAAAAAGACAAAATACCCGAGAGAGAGATTGGGTAAAGCGTTGATTATAATGGCAGCGGTCACAGGCGGCAATACGCAACCGATCAACTCATCCGGAGAAGAATGTGCATACTAGTGGGTCCGTATCTTATGCGACCCATAGTAAAAAATTGGTAAGCATATTATTGTTCAATTGCTTAATACATTGATTATTATTGTGAAACTAACTAATTTTTTTGAATTGTAAGCATCACGAGTTCGAGCGTGCCCCTACATTTCGTGAGTTATTTGATCGAACTCATAAGCGGAAGGGGACGGATGACTATGTTAGCGAGAGTGCCCGTACGATCGCTGTAAGTCATGCTATAAATTATGAATTCAATTAAGATATTCAAATAATTTATGAACAATAATTTAATTTTAATTTGTTCTGCAGGAGACCTATGACAGGACGATGGCGGAGCGTTATGCAGAGGGCACTCCCCAGCCAGACTTGGATCCGGAGGCTTGGGTCGACGCAGCGGGAGGGCCGAGGAAGGGTCGAGTGTACGGATTTGAGGACAGCTTGGATACTCATCCAGTGTTGTCCTCATATGCGAGTTCGATCGCTTCTCCGGCATACGCGAGTTCATCTACTGCGCCCCCCGTCAGTGGTGTAGAGGAGATTAGAGGCCTCATTCGGGAAGAGCTACGGGCACATCTACAGACACAGCAGACAGAGCTAAAGACGTAGTTTGGAGATATGGTTCAGCAGTTGATCTCAGCCATGCAGGGAGTACGCCCCACACAGCCAGCACCTCAGGTCAGTATTAGTATTAGTTTTATACACTTTGGATGAGATGAAACCACTAAAGAATGTCAACAGGGAAAAAAAAGAAATCTAAATTAATTAACTTAACATAAGTGTAAAGGGCGTTCAATTGACGGATCTTAAAAAAACCTAAGTCTAAAGGGTCAAAACACACAACCCGGGGGTCCAAAATCTCAAATAGGGATCGGATCAACGTGCCGTTTTCTCCGACACGACCGGGTGGATTAAAGTGACGTGTGGGAACTGACGGAATCCAATTTGGATCTCCGGATTGGGTTGGGCATTGAAATGACGGATCTAAAAAATAACCAAGTATATATAAAGGGTCAAAACACACAACCCGGGGGTCCAAAATCCCAAATAGGGATCGGATCGGCGTGCCGTTTTCTCCGACACGACCGGGTGGGTTAAAGTGACGTGTGGGAACTAGAGGAATCCAATTTGGATCTCCGGATTGGGTTGGGCATTGAAATGACGGATCTAAAAAACAACCAAGTATATATAAAGGGTCAAAACACACAACCCGGGGGTCCAAAATCCCAAATAGGGATCGGATCGGCGTGCCGTTTTCTCCGACACGACCGGGTGGGTTAAAGTGACGTGTGGGAATTGACGGAATCTAATTTGGATCTCCGGATTGGGTTGGGCATTGAAATGACGGATCTAAAAAACAACCAAGTATATATAAAGGGTCAAAACACACAACCCGGGAGTCCAAAATCCCAAATAGGGATCGGATCGGCGTGCCGTTTTCTCCGACACGACCGGGTGGGTTAAAGTGACGTGTGGGAATTGACAGAATCTAATTTAAATCTCTGGATTGGGTTGGGCATTGAAATGACGGATCTAAAAAACAACCATGTATATATAAAGGGTCAAAGCACACAACCCGGGGGTCCAAACTCCCAAATAGGGATCGGATCGGCGTGCCGTTTTCTCCAACACGACCGGGTGGGTTAAAGTGACGTGTGGGAACTGACAGAATCCAATTTGGATCTCCGGATTGGGTTGGGTATTGAAATGACGGATCTAAAAAACAACCAAGTATATATAAGGGTCAAAAACACACAACCCGGGGTCTAAAATCCCAATTAGGGATCAGATCGGCGTGCCGTTTTCTCCGACACGACCGGGTGGGTTAAGGTGACGTGTGGGAACTGACGGAATCCAATTTGGATCTCCGGATTGGGTTGGGCATTGAAATGGCGGATCTAAAAAATAGCCAAGTATATATAAAGGGTCAAAACACACAACCCGGGGGTCCAAAATCCCAAATAGGGATCGGATCGGCGTGCCGTTTTCTCCGATACGACCGGGTGGGTTAAAGTGACGTGTGGGAACTGACGGAATCCAATTTGGATCTCCGGATTGGGTTGGGCATTGAAATGACGGATCTAAAAAACACCCAAGTATATATAAAGGGTCAAAACACACAACCCGGGGGTCCGAAATTCCAAATAGGGATCGGATCGGCGTGCCGTTTTCTCCGACACGATCGGGTGGGTTAAAGTGATGTGTGGGAACTGACAGAATCTAATTTGGATCTCCGGATTGGGTTGGGCATTGAAATGACGGATCTAAAAAACACCCAAGAAACGATGGATCTAAAAATAGTATCTAATTAAACTTGAGAAATAATCACATATTTTAAATTTAATTTTTGAAAATAATATATGTCTTTTAATTATTATTAATGTTTCTCATATTAATTTTTTTTAATATAGGATCCACCTCCGGCACCTGACAATGACCAGGCAGGGACAGCAGACGATCCAGCAGATCTGTCTTGACTTTTTATATTTATTATTTTGTATGGTTTTATATTTATTGTATTTTATGTTGATCGTGAGTATTTGTGAAATTTATGAATATTGTAGCAGGTTTGAAAAAATCTTTTTTATTTGTCAATTTTAAAAAAATATATATATAGCACATTCCGACGGATTTTCTGAGAGATCAATTTCCGTCGGAAATTCTAACTTACCGACGGAAAATATCGGTCGGTAATTCCGTCTATGGTTCTGACGGCAGTTTCCGACGGGTTTATTGATTTACCGACGGATTGTCTGTCGGTAAATACTGACAGTATTTCCGACGGATTAGTCCGTCGGCGTTTTCCAACCGATTGCCGACGGAAAGATCCGTTGACGTTTTCCGACGGATTGCCGACGGAATTCTCTTCTGTCGGTAATTTCTGACCAACAATTTCCGACGGACCATTTCTGACGAGCTTCAGACGGAAATCTGTCGGAAGAATCTGTTTCCGACGGAATGCCGTCGGATTTTCTTGTAGTGAGAGAGAGAGAGAGAGAGAGAGAGAGAGAGAGAGAGAGAGAGAGAGAGAGAGAGAGAGAGAGAGAGAGAGAGAGAGAGAGAGAGGTGAAGCATGATGGTGCCCATAGCCCCAACTCACCGGTGTTGGTGATAGGCTTCCCTGTATATCCTTGCAGGGAAGTCATTCCTACTGTCGGCGACATGCTTCCCTGTAGATCATTCACACAGGTTTTCTCTTCCCCCCGGTAGATGGCCCATTGGCGACCCGATCTGGCAGGAGGAGCGATAGAAGCAGCCTATGGGGTGAAGCATGACAACGTTGCGGGGGGGGGGGGGGGGGGGGGAGGAGAGAGAGAGATAGGAGGTGTTAGAAATGAATCACCCTTTCAATTCCACGTCGGAGGATCAAAGAGGAGTGCCGAAAGGGGAGAGAGAGAGGGTCGAGCGAGGGGGGGGGGGGGGGGGTGCTGGAGGGGTCTCCCCCTCCGGCTCTGGCAAGTGAGAGAGAGGAGGTGTCGAAAGGGAATCACCCCTTCATTTCCATGCCAATGGATCAAAGAGGAGTGTCGGAGGGGGAGAGAGTGAGGGTCAAGGAAGGAGGTGGGGGAGAGGAGGTGCCGGAGAGGTCTCCCCCTCCAGCTCCGACAAGTGTGAGAGAGAGAGAGTTGGTGAGGAAGTTTTAAAAAAATATTTTGTTAAGAATCAAGGAGGGTAGGTTAGTCTTTTTTCCTTCTTAACTCAAGTATGCTCAGTTAATTGGATGGAAGGATATGGTAGAGATATATATATATGATCCTTGTAGGGAAGCCACTCCCGGTGTCAGTGACGGGCTTCCCTGTAGATCCTTCACACAAGTTCTCTCTTTCCACCCGGTAGATGATCCATTGGCGATGAGGTCTGGCTGTAGGAGTGATCATAGCAAACAACGAGGTGAAGCATGATGGCGCCCATGGCCCCCAACGAGGTGAAGCATGACAATGCCGACAGATCAAAGAGGGGTGCCAGAGGGGGAGAGAGAGAGGGTCAGGTGAGGAGGGGGGAGGAGGTGTTGGAGGGTCTCCCCCTCTAGCTCTGACAAGTGAGAGAGAAGAGACAACGAGGTGAAGCATGACGACACCCATGGCCCCCGACGAGGTGAAGCATGACAACACTGATGGATCAAAGAGGAGTGGCAGAGGGGGAGGGAGAGAGAGGGTCGTGTGAGGAGGGGGGAGGAGGTATTGGAGGGGTCTCCCCCTCTAGCTTTGACAAGTGAGAGAAGAGAGAGAAATTAAGAGAGAGAGGGAGAGAGGAGGTGTCGGAAGGGAATCACCCATTTGATTCCAAGCTGGTGGATCAAACAAGAGTGCTAGAGGAGGAGAGAGAGAGTGTTGGGTGAGGGGGGAGGAGGTGTTGGATGGGTCTCCCCCTCTGGCTTTGCCAAGTGAAATAGAGAGAGAGGGAGGAGGTGTCGGAAGGAAATCACCCTTTGATTCCACATTGACAGATCAAAGGGGAGTGCTAGAGGGGGAGAGAGAAAGGATTAGGCAAGGCCAAGTGCCAGAGGGGTCTCTCCCTCTGGCTCTGACAAGTGAGAGAGAAGAGTAGTGAGAGAGAAGAGTTGAGAGAGAGTGTGTGAGAAAGATTTTAAAAATATTTTTTTAAGAATAAGGAGGGCAAGTTAATTTTTTTGCTATCTTAATTCAAATATGGCTAAGTTAATTAAATGGAAGGAAATGGTAGGGGTACATATGATATTTTTTTCAATTTTAGAGATATACAATCTAATAATTAAATTTTAGAGGTATATATTTAAATATGAAAGATTTGGAGGGCATATATGTAATTTTTTTCTTTATTAAAAATATATTTTCCTTATAAAAAAAGAAAAATAGCAACCATACTGACAGCTCATACCCGTTGGACACAGAGAGTGGCAGTCAATCTGTAGCCTTGCATGACAAGCGAACAGGAGATGGCAAGCAAAGCAGGGGATCGAAAATCAAAGAAATTACTCTTGTATTAACAATTTAGTAGATATGTCTATATTATATACCTATTGTATTATATTCTTTATACGGACCTGTCATTATAGAAGGAACAAGAGAGAGCTCTCCCGAGCAGGACAAGGAGATTTCTTCTGACTTCAAGCTCTTTCTCATCTCTTAGATTTTATACGTCCTGCACTGCCCACCGGTATATATTTCTTATTCAAACAATAATCCGGCGTGCGATGCCGCTGCTAGCTGCTTCTTCCCGTCGGTGCCATGCCGCTGCTGCTTCAAATTAACAAGATATACATGACCAAGATTGTGTGTGTGGATCATGGTCGGTGCCATGCCGCTGCTGCTTCTTCCCCTCGCATTAATGGACTGCGATGTGTCTTAAGCACACTTTGTCCAAGATGCTTCGCCGGGTTTTTGCAAGACCGAGAAGTTCCTCCGGCAAGGGTGGTTCTAAACAGCTTTTTATATTAGTATGCGATCATATGGGGTTTCAAAGCGAGGTTTATCGGGTTCCATGGTACCCCGAACTAATCTTTACCTTCCCCTCCAATCATGCTCCATTTGGTAAACTGGTATCCGCGGAACTAAATTAAAGTTCTTTCAAGTCTGCCGGCCTGCACTGTATTATAAACATAGCCATCGGTAGAACCGAAGCACATGCATCTGTCTTCGAACAAACGTAAACAAGTGCAGGGGTGGGGGGGGGTGTATATAGGGCAGGCCTCCCAAGCTGTAAGCCTACAACAGCTAGCTAGCACGGCCTTGTTTATAAGTTCGGAGTGGTCTTCAACTCAGTGTTGTCTACCCTCCGGGCATTGGAGTTACGTACCAGACTAGCTAGAACTTGATTCCTTGTATCCGACTGGAGATTTAGTTGCAGGTGCATGTCAGACAGTAAGGGAGCGCCCTATATATTTATTTGTGAAGGTGGTGAAGATGGGGACTCCCTTTCTCTCCCATTGTATGTGCATGGTTGAAGGAAAAAGCATTCTTCCATTGCTTTGTTTTTGATTCGTACAAGTCCGACGGGCTACAATGCAAGGGGGTCCAGCTATATGGGATCTTGACCACACCTGATCAGCTCCCATTAGAAAGGTTGGGAAGGGTACATCAAGGGCAGTGGGGTACAAGATGCTAATGCACTACGTTATAAATGAGCTCGGTTTCGCCAAGTACATGGAGGGCCGAATTTCATAATTGTAAGTAGGAGTTTTGCAAAAAAAAAATAAATTAATTAAAATTTAAGATATTATCATATTTTACTTTAATTTATTTGGTTAAGCATTTTTGTATTTAGATCGTGTGCATGCAGCTAGTTCTACTCATCCAAATCAGAGCAGAATCGTAAATATATATACTTGGAATCCTTCATGACGAGTTATAGTTGATTCTTCATGCAACTAAATACCCACTTGTTAACAAAACACCAAAATTGTTTCTTAATGCTTAGGCAGCATATATTCTGATACTATAACAAGCAGCACCCCTTTATCCAAAAAAAAAAAAAAAAAAGGTAATAGAAGTACAACCTTATTGCATCAGCTATTCCATGTTTTGTCTTGTCAATGTGACATGATGTGATTGGATATTCTTTCTATAATAAAAAAAGAACTTCCCACGTCATGCTACCAAACATATGTGGTGGTGCTGTGATGCCCACTCCAAATACATATATACGAGTGCCAGTCGGGGATAACGGGATAAATAATAGTACTTGTTGGCTCCGTGCAAAAATAAATATATCTAATCTTGACTCTTGAGAAGAGGATTATAACATCGCACCGGTCCTAAGTCCTTATATTGTTTTTAATGGCTTCTACCCACGCTAAGACGTAGGCAGTGCCCTCACCGGCCGAGGTGGATGTACAACTTTCCCCATTACATTGTGGACTTGTGGTCGTTAATTAGAGACAAACACATACTTACGAGCGGCATTAATTATTTATACGTATTTAGAATAGATAATATTTATTCGTTCCAAGATGTATAAAAATAAATATATAATTTTTAGAAGACGACTATAACATCGAAAACGGGGTCTGAAGTCCTTGTATTGTGATTAATGGCTTCCACTTACAATTTTTTGGTGAGAAAAATTTATTACAGTTTTCTATATATTACATTCATGCAGTAAAAAAGTGAAACAATTAATTTCTCTCTCTCTTTTTTTTAAGGGTGTTTGGGCGGTGCACTCACCGGCTGAGGTGGACGACGTAAATAGAACTTTCTCCGTTACATTGTAGACTCGCGCTCTTTTGAGGCGGAAAGCTCTGACCCTTGTCCTGGTCAACTCTTGGCAACTCTGGTGACCATGGGTTGGACTCGATTGCTCGGGATCCGGGTCCGACGAACCAAATCAGTTAGAGTTGAGTTTAATTTACTTGGTGCATGGCTAGGTGAGTGCGCTACTCGGTGGTGCACCAAGTTGTTTTTTTTTAAAATATGTTTAATTGAGAATATAAATATATTCAACTAATAATTTGATGGTTTTTTAAAAATAAAAAATAAAATGTAATAACTCTTTTTGGGCCCAAAGTGAGGGGTGGCGGTGGTCCATCAATTGAGATATACGTACTCTCTCTCTTTTTATTTATAAAGTCAGCAATGCAATGTTAGACCTTCCAAGGAGATGCTGTGGCGAAACTTGAAGGATCTTAAAACCCGCGTGAACTTTACATGTAGGATAAATTATATGCAAAAAAATAAGAGTGGAACCGTTCAGACTGGTGAGTGGGCTGTCTATGAAAAATAATTTTGTGACACCATTTTGTAACACATATATTTGATATTCTTTACATAATATAAAAATTAAACTATCATTTGATACTACTTATATGACACAAAAATTTAAACATCCTATAAATAGTATCAAATATATGTGTCAAATGAGTGTGGTACTAAACCACTTTTCGCTGTCAATAAGAGAAATTCCTCCGGCCCGCGTGCATGAAGCTTGTTGTGCACAGTAGCCGAGGTGGAATTTGGATCCTAAAGATAAAGAGATGGTGCGATCACGAACGCCAAAGTCGGTGTGCCACAGTTTGTACCATTTGATTCGTCCCACCTTCTGTAACAGCTTTTTTAAATTTGATGAAAAAGAAATATTCAAAGGAAAGATCAAAAGTAGGTTCTGTACAATCCATAACAATGCGCCTCCCGGGCCCCATTAATTCATTAGACTCAAATATATTGGATAAGATTTTCTTAATTAGGATATATAAGAGGATAATTACAAAAGAAAAAGATGTTGGGTGGGGGGTGATCAGCAAAATTTCCGGATGTGGTCAGGTGATGGATTTGGAGATCACGTCTTAACTTGGTACAGACCACGCACACACAGACACAAACACATCTGGTGTGTGGGCGATGGTGGGTATTTCACTATTTTGTGGAGGCTTCGACTGTTCCCCCACCATCTCTCCGCCACGGATCACTCCGTCCATCTTTTACAAATTGGAACCGTACGATCACGATGGACCCTGCCTTGCGGACACCATCACCCCCCACCATAGACGGGGCATGCATCCCTTCCCTAGTTAATTGATATAAGAGATATATATATATATATATGTAAATTAATATGATACAGTGAAGTTTTTTAGTACGCTCTATTGTAGTATAATGTAAATTTTTAAATTTAAATTTAAAGACTGTTCTGACAATTAATGTTTGAATATTAGATGTTATGATATTCGAATGTTCCAATATTGATTGTCAAAATAATTTTTGAATTTGAATCTAAGAACTCAGATTATGTTATAACAAGATCGTAGTTAAAGACTCCGTCGTATCATAATAATATTTCGTTATATATATATTAGTTCCCATCACAACAAAACGGTTTTCTTTGTCTAGAGTTTGGAGAAGTTCGTATGAATTTATATCACGAGCACTAGCTAGCAATGTTCATCTTTTTGCTGATTTCTCGGACATTCATATATGATGTCCGTGGTGAGTTAGATTTGGAGGACTAATGGATCCTGATTGCATCAAGGTTGTGGTCATCTTGCAGTGGAGCAAACAACGCCTAGATATGAATATTGTTTTAGGGGCTAATACTGATACATTGGTCATCTAGTTGACGGATCTTTTCGGTTTGATTAACGGATAAGATGGTACAGGTTAAGTAATCATAAAATTATTTAACCAAAGTTAACATAATTTCTAGTTGAGTTGTCAGATAGTAAATCGTTTTGGTAAAGATAATTAGTATAACTCATTTTTTTAAGTAGACTTAGTTAACAGTCCTTCTAAAAGAGTTATCCAAATTAATGTCGAATAATTAATCAAAATTTTCAAACTCATGGATTGATTATCTACTTTGTTAACCATCACTTACCAATCTCAAACAGACTTAAAACCAAAGAGTTTATCCTAATATATAGTCACTTGACTAAGAACTCTCATGTCACTTGTTGGAGTGGACTCAACGTCATTAGTGAGCTAAAACGCCGCCAAATATTTTGTTAGTGAAAAATATTTAATGCACATTAGTTGAAGGTGGTGTGGATGCATATCATTATATAATTGAGTATTTAGTTACATATAATATGATGAATATTTAATAACAAAAATATATATACACACTCTTAAACGTACACGACAATATTTCTCCTTATCAGTTGTAACCTTCGTTTGTTGTTGGCTCTCAACTTGCCATCGTCATCTATTACGAATTGAAACAGGTAAAGCACATAATATAACAAAGTCTACGATTTACATATACACCAAAGACTTCAACGAGTAATGATGGTAAAATACATGCTGCCATTCTAACATCTAGTTCATGTTGCATTAAATCCAAGGGATCATATAGGAATGATCAAAATTAGTACTTACTATATATTATTATAATAAATCTTTAAGTAACAAATAAATCCCATAGATGGAGATGAACCAATCTTCATCAAAATAAAATATGAGTTTTATTTTCTCAATAAATAATTATTTGTCATTTAATAATAAAACGTTAGCAATTTCTCCACGGACAGTTCCAGTGCGCCGCGGCGCAGGGAGAGAACGTCTTCCCCAACGGGGGTCGGGGAACTGGGGAAGGTGAAGCCAATTACCCGAGGTGCCGTGAGTTTGTGGGGGTGGACCATCTTATCCAGTTGCATGTGGGCCGCATGGTAACCCTCCACAGTGTACGGCCTCTGGGACACGTTCGTCATTTGGACAAATGAGGTGGCCGCTCTCCTGCCCAAGAATAAAGTAGGTAATCAATTATCTATTTACATATAGTTATAATAAATTGAAGAAATTAATTAAAAAATTTTGACTGTAATAAGGAGGTTCTTATTATAATATAATTTAACGTATATCGTAATAAAAAAATAATATTTACTGTAATGAGTTACAGCTCTATTTACTTAAAAGTAAGAGGTCTCGAGTTCGATTTCGGGGAGATTTACTTGATCTACATGCAATCCTCGAGGCGTGTAGGTTCGGAGTTTTTCCGATCAAGTGGAATAAGGGCAATATATGTCCACAAAAAAATAGGAGCTGTCAAATCCTGACCTTGGAGTTCACGAATACCAATTCCTAAACTCACAAAACCATAGAGGGTGAGATTTCTTCGCTAGCAAAAAAAGAAGAGTTACAGCTCTATTAAGAATTAGAAAATAAGTCAAATATTTATTAAATACTCCTAATTAATTTACCCTCATAAATTTGTAGACACTGATATCTAATAAATGAGCATTGTTGGCACTTATTAATCGCTTAAATTTCGGAGAATATTATAGGGAAAAAGGAAAAGAAAAGAGCGGCGGTCCAATCCGGCCGGGCCGGTTGGGAAGAACTTTGAACCGTTGTGTTTGGTAACCTCCCACATATATCTTGGAGGCCTCCCCTTTTCTCGTGCAAAGCGAAGTGCGTTCCCCACGCCCCTCCCTCTCCTCCACCTCGTTGCGCCACCCCCCGCCCCTCCCAATCTCTCGCTTCCTCTCTCTGCTCACCAACCACGCTCCACACCTCCCGCACAGCGCCCAGCTCCACTATAAAATACCAGCCTCTGCCCTCCTCTCCTCCACCACTGCGCTCTCTCTGTCTCGCCCCCTCCTACTCTCTCCTCTTGGGTCTGCGCTTCCGGCAGCTGCTGCTGCTGCTGTGCCCGTTTTCTTCGTGGAGTGGTGGGAGAAGAGCGCAGAGGGGATAGGTGGGGGAAGAAGGACGAGAGCGGGAAGGAAGGCATCGGCGGCGGCCAGCAGAGCGGGGAGGGCGTCGGTTCTTGTTGAGCGGAGTTGTTCTGCTTTCTGTAGCTCCTCTTCTGCGGAAGAGAGGCACCAGCAGCAATGTCGGCCTGCAAGGAAGACCCCCGCGTGCATGGCATAGCTTCTTCGATTCGCGTGGTCCCCAACTTTCCCAAGCCAGGTCCTCCACCATGGTTCCCCTCCCCTCCCCCCACCCTCCTTTTCGCCGCTTCTCCCTCTTCCCACCGCGGGCGTGGCCCCCCTGTGGGCATTGCTCCGGTTGCTCTGTTTCTCCGCTTTCTGCTTCCGTTTGTCTCCTTCGTCTTCGGGGTTCGCCATTCTCGCGTTATAAGACCCTCGCTCCAGCCTGTCTGCGTTGTCCGGCCGCCGAATCCGGTCTCGCTCCGCGCGAAGATCGTGTTTCTGTTCTTTGTCTCCTTCCCCGCTTCTTGTGCTCCGCGCGCTTGCTTTTGATTTATTCTTTTCTTCTTCTCCTTTTTTCACTTTGCTCCCCCACTTCGTCTGTGCTCCTGCGGTCTCTCCGCGTGTCGTCGTCTTTGTTTAAAAAGACAAGTTCTTGCCGGTTTTTTTAACCTGGGTTCTGCTTTCTGTTTGCAATGCGCTCGCTCGCTCGCTCGCCTGCCTGCGACATCTATGCCGTTCCTGTGCATGTGACGGGCTGCAGGGATCATGTTCCAGGACATCACTACGCTGCTACTCGACCCCAAGGCCTTCAAGAACGCCGTCGATCTGTTCGTCGAGCGCTACACCGGCATGAACATCTCGGTGGTTGCAGGTAGGAATGGGGAAAACTCGGAAGAGCAGGAAAAGTTGCGCGAGCTGTGCATTCATCTCTCTACCATATGTTCTTAGCGTGACGAAGATTCATACCCTTGGGGATCACATGCCCTTTTATTCCTCCATAGAGAGAGAGAGAGGCAAAAACAAACCGGGGGGGGGGGGACGGGGGACTGCTGGGTTTGACTTTAATGCCGTCCGGGTGGGTTCGTCATCATGCAACAGTAGGAAAAAGATCGTGCACCCCACCTTCCTCCATCGTTCTCTTCTTCTCTTCCTCCCCTGTTGTCTTCTCCCACTGTCCTGTTTTTTTTTTCCCCCTCCCGCACATGGATTCTGTATCTACGGAAGATGGCCTTTGACGCCGACCTTGTTCCCCCTCTCCGTCCCCACCTGACGCAAGAAAATTAGATTGTACAGGCAGAAGAGAGGGGAAAGAGTGGAAACCAGAAAAAGCTGCTGCCAGTGCCATGAGACCACCGGGCTAAAAATCTCTCTTGCCACTGTTTCATGGGCTGTGCCCCTCTGATGGGTCATTAATATTCTACTCTCCTGTTATCCTCTACCATGCTGCTTTTATGTTCTGGACTCTGTCCGCATGGCCTGTACTTGACCATTAATCCACATTTATTATTTTGTCACTTATTGGTTGGTGCTGGCCGATCAAGAATCTAATAAGATGCCCTTGCGGGACTTGCCTTCCTCTGCAGTGGCCTTCTCATTTCCATCGCCATTTTTAATTCTATACAACTTGTTCAGTCATGTTCTCTCTGGTCTGTAGCTCGCGTCAAGGGCGGCTGGATATGGCTCGACAAGTCGCCAGGTTGTTTCCAGTTTTCCATTTTTATCTCTGTACCACTTGCTGCGCCTTGTCGTCGGGCGCTTGTCAGCTTTTGTGGGCACTTTTTATGGCGCTTCACCAATCTACAGTTCCTTCTTGCGTGCTTGGTCGTTTTGCTTTGCCCATCTCTGTCCATGTGGATGGAGATATCGTTGAAAAATGGGATATGATGTAGTACTTTATGAAACGACACTGTTGAAAAGATTTATAGAAGTCTTCAAGATCCGTAGCATGTTCTGTCTTAGGCATTTGCCTGTTTACAATACAACTACATGGGTCACTTGACTTTAATCTCCTGAATTCATGAATTTAGGGGGGGGAAGATGCTCATCGACCTACCATTTCTGTGAGGTCGCTGCCATGTGTATGCGTTTAGAAGTGAAAGTTATGGTTTTATGCTGGAGACCTCAGATCACTGGAATATCTTTCTGCTACTATATTTTTGCTGAATGCCATTGTTGTCCTACCGTCAACCTTCGGCTCGGCTTCTGCTCATTCAAAGGTCTTTAGGAACCTGATTGATCACCAGCTTAGCATGTCTACAAAACTATGCAAACCATATCTGTGAACGTATTGTGGTACATATTCTTTGAATTTGTTATGGGAGTATGAAAGTTAGCAGTAACTAGGAAATTATCTGATGGAAGAAAAAAAATTAAAAGATCATAGTTTGAATAATTTGGAAATGCAAGAACACTTCCTGTGGGACTTGTCCCTGGTGTAAATGCTTTCTTGCACACTTTCTTGCCCTTAAAAGTGCCGGTCTTGTTTATCTTTCCTTCTTCCTGAAGGACAGAGTTTTGGTTTCTGCTTGTTATTCACAGCTGCTAGATTTGTTCAGGATGATGATGATCATCATTGTGTGCCTTCTGTAGCATATTTTTTCCCTCTGACGTCAGACACTACTGGCACTTTCACAATGAAGATAACTTAGCTTTTTTGAAAAACATATTGTGATGTCTTTATTCAACACTTTATCATATCTCTGATTTAGTGTTTTGGTCACTTGTGCTTTAAGTTTCTTTTTCTAGCTGCATCTTTGTAGTACATTCTTGAGCTGGGTGAGTCACCAGTAGGATTGATTTTAGCAGACTGTAATCTGACTTTTATTGTCTGGTCAAAAGGGAATCACGAGGTAGTCACAGTTGATTAGAAAGAGATACTATCTAAGCACTGTCCGTAGGTAACCAGATTGGATAATTTAGATTGTTCTGTCAAGTGGGAATGAGATTCTGTCATTCAATAAAAAAGAACCTACTATCAAGGGGAGATTAAAGTTGATTGCCAGAGATGGAAAAGGTTCTATATTAGTGGAGAGTCCTGACCAAAGTGCAAGATGAGACTGTGTTCTGAAATGCATACATAGGATTAGAACAGAAGCCAAATCATGGGATACCTATGTTTCTTGGTTTTTTGTTGATCCTTTTAACAAGAACAAGGTTCTGATGAAGAAAAGAACAAATATTGTTATTGTAGGAAGAATGTACACAAGGGACATATAAATAGTGATCTTATGCTTCTCCCATCTTTGCATTACATTCACATCAATGTCATTTTCTTCTTGGGTGAGCTAATTTATACTTTGTATGCAAGTTCACATATAACTTTGAAGCTAATCGCTTGATTGCTTTTGAACAGGAATTGAGGCTAGAGGCTTCATATTTGGTCCACCCATTGCATTAGCCATTGGTGCCAAATTTGTACCATTGAGGAAACCAAGAAAATTGCCGGGTAAGGCTGTATAATAATATTCTATACATTTGTGATACTTTCCTAACTGTATTTCTTGGTCACCTTACAAGGTGTTTTGGGGGGTCCTTGTTCAAGTTCATGTTTTCAGATAGGCTAATGTTGCATGTCACACAGCAGCCTTCAGCAGCCTTTCTGTTGAATGTTCAGATGTGTTAGTAAACCTCCCTAGGGCATAATAGCCTTTTCTTTTCCACTTATCTAATTTAAACATCTTAGTTTCAGAAAAAAGAGCCTTTTTTTTGGCTCATCGTGTATGTTTTTGTAATTTGGTGTTGACATGTCAGATCTTCTATAAAGCTGAAACTTTCAAGTTTTCCTGTATATCCTCTGCATCACTAGTTTGTGTTGTAACATCTGGGCTTAGTGTCACTGGAATTGCAACCAATATTAAAGTAGTTGGATCCAATCTTTGACTTCTGTCTGTCATGTCTTTGCATGGTCTGGTTTCCACAACTCACACAACTTGGAGGATTTGAGCGCTTGAGATGATTGGCTGTGGAGGATGTTCCATCAATGAAAATTACCTAAAAGGTGAAAAGAAGAAAGTAAAGACAGTGTGTATCTGAAATTGTCAGATGTGCCTGAATAAGTTGGCATGAATCTCTTGTTTGCATACAGAAACAAAACCTCATGATGTGATGACATGTCATGAATTAAAACAATGAGTAAGAACCTTGTACCAGGAGTCACCACAGGCTGCTTCGTCACCCTTCCCTAATATGCATGTTTTGTCAGGAAAAGTGGCAAAAGGATGAGAATAATTTGCTTTGTAGGACAACTATAGCACAGAAGCAGTTGTATCACATGATATGTATGACACTTAGTCTTACCTACAGAGTTATGTGATGTTGTACTTGTGTTTTACATATGTATGCCCCCTTCTTGTCCCATGAACAGGTGAAGTCATTTCCGAGAAGTATGTCTTGGAATATGGATCTGACTGTCTTGAAATGCATGTTGGAGCAGTTCAGCCTGGTGAACGTGCCTTGGTTGTTGATGATCTGATTGCTACTGGGGGTACTCTTTGTGCAGCGATAAGTTTACTTGGTATGTCTTTGCAAAATTGTTCTTTCATGGTCGTTGAACCGTATGAAGTGTGCAAGTGAGCTTCCAAGTGAGCTGCTGCTCATTTGGTTTTTCTGTCTAATCTTCTTTTGTGTACTCTTGTCGTATGTACATTGTTCAGATTATTATGCCAATTTCATGTGCTTACTGTCTTTTTCTTGTGTCCACTGTCCATGTTTTGTAATTCATATCTTTCTCTTCAATTTGTACTTATCAGAAGTAGACAAGGAATTGTGTAATTTCCACTGAATTTCTGGGATGTTGTTGATGTCTTCCATGATACATCAAATTTCACAACCAAAATCCTTGTTTGGGCACTCTTATTCAGTTTATGTTTTAATACTGATTGTATATGCCTAATCATATGCAAGGGGATCAATGTAGAGCCTGCCTTACTCTTTAAAAGAAAACATAACCAAAGTGAAATGTTTAACTTTTGGGAGTGCTCTATCCAACTGTTACTATCAAAGTTACTTCCTTCTCCCATCCTCTCTCATACTTGTTTTCCCGAACCTGGACATGCTTTATTTTAATGGAATTTAGCAATGTTTGTTTGCCGAGTTAAACTAGTGTACTTTTATTTCTATTATTTGATGATATTATAATATATTATGGTAATCTCATATCTTGATTGGTTTTTTTTTATTGGAGTCCACTGTGTGCAGGTCTTGGTCCAACACAGAGGGATTTATTAAAACTTCACGAATGACTAATCCTTATTCCTTAATTAGGTTGTCACCAGCATTGGATAGTGTCTTCTTCAAGATTCTTATTCCTTAATTTTGCATTCTATATTGCTTAATTGTTCGTTGTATTTCTCATCATTTTATCACCATACATGTTTCGAAAAATTTAACTGTATATGAAATAATCTTTGGAGGAAAAGGATTCGTGTATCAAATACCCTGATGATGATGATGATGAAATAATCAATTCTCATTCTGATTGCACATAAGCAATTCTTTCTGGTTTTTACATTCACATCATCGTGATAGAGATCTGTTATTCAAGTTTGTATCTCTCTCGTCATTGATCACTTTATGGTCTATATTGCTCATAGACTTGATATATAGTTCTCTTCATAATGTGAAAGGAAAACTGTAACATGACAAAACTTTAAAATAACATTTGGCATTAAATACTGTTATTAAACATCTAACTAATGGTATAAATTTTGCTCATTTTTGACCTTCTATATGATCTGCTGATTTTCTTGCTATGCTGCTGCATTTCCTTCACTATCCAAATATGTATGTCGTGATTTTCCCTTAACCTTTTCCAGAGCGTGTTGGAGCTGAGGTGGTTGAATGTGCTTGTGTCATTGAACTTCCTGAACTGAAGGTCTGGAATTTCTTGATCCCTGCAATCTCTCCATGTTACTTTTATGAAGATAAATTTTTTTTTCCACATTTACTGTGTGGGGAGAATGTCATTTTCTGCATCTCCAAAGTTTGTTCAATGTGAAGTCTGCTGAAAATTTCTAAAACTACGACATATAGTGTTATTTCTTTTGGAGTTATCACGCATTTGTCTGGAAAGGGACTGTACTCGTTCTATCAGAATGTAGTTTGCTGCTTCCCACGTTAAGAGTTGCCCCATTTTGGTTTCCTACGTTTAAACAATTTTGTGAATTTCAGGTTATTTTGTCTTTCCTAAGCATACTGATTTGTTTTGATCAAGACCCTATATTGTAGCCATTCCAGAGGTTGCTACATCAGGAATCTATTCAGTTTTCCAAAGACGCTTTCGATTATTTTTGCATTGCTAGATTTAAAACATTTAGCGAATTTTGGCTGGATCAGCTTGTGTGTAATCTAGATTCAATCTAGAAATGAACTTGTGCATGTCCAACAATTCGAACTTTGTGTTGGGGTCAGAATTTCAGGCCATGTGGTGAAATTTGGTTTGTGGGCTTTTTAGCCAGTTTGGATTTACTTGAGATCATCCTGAGCCCAACTCAAACCACAGGACTTGCGTATAACCCGGCTTTGGCAGCCACTTGAGCGACTTAATGTAGGCATGTAAACATGTGATGGGGCCAACTAACAAAATGGGGGATGTATAGCCATTTGTTCATTCTTTCAGAACGTAGCTCATGTTTTACTTTTACCAAACGTAGATTGTGAAATCCTAGTATGTAATTTAGAGAGTTGGTAGAAGCAAGCCGTCTTATTTTTCTTGGTTGTTTGATCATACGTGCAAACAGTTTTTACTTCGATGCCGTCCAATGTTACCAAGTGTTCTTATCTGTGGTCTGATATGTTTTTGCAACGCAGGGCAGGGAAAGGTTGAACGGCAAACCGCTATACATACTGATAGAATCGCACTAATGGCAACACCTTGCAAAACACCTCTTGCATGGCTGCCAACACCTGTACATTTGATGGTGTTATAGCACTTCTCTTGTACTGCGAGATGGTATTTCATTTTTCCTGGAGAACATTAGTGAATTTATATGTATACCTTGCAGCCTTTCTTGGGACCATGCTGATTCTTTTGGCTGGGTTAAGTTTTGTCTGGGGAGCTTTTTCTATTCATGTGGAACTCATTATTTATTGAGGAAAGTGGCATTTCTGTCCCAGTTTGGTGTGTGTCTCGGCTTCTTGAAGTGAACTTGGGAGTTGGAGATTTAGGTGGTAAATTGGGCCAGTGGATTCATGGGCCGATCGGAGCATCTGGATTAAATTCTCGAGCTGGACTGGTCGGCCAGGCCCAGGCGAAGACCTGGGCTTGGGTGGGCTTTAACAGCTCGGGGCCGTTCTACATTAAACATGGTTCACTCTTTAACAATGTTTTCATTAGAGAACATGAGAAACGATAAAATGGGATGAAATTGGTGAGTAAAAGTTGGTAAATATGAGGACAAAAATAACTCAAATTCGTGTTCTTATGACATGCAAGCTCTGGCAAAAATACATGTGTAGACTCACTCGTACACGGGTAGTACAAAGTGGATTCACTCGTATACGGTCTGACATAGTTGCAAGCTTTAGTTAATGGCAATAACTCGGGTGTGCATGTCACAGTTCCCACGTTTGCATTCACTAGGTGGTGCAGTGCAGCTTTCCGTGTCTGCTGTGAAAAGATCTCTTAGTTAATCTGATCAGAAGTAATAGTATTTCAGAAGCCAAAATAACTAATTAAGACGTGAACGAGGAGAAGACGGAAGGTCTTCAGTTCTGTACTGGGCGTTATCAATCTAGTAAAGACAGGAGTCATTATTGCTTCACAGCCAAATCTTTTAGTCGCATGTAATCTTCCGAGAAAATGTTGACGAACACAATATTAATAAATTATCATAAAAGCAAGAATAATGCATGC
This sequence comes from Colocasia esculenta, assembly GCA_014218235.1. Taxonomy (NCBI): domain Eukaryota; kingdom Viridiplantae; phylum Streptophyta; class Magnoliopsida; order Alismatales; family Araceae; genus Colocasia; species Colocasia esculenta. The sequence goes on from CM024766.1 coordinate 110,170,183, forward strand.
AAATTTAAACTGGGGGTGGGGGGAAAGTGTTCGCTTTTTGCGTAAAAGGTCATGAATGAATGCTCTGTTGGCTACTTGGCTTCTTTGCTTGGGCGCATGCAGAGAGTGCACCCGTTATCTGGTCTTCGGGTCTCTCTCAGCAGGCTTATCATCCGAATTCGGGTCTCCAAAAAAAATGGGCACCTCAATGCCCCGTTGCCTGGCTTTTGTATGAATGTTGACAGCCCAGAAAAATTATTGGGCCTTAATAGAGTTGAGCCGGCTCGTTAAAAGACTCAAATCACTTCTCATCTGAGAGAAGAGAGGGCTCAAATTGTCTCATGTTGGGGGTAATTTTAAGAGACATGTCACCACTCTCCACCCCCTTTAAAAGTATCTAATGTGGCAAGTTGAAGAGAGGCTTGAAAAAGAAGCAAGGTGGAAAAGAGAAGCCAAGAGGAGGAGGCTTTCTTGCGGCTGAAGAAAGCACCAGAAGGGGGAAAGGACTGCTACGACTAAGGCATCGTTTGGAACCGATTTTAAATTTCAAAATTAAAAATCTGTGAAAAGACTGATGGTATTCCCAAACAGTGTGGGTCCTCCTTGGCTTCGATGCCCTGCAGAATTTAGCGCGAGGAGTGAGAAGACTCATGCTGCGCTCCTTGGAAAAGCGGGTGTAACCCAATTTTTAAAAATTTTTGATCGAGTGGAAAGAGACAGACTCAAGGGTGGAGTTTCAAGAATTTTTTGATTTTATTTTTTTTAATCATACACCTTGTCGTCCGCGCCACAAAAGGTGCGGACGACAAGATGAAATCGTTGCAATAGTATGCTTGCGTAAGAAAATAGACTTTTGAGGATTTTAACTTTACCAAACGCGTTAACAAACGATGCCTAAGATTCTTGGGGGCTTGGGGGTCCGTCCAAAGTACAAGAGCGAAGGGAGGGTGAGAGCCTTTGGTCCAATAGGTGATAGAAAGAGTAGAAAGGAGGAGAAGGTGACCGATTTCCCATGTAATTCCTCCAATTTTCTCTTTATTTATGTATTTTCCTTCTCCCTCGTATGATATAGAAAGTCTCTTTCCATGAGATCTTGGCCTCCGTGTCTTTTGGATGTTCTCTCCTCCCCTTTCTGGTTTGTTTAATGCTCATTTCCACATTTGTTTTTTTTTTACATAAATGGTGCTTGTTGGTATGATGAAGAGATGTCTCATGTATGCTTTTATAATTTCTATGTACCTCTTTGCTTATTTTAATACTTGTTCTCTCTTCATTCCTTCTAGGTAATAGGCCGCCCCCTCCTTCTTTGTGCCTTTATGCTCATGCATCCATCGGTACAAAGGAGGAGCCATGTCATGCCACCTTTTTATGTTCTTCATGTTTCCCCTAGATATTTGTATGTTATTTCACTTTGTTCATAGGAAAAACCGTGATGAACTCTTCTGTCCAATAAACTGAGGCTTCATATGCCCATTCCAATGTGAGAGGGATCCAAATAGCATTATGTGTAATGAGTCTCTCCCCTTTGTCCGATCCAATGGATCTTAGGGGAAACTCTATCATCTTCTCTCATTTTAACCCATGGTTTACCTTTGCTGGGTTCTCCCTTTTACACAACAATAGCCAGATTTCTTCTATTATGTGCGTTCAACCCCCTTGAAGGTTTACTGCTGATTCAGATGAATAGGAGGCAGCTCTACAGAACCACTCAGTCAGGAGGTTGATCTGCCGATTCGCCCAGGCAGAAATATCACTGTGGCTGAATCATGTGTATAGAACTATGTTTATCGCTGATTCAAACATAAAATAAATAATAAACAGATAAGAAATCCATTGAACCCCAGGTTAGATAATATGATATCTATGCCCGGATACATGGACTCGAACATTATTTGCTCACCACTCGGGTTCATTTATGGTCTCAGCATCAACCGGTCCCCTCGTAGGCATGCCTCGCGAATCGGCGCCTTGTGCCATCGGGTGATGTCGTTTTTCAACATACACCTTACTTTTTGGTGCCACCTCCATCGCGATAGGCGTGTATCACGCTCTCCCCCATCAACCAAGATAAGGGGAGATGCTGCCGAATTTTTTCCGTACGCGTTGAATCGGCAAAAGACCTTAAAACCCTCACTATTTGAGTGATTCAACAGCATTTTAGCAGGGTGTCGATTCAGTCCTGATTGCCGATTCAGTTACGTCTTACCGATTCAGTTTCGCCTTGGCGATTCACTGTCTGCCTTGTTGCATGTGCATGTCATGCCAAATGGACTGTGCCAACGCTGCCGACTGGGCACGTAGGGACCAAGCAGTGCTGACTCACAAGCAAAACCATAACTGTCATGTTTCAAATGGAACAAAGCACATTGGAATTATTCTATCAATAAAAGAAATAAACAAAACAACAAATAAGAAATGACTAAATGAAAGAAGAGATCAAATGATAATAATAACAAAAATGATAGAAAGGGAAATAAGAGAAATAATGATAATAATGGCAGAGGCTCCAATTTGATTGTCGTTGGGGACCCTATATCAATTGTGCCATTTTAGAGGGGTTATACATGTGGATCACCTCTACCTCTTTAAAGGAGTAATCGATCCCACATAGATTATCTCTTTAAAGAGGAAGTCGATCCCACATGGATTACCTATTTAAAGAGGAAATCGATCCTGCATGGATTACCCCCTTTAAAAGAGCACAATTGATCTTACATTGATTGCCCCTCCCTTTCAAGAGGAGTCCAATTGATTGGAGCCCAGCCAACCTTTTATAATGAAGCAAAAATGAAAAGGTACATCAAGATTCCCTCACAAGCATAAATAAATATACAATGGAAAATAGAAAGATCAATGTGGACACAAAAAATGCAATCGGACAGGGTATCTGTTCGGTTGCTCGTATTCATCTAATTCGTCAATTAGCGCCTGCAGACGCTCGAGTGAAGGGCTGCCTCCCCCGTACAGAGGGAGAGGAGTTCGACGCCTTCTATTGCCAGGGTTCCTCTGAATGACGACCCTAGGCTCTATTGGGTGCCAAACTGGGGTGACCACTGGTGCCGGTGGCTGAGGTGTCACACCCCGGATGTGCACTTTCGGGGCAGGCTTCCTTTCGGGCTTCTTCTTTGCTTTAGTGGGCACCTTTTGCCACTCCTCCTGCTCCCTGCTTGGGGTGAGGATAAGGCTCTTATAGGCGTTCTCCGTGCTACCCTCGGAGATCTCTTCTGGTAGTTGTTGATATATAGAGATCATGTTAGCTCCAGCTTGCCGGGCGGGCAACTCATGTGGCTGCGGCGGATCAACCCTGTAATCCCCCATCTGCAGTTCTCCTTTCTTGATCAGAGACTCTGCGATGTCTTTGAATACATAGCAGTCCTCTAGAAGGTGCCCCAGGATCTGGTGGTACAGACAGTACCGGGGGTCATCTTTCTTTGCAGCTTGATCTGGTCTCTTCGGTGTTGGGAGGGTGATCTTGTTATATCTGATCCCCCAATCAAACAACGTTTTCGTCTTTTCCTTGGGGAAGGAGTATGGCTTCCTCATTTTATCTTGGAAAGGGATGACCTTTCTCTTTGGTTCAGTTTTATTGCTGGAGGTCCCGGCTACCGCCTCGCCTTCATCTCTTTGCTTTTCAAATGTTTTGAGGTCCACTGCATGGACCTCCTTCCCCGCAGGCTTCTTATCGGCCGGCTTGGTCTTTTGACTGGAGAATGAGTTAGTGGGGTATTTGACCAAGAAGGCCTCTATTTCCGCCACCACGTTGTTCAGCCTGTCAAATGAACGGATCTCTACTCCGATCATTCTTTCAAGTAGTTCTCTTTTCAGATTTTGCTTGCAAATCTGAACTGCATCCTATTGATGAGGAGGGCGTTTGCACCTCATGCTGAGGTTCCTCCACCTTTGGATATAGTCCAGTGCGGACTCATCATTCTTTTGCCTGGTTGCATAGAGCTCGGCGACTGTCACCTCCCTCTCAGCAATGTAGAACCTTTCTCTGAATTTCTTTTGCATATCGGTCCAATCAGAGATGGACCCCGCTGGCAGACTGGAATACCACTCGAACGCCAGGCCTGTTAGGGAGGAGCCGAAGAACTTCAACAAGTAAGATTCATCGGTTGCCAGATCACCCATCACATTAATATAATATGCGATGTGCTCTTTTGGAGACCCTCGCCCATTGAACTTATCAAACGTGGGAGGTTTAGTAATGCCCGGGGACAGCCTCTTCGCGGCATGGTGCGCAGGGTAAGGTACCCTATATGCATCGAAGGCCATTTGTTCTCCATCGCCCCGCTCGGCGAGTCTCATGTCAATCATTTGTTCCAACATCAATTTACTAATAGCGGTGGGGTCCACTTGCTGGGGGTAGAAGTGGGCCGGCTGGTTGTTTGGTGTATTGATGATAGCCACCGGGGGAACTGGGGGCAGCTCTTGATTTCCAAATTGCTGCTCAGGCATGTGAACAGGCAAAGACTGTTGTTGTTACAGAAGGTGGTCTTGTTGCAGATGAAACTGATGTTGCTGCTGTTGCTGGAAGAACTGCGGCTGCAATAGTTGATGTTGAGCCTGCGAGCGTGTCTGTTGAGCCGTAGCCGCAGGGGATTGTTGTGGCTGTTCATTTGCCGTCCGCACAGCAGCACGCTGGGCCGAAGCTTCAATTGACCCTACGGTCCCTTGGGGGGTCTCTCCTGAGCCCTCCGCTGCTCGGGATACTTGTCTCTCGGTCTCTTTACCTTTAATCTGGCGTTTGAGATCTGCGATCTCAGCTTGATATTGCTGCAACAATTCCATGATGGCTGGATCTATAGGTGCAGCGAAAGGGGTCTGTTGCGAAGTGCCCCCAGGAGCTTCTGGCGGTGGAGGGATATCATCATTGCCCCCACTGCCCTGGGCGGTGACCACGTTGGCACTGACCGTCATTTGTATTGTTGGCACATCTTCAAGCCCATATGCGGCCGCCAAGGCTGCTGTCGCTGCTCTTCTCCTGGTGATGACACCAGGCCTTTCTGCCAGTTCCATCAGTTCTTCATTTTCAGTAGGCAGGGCACCATATCTGCCCCACACACCGGCCATATGGCAGGAGAAGATTGTGAGGTTCCCATGCTGACCTCTTTCACCCTCCGGAAGGGAAGGTCAATCTCTTGAAAACTGATACTCGGGGTTTAGCTTCCCCGGCATGCTCATGCCGATGTCCGCATGGAGCATCGTTCTCATCCGTGAAGCTCCTGGCTGGCGTCCGAGGAGCTCTTGGATCTTTTGGCCTCCTTTCACGCCGCAGAGGGGCGTTCCTGAGGTGAGGGGTATGGTCAGATGTGACCCTTGTTGCCCCCTGACGCTCACAGGTGGTCGAGATCATCGACTCGGGAGAGTCTTCTCTTATCGGCGGTAGGTGAGCACATCTCCGCAGCTCTACTCTTTTGTTGTGGAAGCGGGCATAAGCATATGCCCCCCCTTGACAAATGCCAGTCCCGAAGCCTCTGTGTGGGCGACGGTAGTCATAGATCTTCTTCTCAGCTACACTTGTTGGAAAGTTCTTTTCTGGTACAGGCTCTTCCAGCCTAGGCTTTTGCATTCTCTTAGGTCGCCAGACCTGTTTGAATTTGACTGGTTTTTGGGGCAGCTTGCCCTTGAATGTGCTGTACATCTCTTCTCTATTAGCCAAAGCTTGGAAGGAGTTCTCTACGGGTACTGCTAGCACGACCCGTTTTGCTATAGCTTCAATTTTCTTCTCTTGCAGATGGATCCTTAAGTCTCCAATCCGCACAGTCTTTCCCGAAGCAGACACCTGTGCACGACAGGTGACGATGTTCTCAGCTTCAATGATCTGTTGGTTGGCCTCTTTTCCCTTGGATTTGTTGTTGTTACTGCGCCCCATGTGGTGCACGTGGCAGCTTAGCTCCTGAGCGGTCTCTTTGGGTTCAGCTTCATGAACAACTTCAGCTCCACCTTCTTTCTTAGCCTCCGGGTGAAGGACGTTGACGAAGGAGACCCCCAAGAAGTTAGGGAACTCGACGACGGGAGGGAAGCTCTCGAAACGGGTTGTCACAGCGAGGTAGCCGTACCGAGCATGATCTTGAACCATGAGAGGTCCGAAGCGTACTCCCTCCATCAGTCAGTTAGTACCTGTTAGTCAATTCAAAATGATAGTCAATATCAATTACATGAGGCCACATGGCTTTCTATTCTGGCGAAGAGATGAAGGGAAGCTTTGTCCCACCGGGCGTGCCATGCTGTGGGAATGGAAAAATTTGAAAGATTAAAATCCTTTTAAGTTCCTTTTTTATCATGTTGTCTCATGTTCTCATGGATACACGCGTATTACTAATCCAAATCTCGCCGAATGCCGCTTGGGCAAGAGTGACGTGAGATGAATCGGCAATTCGCGCAGCGCGGTCGTGCCAGTCACCGAAGTGACAACCAAATGGTTTGCCTCCGAGAGTCGGAGGGCTTTAGGTCTATTGTGCGCGCCGTTTGACTTCGTCAAACGAAAGTGGAGTGTCGGGTCCTGGACCAAAATCCCGCCGTTGCCTAAATGCAACGACGTTAATTACATCCCTCTGGGAGGGAAAACCCTTGATTAATCGCCAGAAATTAGAAAGCCTTGTGGCCTTGATACGGAGACATCCGATGAAAAGTGCAACTCAAAACTAGGCCGGAATGATAAACAGACACGATGCCTATTCGAAGTTGCCGGATCTTTTAATTAGGTATGATTGAGTCTTTTTACCCATTTGCCCATTGATTTTTTTTTATTGACATGGAGAAGCATTCTCAAATCAGTCTCTTGTTCTTTTGAAAACACATTTGCTCTTTTATTACAAAACGGGTTTTCATTCGAGTCTTTTGTTCTTTTGAAAATGTAATAATCTGTTTGCTTTTCTTATCACAAAAGAATTTCACTTGGGTCTTTTTTGCTCTTCTTCCCTTTTTTTTTTTTAAAGAAAATGAGCCTTGATTAGGTCTTCTGAAAACATGAGGTGATCCATTTGCTCTTTTACATTAAAAAGGGTTTCATTTTTTTTGTCTTTGAAAACATAAGATGGCCCGTTTACTCTTCAACAAAAAAGAATGATTTCACTTCGATCTTTTGGAAACATGAGAGAGCCCATTTTTTTTTAACGTGAAAAAAGGTTTCACTTTTGGTCCTTTGAAAACATGAGATGGCCCATTTGCTTATTTCCCTTTTTTTTTTACTTTTATTATGAAAAGATTTTTTTAATTTGATCTCTTGCTCTTTAAAAACATGTGTAATGTGGAATACTTTTATTTGCTCATTTGTTGCCCTCGCAATGAAACATTCTTTTAATCGGCTCTCTTATTCTTTTATTCTTATTTTAGAAGGTGTACAACGTGATTCTATTCGCGATTCGGCGCCACTCCACTAGACTTTAGGGGTTTCTATTTTTTTGAAAGGACCCATGCCGATTCGGCCCTCCTGGAGAGAATCCGACAGCATCTCCCCTCATCTTGGTTGATAGGGGAGAGCACGGTACACGCCCACCGAAATGGAGACGGTACCAAAAGAGAGGGTGTATGTCATATGGCGACATAACCCAAATGGCACATGGCACCACCCTCCAAGGCAAGCCTTTAAGGGGGGAAATGGCACCATGACCACACAAACACCGGTCGGTGGTAAAACCCATATGGGCCCACATACCCGGTATAGATATTTCATTATCTAACCCGGATTGCAAATGGGCCGCTCTTGGGAGGAGGGCGGTTTTGCGCCAGCCATGGGCTTAATGGGCCTCTCTCCATGGGTGCTAAGCATGGGGGCATGGACATCAATTGTCCAACCCTTGGCTAGCATGGGAGATCCACCCCACTCACCAAGACCCCTTAATGGGCCGCTCAAACAGTGAAAACCGCCCCCCTTTAGAGGATCAAAACAGGGATTTAATAGGCCCAAATCCATGAAATATCAAGCTTTGGGCATGAACATTGATTGTTCAACCCATGGCTTGGAAAAGGGACTTGATCCCATCATGAAAACTCTTAGAGGGGACTGTTTAGAACAGTGGAAATCGGTCTTTTAGGAGGGTCAAAACAGAAGTTTAAGGGGGTCAATTATAGCACAATGCCAAGCTTTGAGCATGGACATTAGTTGTCCAACTCATTTGCTAGCAAGGGAGGTCATGCCTCAAGGTAAAAATGCACTTATAGGGGTCTGTTCTAGCAGTAAAATCTGCACTTTAAGGGCTGAAAACAGTGAAAACTGATCTCATTAAGGAGGCCCAAATAGTGAGGGAATGCCCCTTCTCTTGAAGACAAACAATGGATCCATGTAGGCTCCAAGAGAGGGGGCGGCCCAAGCAAGCAAGGGACTGCTCAGGGACCTGATTAAGGGCTTAAAACGGTTAAAGAAACTCTCATGAGCAAGCAAAAAAAGGTAAGGAAATGCTATGCACAGAGGATTCGTATGAAGCCCATTAAGCCTTGTTCCTCCTGGAGCCCCATCCATTGAGGTACAAGAGTACATGGAGGGTCTCATAGGGCTCTTTTGGGTTGAGAGAAGGTCCACCATACAAAGGGTGGCCTCTCCCCAAACCGTGACCCTTCTCCCATGCCATCAAAGGAAAAAAAAAAGGAGAGAAAGACACATGCATTTAATGTAAAGGAAGGGAGGACAATGAATATGATAAACAAGACATTCTCTTAGCATCATAAAGGGGAGGAGTACAAGAATATTTAAAGAAATGGGGAGGAGAAAAGAGCCCATCGCCACCTCACTCTCTCTCTTCTCTCCTCCCTATGACAAGACCATTCATAAGAATGGTATCACTCTCATCTCTCTCTTTTCTTCTTCACCTTTTTGGCTTCTCTTCTTGACTTCTTTTTTCCTCTTCTTGCAGATGCTCACGGGAGGGCTTCTCCAAAAGGCAGAAAACGCAGCAGCAGGTGCCCCTTGAGGAGGAAGAAGACCTCCTCTCCTCCTTCTCTTTTCTGCTCTTCCAAGCCTCTTCTGCCCCCTCCCCTTGGCCTCTTCACGCAGGAACCCGCAAGGCCCCCCTTTTTCTTTCACAGAAGCTTCTAGAAGGTCCCAAAAACAGGCCCTTCCACTCCCCTTTCGCAGGCCCCTCCTTTTTCCATTTTCAGAAACACCTTTTGGGAGGTGTTGAGTTCTCTTAATCTCACCCCCTTGCATGGGGTGAGATGGGCCTAGTTTAATGGGCTTCAGATGGCCTTGTGCATGGGCCATTCCAATGGGTATTTTCATTTGGTGGGGAGGAGTTGGGCCGGACAAGAGGGTAATGGGCCCATTTGGAATTTTAGGTGTCCACAGGGCTGCGTGAAGAGGCTTGGGAAGGGGATAGGGGGCTTCTCTTCTCCTGGTTTTCCATCCGGCTGGGAACAAAAGAAGGGGGAAAGGGTTTTCTATTCCCCCCCCCCCCCCCCCCCCCCCCCCTGGTGCTGGTTGCAAGAAGGAGGGGCGGCTGGCTGGCAGCTGGGGGCCTTCTTGAAGGGGGAGCTGCGTGAAGGAGCTTGGAAGAGGCCGGGCTGCTCTCTTTCTCCATATGCAAAAAGAGTTTGAAGGAGACAAAGAATAGAAAGAAAAGAAGCAAAAGAAGGGGGGATGTGAGAAGGCTTGAAACAGGGCTAGGAAGACCTCTCTCCTCCGGTGGTGGTTGGGCTAGGCAGGAAGATTAAAAGGGGCTTCTCTTCTTCTTGGAAGGGGGGTGGCCAGCAAGAGGTGAAGGGGGTGTTGGCTGCAAGCAAGAGGAGCTCCCTCCTCTTCCTGAAGGGTGGTGGCTCGCAAGGGAGGAGGTTTTTCTTGGGCTATTGGTACCGTGAAGAGAAGAAGCAAAAAGAAAAAGAGAAGACCAAGAGAAAGAGAGAAGAGGGTGAGCAGGAGGGTTGAAAGAGAGTGAGGGGGTCTGCCGTGGCAGCCCCCATTCTCCCTATTTTCTTTGTTTTCTTTTCCTTCTTCATCTATGTAATATTCTTCCTCCCAAACAGTGAATAGAATTTTATTTCCCATCCTTCTTTTGCATACCGTTGGTTTTGGCAAACACATGGGTGTGTAGAAGTGGTTCTAAAGGGCCCTTCTATCCCCTTGTGGCCTTGTTTGCATGAGATCAAACTCCCTCTAAAAGCATGAATTGTGATGTGTTTTGCTTCATGTTTTCCTGTTTGTTTTCCTCTTATTTAAAAGTCTTGCTGTTTCATATCGTTTGAGACCTTAAGAGTAGCAGTGGGCATCCTCTTTGCTCCCTAAGAGCAGCCAATAGGGGACTGCTCACAGCCATGCTTCAAGTTTTTTGCAAATAGTCCTCCTGTTTTGGTGTGTTTTACCTTGGTTTTTACACCTTCACTATGGAGGATGGGAGCCTAATGTAAGGGGGTCACGTAGGCCATATGTGTGCCACCCTTGCTGGGCCCAAGAACAGTCAAAACACTGTTCAAATACCCCTTGTCGCTGCCGTGTTTCACTGTCTCATAAGCTGCCGTATCGCCTTTTACCGAGCCATTGAACAGTGAAGGTCATGTGGCAAGCATCTGGGCTCGATCTGAATCCATGGGTCTGTTCTTCATACCTGAAGGATGTTGTCCCCCAAATTTGAGGCTCAACCCCTTCACGGATTTCGAGAACCGAACCACGGAAGTCCTGCCGTATCATTTTCTCGCACGGTTTTGAAAAGGAAGTACCGGACTGCCGACATCTGGGCTCGATCCGAAGCCGTAGGTCTATTCTTCATACCTGAAGGATGTTGTCCCCCAAATTTGAGCTCAACCCCTTCACGGATTTCGAGAACCGAACCACGAAAGTCCTGCCGTATCGTTTTCTCGCACGGCTTTGAAAAGGAAGTACTGGACTACCGACATCTGGGCTCGATCAGAATCCATGGGTCTATTCTTCATACCTGAAGGATGTTGTCCCCCAAATTTGAGGCTCAACCCCTTCCCAGATTTCGAGAACCGAACCACGGAAGTCCTGCCGTATCGTTTTCTCGCACGACTTTGAAAAGGAAGTACGGACTACCGACATCTGGGCTCGATCTGAATCCATGGGTCTGTTCTTGATACCTGAAGGATGTTGTTCCCCAAATTTGAGGCTCAACCCCTTCACGGATTTCGAGAACCGAACCACGAAAGTCCTGCCGTATCGTTTTCCCTCGCACAGCTTTGAAAAGGAAGTACCGAACTACCGACATCTGGGCTCGATACGAATCCATGGGTCTATTCTTCATACCTAAAGGATGTTGTTCCCCAAATTTGAGGCTCAACCCCTTCACGGATTTCGAGAACTGAACCACGGAAGTCCTGCCGTATCGTTTTCTCGCACGGCTTTGAAAAGGAAGTACCGAACTACCGATATCTGGGCTTGATCCGAATCCATGGGTCTATTCTTCATACTTGAAGGATGTTGTCCCCCAAATTTGAGGCTCAACCCCTTCACGGATTTCGAGAACCGAACCACGGAAGTCCTGCCATATCGTTTTCTCGCACGGCTTTGAAAAGGAAGTACCAGACTGCCGACACCTGGGCTCGATCCGAATCCATGGGTCTATTCTTCATACCTGAAGGATGTTGTCCCCAAAATTTGAGGCTCAACCCCTTCACAGATTTCGAGAACCGAACCACGGAAGTCCTGCCGTATCGTTTTCTTGCACGGTTTTGAATAGGAAGTACCGGACTGCCGCCATCTGGGCTTGATCCGAGTTCATGGATTGGTTCTTTATATCCTAAGGGTTCTCTCCCCAAGATTTGAGGCTCAGCCCCTTCATGGATTTCGAGGATTAAGTCCCCAAAGGCTTGCCGTATCGCTTTTCCGCGTGGCTTTGAACATGAGGTACCGGATCGCCACTGATTGGGCCTGATCCGAGTTCATGGATTGGTTCTCTATATCCTAAGGGTTCTATCTCCAAGATTTGAGGCTCATCCCCTTTACGGATTTCGAGGATCAAGTCCCCAAAGGCTTGCCGTATCGCTTTTCCGCATGGCTTTGAGCATCAAGTGTCGGGTAATCGATACCCAGACCACGTTTGAGCTCATGAGTGCTGTCCATATGGGTTAAATATCCCATCCTCCTGATTGCACGCCCAGATTGTTCGCGGATTTCGAGAATTATGCATAAATGGGGCTGCCGTATCACTTATGCCTGAAAATTGGGCTGATACGGCAGGACCGATCCGGCAGGCCCTTGCCGTATATCTTGAACAGTACCCCTGCCGGTTCACCCTTGCAGATTGGGACTTGCCGATTCGCCCCTGCAGAATGGTTTTGGTTGCCGGTTCGCCCTTGCCGTATCGTTTTGCCTGCCGAATCGCTTTGTCTGCCGAATCAAATAGGTTGTGCATGATGATGCTTGAGCATTCAAATGACCAAATGACTTCAAATCATGAAAAGAGCAATGACAATCAAAACATGTCAAATTTCTTGCATTACCCAAATAAAAAAAATTGTGTAATAAATAAGAGAACAAGGAAATGAACAAGCATTCAAATTGACCTTAAAGATGAATGATATACACACATAAAAAATCTCTTGCAAATTTGACTGCAATCTTGTAGTTTTATTTTTGCGCCTTTTATCGGATGTCCCGACTTAGGCCATAAGACCTTCTATTCTGGGGATTAATCAAGGGTTTCTCTTTCTAAAAGAGATGTAATTAACGTCGTTGCGTTCAGGCAACCGCGGGATCTTGGTCCAGGACCCGACACTCACTTTTGTTTGACGAAGTCAAACGGTGCACACAATAGACTTAAAGTCCTCCGACTCTCGGAGACAGAACACTTTGTTGTCACTTCGGTGACTGGCATGCCCGCGCTGTGCAAATTGCCGATTCATCTCACGTCGCCATTGCTCACGTAGCATTCGACGGGACTTGGATTAGCAATACGCATTCATCCATGAGAACATGAGAAACATGATAAATAGAACTTAAATTTTAAATTTTCCATTTCCACAACCAAAAATCTCAATGAATTGACTTCTCTCAAATAGGCATTTTTTTTTTGCTGCCACTCTGGTTTAAATTCAGATGTTATTTTGCACTCCTTTCATCAGATGTCTCCGTCTTAGGTCACAAGACTCTCTAATCTGGTGATTAATCAAGAGTTTTCTCTCTTAGAGAGATATAATTAACATCGTTGTGCTTAGGCAACGGCGGGATATTGGTCTAGACCCTATACCCATTTTCATTTGACGAAGTCAAACGGCGGACAAAAGAGAACTAAAGTTCTTCGACTCTCGGAGGCAGAACAGTTGTTGTCACTTACGTGACTGGCACGCCCGCGCTCTGTGATTATAAGTTCATCTTCCGTCTCCATGGCAAGATTAGCCTCCGACGGAATTTGAATTTGCAATGCGCAGCCATGAACACATAAATACATGATAAATAATAAATCCACAAAAATACATTTAAATTTGTAATGGATTATCGACACTAAATCCATTTCCACAATGAACTACCCAACACCTATCAGCTAAAAGGTGCGATTTCTGCTTCTAAACGATGGGAAGATGTTATTATTTTAAGTTCAACCTGGAGTCTAGTTCCGGTGAATATTAGGGGCAAAAGTGGAATAGACAGAAACTCCTAGAATATGGGCTGGGCTGGCCTTGACCTCTGGCTTCTAATGGGCTCGAAAATGTGTCCTTGTCAAGCCCGGCCCAAGTAGGGCCCAACATCGCCACGCTGCCCTAGAAACCTGATCGGTCCCTACTTTATTTAATGAGGGATCGGAGAATCTAGGATTAACTTAATAAAGGGAGACTACCTCGCGGGATAATTAAGTGGGATATTTGCGATGGGGTAAACTTGTTCCTGGAGTCCTCCTAAGCAAATGGGACGTGGAACTCATGTCAAACCATGTTTAATCGCAAGCCCGGCCCAACCAACCCAAGGCAGAACCGAGTCAAAGATGGTTTATCCTAGGAATATCCCTGGCCCTGCAGTAGAAAGTGGGCCTCGGCTGGCAAGACGGAGGTGCTGTTAATCCAAGTGTTTTGGCTTGCTCTGGTGCTTGGAATTCGCACCGATTAGCTACAACTCCTCACCCAGCTTCCTACCAAGATATATAAACTGATCCTTCCCTAACCAACCAACCAAAGAGCGGCATGTGCTCCCTTGCTGATCTCAGAGTCCTGAGGGCTTGTGCCGTTCATCAGATGGGAAAATCCACACATATTGGGGTTACCCCCATCCCCTCAAGTAGACATGTAAACAGAGCAGATAGGGTGATATGGGTATCCGAATCTAACACATTTTATTATGTTGTATTTTGTCACCATCTGAATTCAAATTTGACGGATACTATTTTAATTCAGATATATCTAATTAACCATCCAATTAAGTGTAGTCGGGTAGTCGAATAATTAATTTGGATATATCTGATTATTCGATTAGATATAAAAAATATGTTATATGTTCATAATTTTTTAATTTTTAAATATATACATATATGTAATGAATTAAAAAATTATAATAAATATAAATATCATTATCAGTTAAAAAATAAGAACCAACCTAAAATGATAATGCAGGACCGTATTTATATTATAGGTCGGATAATATTGGAACGGACGATGCCATATATATCTAAATTCATATCCGATTAATAATCAGATATCCTATGTCTAATTAAATTATCTATGGAACGTTTTATTCGAAAAATTATCTAATTAAACACGGATATGAATTCGAATTCGGCTAGAATTTCAAACGGAGAACTGCCAAATAGGTGCCTGCGCTTTTGCTCACAGCCTGGCCCCGGCTGGGTTCAAGAACTGTGTGGTGGTGGTGGTGGGGAGGGGGTTAGTAGTGGAGGAGGCAGCATATAGATCTTCCGCTCGAACCCACGCTCACATGCCCCCTACTCCATTGCAAACCCTGCATTGAATTCACTTGTCTTCCAGCATTGATGGCCGCCTCTCTCACGTTCTTCACCACCACCACCACCATCATCATCATCCGTCCTATCACCGGCGTGGCCACCCCTCCGCTGCATGGTCTGCGCGGCCTTGGCTCGCCCGACCCCCGGAGGCCTACACCTTATCGCAAAAACGGCCGGCGTTTTCCCGAGCTCCCCTTTCAAGGAACTGTAGCAGCGACGTCGTTTGCCCCGCCCTCCTCCATCTCCGTTTTGTCCAGTCCGGGAAAGGAAACTAGATGCCCTGCAAGTCGGTACAAACTGCTATAAATCGTTTTTGCAGTGCCATGAGAAACCCAGGGGTGCAGACTGCAGAAGAGGCCACCTCGTGAACGTGTACCAGGTGGGCTATGGTAGAGAAGACTGCAGCAACACCGACCCTCCCCTCCCCTCCCTACGTACCCTCTCCCGCCCCCACCCACCAGTGACCAGAGTGTGGGTTGGCGTGGTGCACACTGTGAAAAAGGTGGAAGGCTAGGTTTCCGGCGGACCACACATGAGGAGGCCCCTCATAAGGCGTAATTAGCAGGGATTCCGAGGCGCTGGGAAGGAGGTGGACGGAGGGAGGTCTGTCAGAAGCTTCAAAGCGGGGAACGTATGCGCTGGCCTGCGTGAATAACTTGCGTAAGGCTGCTTCTTGAGGTTATTATTGAATGGACCCCCTTCAGATGTGCATGCTTGCACTTGCACAGTCATGATGTAGCCGATTAACTCCCTTCGCTCAAAAGACGCAAAAGCTCTTGAACACACAGTGACGCCCTTTGACCTTCCTCGTCCGTGCCAAAGAGAGTTGAACGGATGGTACAGGGGGGGCCTCCGCCTCTCCATCTTCTTCCGCTGCTGCCGGTGCTGCTATCTAACCTGCTACCTTGCTCGGGGATGTCAGGGCCACGTTTGCGAGCTGGAGTTGGATAAAGAAATGAGCTTGCTGGGTCAACTCTGCACAACCCACCTTCTATTCTTCATCAGTTTTCCTGGACGGAGAACTTCGGAGGAGATGCTTCTGCTGGGGGCAGAGGCCTTCTTCTCTGCTGGGGTCTGATTTGTTCCTCCCTTAGTTCCAAAGCTTAATTAGTTCTGGTTTAGCTCCATGGAAGAAGGTTTACATAGAGGCTGTAAGGGGAAATCCGCAAAAATGGCCCGGTTGGTAATTAGACGTTTCTTCGGACATAAAAAAAAATCAATTCTCAAATTTAACATGATTATTAGATGATTTTTTTTTAAAAAAAAATAAAATAAATAAAATTTAAATAACGTATAATATCAAACCCCAAACGTGTTGTACAATTTAAAATCAGGCCAACTGACTTTGCATACCAAAAAAAAAAGGCTTGTGGCCTGCCCCCGGCCTGAAAACCAGCTGAAGCATATTAAAACCTTGTGATTTTTCTGTGTCCCTGCATGTTAATCCCCCCCTAAGGCAGCCGATATCACCATTGTTATTGAACAAAAAATATGCCAGGTAGAAATGCAAGTTAATCACTGGAAAGACACGCAACTACGTACTGTAAGTCTAAAGTGATTCATGGATATGGCCAGTACTGTGAGATGAAATTAATGCTTCTCACAAACACTCTTGATCGGGTAAATATCTTATACGGCCTGCTGGAATACCTTGGAATTGCAGTACGTGCAAATAAGAAGAATCCAATGAACAGATCGGCTTTGATGCTCCATTTATTGAACCAAATTATGAACTCACGTGGTCCATAATTGTCCGATGTGGTGAGATTAACTGGCCGGCCCTCTCCCCGGCGATTTGTCTCAAAACTATTTCGAAAAGAGAAATACTTAGCTCTAGGGATGTTCATCAGTCCCGTTCGAAATTAGGTTGATCTATTTTTGACCAATTTGAACCCAATCGAATAGTTTGACCATCTCAACTTAAATCGAATCAGATTTATTTCAGTGAACTTATAAAAAGAGCTGAACCCAATTTTGATCCAAATCGAATAGAAATTGACTAATTTGATTGATCTGATTTAATTTTTTTTATTGGATGAATTATGAACCGTCTTATTTAATGTCCCTTTCAGAGAACAAAAGAAAGTGACGTGAATTACTTAGCAAATAATTTTATTAGTTAAAGAGAGAGAGAGAAACAAATCTTCTTATATTTGTAACAATAAATTATTGTGGCAAACAATTTATATCACTTTTTTAGCCTATGAGAAAGACACTAGACGTTTCACTGCCGAAAAAGGCCGAAACACGAACATCGCCCGTGATTCTACCTGGCACAATCTCTTGAATTAAGCAGCATTGTGGTCGGTAGTCCATGAACCAAATCTAGCTGTAGCACACTCAGAAGAGGGTAGAAGCCAGATTATGACACAAGGGCCATTACCCGGGGTACGTGGTGCATGGAAGGATTAGCATTTGCTTGTTACTAGTCTGTGTCGGAATGTGAAGACTAGCGACGGGACCCTCCTCTCCCTTCTCAACCTAATAAGAGAAAGATTTAGTATATTTTTTATTGTATCAAATATAATATGATTAGACACTAAATCTATGTGACACCTCTTACATAAGGAATGATAAAGTGACAACTCAAATTATTAAATGTCATATAAATTAGTACTAGTCATATTACACAATATAAAATGGGAAAATTAATTGGGGGTTCCTGTCAGAGTCTTCTACTTTTTTTTGGTCCCTGTCAGAATATCGGTAGATGTAAAGTCTACATAATGAATGATAAAGGGACAACTCATTATTAAATGTCATATAAATTTAGTACTAGTCATATTAACAAATATAAAAAGGGAAAATTAATTGGGGGTTCCTGTCAGAGTCTTCTACTTTTTTTTGGTCCCTGTCAAATATCGGTAGATGTAAAGTCTCTACTTTTCTCCATGTTTTATTTGCGGTCTCTACTTTTCACATGTAACCATTTACGACCCTTCACCTACGATTTCCGTCTCCTTCGCCTCTGTCTCTTTTTCCATTCCTGTCTTACCATTCCCCCCTTCTTTTCCATCGCATGTTCCCCAACCGACTCTAACGCTTGATGGCCCGTGAATTCTAACTGATGGGAAGTTCCATAGCGTGTGTAGAAGTGTTACAGCAACCATAACATCACTTAAAACGCGTTCGGAGAGACCGTTCTTCACATTATAAAAGGACTCAGGTCATATCTATCCTTCATCCAATTTTCTAACGCTCTTGTTCTTCCTATCTTTCTTACTCATCTTCTCCTCTTATTCGCAAGATGTCTTCATCTAACCGTGCTCCCCAGAGGGATGGCAAGGCACCTGCCTTACCGTTGCCACCGTCGCCCCCGGCTCCCCCGCTCTACCTTTCCCAGAGACCTCTGCCCCGACTACTGGAACGTTTTTTACGTTGGGTGACGATGGCTTTACAGAAAGTCTCTCGGCTTGTACCACCACAAGGGCCTCACCAACATCCTCCCTGACATCGCCCTATGGCAGAACATAATGTTCCTCACCTTCCTCTCGTCCCTCCCCGCCCGCTCCTATTCCTCCCCTCCCGCATCCACCAAGTATCGAGTTAGGGAGTTTTAGAATGTCTCCCTCCCCGACCCGTTCCTCCTCCCCTCCCCTCCCTCCTGGTCACTTCCTCCTCCTCCCCTCCCCTCCCATCCTGGTCACTTCTTTCTCCTCCCCTCCCCTCCCATCCCGGCCCGTTCCTTCCTCCTCCCGTCCCCTCCCTTCTATGTTGTCCTTATTCCTCCTCCCTCCCTTCTCTGATGTCCTTATTCCTCCCCTCCCTTCTCTGCTGTCCTTCTTATTTCCTCCCCTCCCCTCCTATCTCTGATGTCTTTATTTGTCCCCTCCCCTCCTTTTCATTCCAGTGTCCATGCTATCGGGTTACGGAGTTTAGATTGTACCATGCTTGTTTATGGAATATACCTATTTTCCTTTTATGCAGTCTTCTGTGGCTTGTATGTGCTCTCTATGATACGTGTACTGAATACTACTAGGTTCCTCCAAAGCGGTCAATCTATACTGCTGGAACTGTAACCCCATAGCATGGACACTGTAATGAAGAAGGGCACATACTATAACACACATACTATAACACGGGAAACTATTAATGTAAAAATATAGTTGTAGGTTTAGTTCTCGAACTGTAACCTCCTATCATGCATACTATAATGATAATATGCAGCTATGGAACAGGTTTGTACGTATACTGTAATAAGTAGTTGTAGGTGTGCGGTCAAAGGCTAAAGGAACGATTAATGCTCTAACTGTAAACCTCATAGCATGTTATACTATAATGACAATAGGTAAGTACTGTAACAGATTTCAACTTATGTTGTAATAATGTGTTCTGGAACGTAACGCCTATCATGTATACTATAAAAGTATAGATAAAGACTGTAATAGGATTCTACATACACTGTAATGAGGTACGCGTAGCTGGGCGCTCAAGCTGTAAGACTATACTTCTTCAACTGTAACCTAGTATCATTTATACTGTAACAACAATAGGTAAAGACTGTACAACAAGTATCATTACAATGATTAGGAATTAGTATGTGCGGCAGTTCTCCCTCAGTTGTAGATGCTATGAACGCCCTTATCCATTGAAGTACGCTTTGATGAAGTGGAGGACCATTTTTGCTCGCACTAAAGGCATGTCATCCTGACTGAAGGGCAAATCTTGAATGTCTCTACGTGCTAGACATTCCATGTATTTGCAAGTAAAAATTCTGGCAGTCGTCTCCCGATCCTTGTTGTGGGCATGGGTCGGGGTAGCATAGCGGCCATTTATCTGCATCAATGTGCTTGCCCTTCAGGTATCTTTTCAGTTCCTCCACCTGCATGAGAGAATGAACAAAAGAGTTCCAACAACTTAATGTAGATTTAATGTTACTGTTACGTGTGTAACACAAGTGCTCGTGCACTGTAACGAATGTAAACATTGTATGTAACACGCGTCACTTACATCACTACAAGAAAATGCGCTTTTAGAGACCGAATGTGAGACTGAATTATTCAGTCACTATTCGGTCTCAGATCTGAGACCGAATAGTGACTAAAAAATATCGGTCACTATAGTTTAGATTTAGTGACCGAAAATATTTCAGTCACTATTCGGTCTCAGATCTGAGACCGAATAGTGACTGAAATATTTTCGGTCACTAATCTATGAAATGGGGGGTTTGGGGTGAAATTTTGTGACCGAATATTTCGATCACAAATTCGGTCTCAGATCTGAGAGACCGAATTGTGACCGACTGGCATTCGGTCACAAATTTTTGGCGCATTTAGAGACCGTATAGAGGCCGAAAAGATGTCGGTCACAATTCGGTCTCTAAAACCTCCTTATCCACCGTCCGCACCCCTCCTGTGTTTTCTCTCGCCGACGCCGACACCTCCTTTCTTCTCTCTCCCTCTCTCTCACCGTCGGTGACATCCTCCTGTCTTCTCTCTCCCTCTCTCTCGCCGGCGGCGACATCGTGCTATCGTCACCGCCACGCGCTTCGTTGCCTCTCCTCTTTTCTCCCTCTCTCTCTTGTTCGCCCCAACCGGAGGCCGGTGTCGTCACTCCCGCCACCGGACATCGCCGACGTCGTCGCCACTGCGCCAGGTCCCCGCCGTCGCCCCGACTGTGCCGAGGATCGTGGTCTTCGCCCTGACTGCGACCAGTCCCCGCCCCGGCTGCAGCCAAGTAGCCGTCGTCATCGGACCCCGTCGCCATCACCGTCTTCGGTAAGTTCTCTCTCTCTCTGTGTCAGTGGCCTCTCTCTCTCTCTCTGTCTATATTTGTGTGTGTGTGTATGTATGTGTGAGATGGGGGAGGGGTGCTCCCCCTTTTGTGTGTATGTTTGTGTCTATATGTGTGTGTATGTGTGTGAGTGTGTCTGTGTGTGTGTGTGTACGACGGGGGCCGGTCGGTGGGGCTAAGGGTAACCGGCTGTAAGAGGGGGGGAGGGAGGTGGGGTGCAGTGGGGTGGGGGTTTAGGGGCAGTGGGGGGGGGGGGGGGGTGATGTGCAGTGGAGTGGGAGTTTAGGGGCAGTGGGGGCGGGGGGGTGATGTGCAGTGGGGTGGGGGTTTAGGGGCAGGGCAGTGGGGGCGGGGGGGGGGGGGGGGGTGATGTGCAGTGGGGTGGTGGTTTAGGGGCAGGTGGTGGGGGGCAGTGGGGTGGTGGTTGAGGGGTTCGTAGGTGGGGGTTAGAGGGTGTGGGTTTAGGGGGTAGTGTGTGGGTGGGGCTGAGGGTAGCCGGCTGTAGGAGGGGGGAGGGAGGTGGGGTGCAGTAGGCAGATTCTTGCCAGCTATTGAGGTGAGAAAGTCCAGTCATTATATAGAAGAGAAGTTCTATGAAATATCTAATGTTGGACTGTTCTAAACATGCCTCCACACATGCAAACAAGCCCGCTTTGATATCATGATAACAGACCTATTATCTCAACCTCAAAACCTATGTGTTGAGGTGAGAAATCCCGATCATTATATAGAAAGAAAATTCCATCTTCGATGTGGGACTATTCCCAATATGTTGACAGTATATGCTTAGTTTACTAGCATACTCAAATGCAATTAAGATTGATGGGCATTTTTTTTTTTATGTACCTTGGTTGTAGTCCAAGCGACCGCTGGAATAGTTACAACTATCCCAGTACTCCTCAATGAAAAAAATTGGCTTTGTCTCCTCTACATATTCTTTTACAATTTTGGAGCATATCTGGACATTGTGGAACAATATTATGAGCTTGAGCTTTGATGACTCACAACAAGCCAGCAAGCAAGCATTAGGCAATTTCTATTGAGGGTTCACTTACCCCTTGGCAAAATTGAATCGAAAATCCTGGAATCCGATGCCTGTCCGAAGCCATCTTAACCACCCAATGATGTCTTTCCTCACAAAGTCTTGGGTGTGGTCTATATTTGGAACACCATGGAAGTTGTCACCAGTGCTTCGATTTCCCTACACATGCAAATTTGATAGAAGTTAGCAGTCTAAAAGCTGGACCAGTATTACACTTGAAAGAAAACAACTAATAGAAGTTAAAAACTTACAAGTCCACCAGTGCAAGATGTGACAACACGTTCATCCCAGGATAATTTTATTCCATCATAGCGATTATATGATCCACCTTTTCCTCTGGTTGTCCGAACGCGGTGATTAATGACTATGTCTGCCATTGGCCTAATGTTTTGCCACTGCATCTTCTGTAGTAAAGCTTTAAGAGGTGCAGGGAGCCATAGGCAGAGTCAAGGGAATAGAGGTCCTGGGGTAGGTAACCTGCAAAAATTAATGTGAAAGAGAACCATCAATCAACTTACTGAATTCACAAAGGGATATTAGAGAGTCAAATTTAACAAGGAAAACAAGATAGTATAGGCTATAGTAGTTAGAAAGCAGACCTTCTGGAGCAAAAGAGTGAGTTGCAGGTGGCAACCAAACTGATGTAAACCCAGAGTTTGCCATATCTAGAACTTTCATTTCCAAGTTTCTCCACCAATCATGTTCGTGAGATTCCCAATTGAAAGCCTGATTGAATGGGTTTTGGTTAAAAACAAGAGACTATGAAGCAAGGGAATATGCAAAAGAGACAGTTTCCTTTAGAAGATTAAGTTTAATGCAAAAAAAAAGTTGAGATTTGACTTTCAAGCCTATATATTGTAAAGGCACATTTCAGAAAATTGTTAGATAAAGACGCCGTGAATTGCTAGTGAAGATAAGAAACCCAATCTTAAGTAAGGTGTGTTGCAAGTGTTATTCATTCATGCAAATCCCAGTATTCTCAAAGACCCGTTACTTTGACAAGCTTATTTCTGCATGAATTTTTGTAATATTTCTGAATGACACTAGATATCATTTCCTCACCAACTACTTGCGTTCACCAGGTAGAACCATGGATGGCATAGTCGGATTTATTATTGCACTTGTTTATATGTATGATATTGTTTTCATTTTCTTTTAATATTTATGTGGTTTATTTATTGTACTTGTTTATATGTATTGCAGTTATTACTATAATGCAATTCATTTACAAGGTATTCGTTAGTTATATATATATTTTTTAACACTGCACACACTTCACGAGAGCGTGTTAAGCCCGTGTCAATGAACCTCCCGTTCAAGACTTTGGGATTGATGTGCACAAGTCTTATTTTCAAAGATGAGAACGTGTATATCTAACTCAAAGTCCTGAATTGTCCCGTTTTGGACAGTCTGTGAATGTTTGATCGCAGTTAGGTGGTCATTTACTATGTGCTTATATTATTTGTTGAAAATTTCGGGTGTGTCTACTCACTCCTCTCTGATATACCTTTATTGATTTAGAATATTTTCTTAACCACTTATTAGTAAGTGTTTAAGAAAATATCTTAATCAATAAATATTTTTGGTATATCGGAGAGGTGTGTGTGGACGTCCCGTTTCGCCCCCGTCCTCGTGGCCGACGTGTGTGGCCCTCGTCGGCGGTGGTTCACGGACGTGCCGCTCCCTCGTTGGCGATGAAGGATGAGCCGGTTGACCTCATTGACTTTTTGTTTGACTGAGTTGACCGAGGGGAGACAAGAGGAACCGGAGAAGAATGGGAGATGTTTGTGATCGCCAGGGCCTTACCTGTGCCCAAGGGGTTGTTGTGATCACGTCGGTGCAGAGGCCTCGCGTTGCGGGTGATGGTGGGATCTCGACTTCTTCTCCTTCAGCCAGCCAAAGGAGGAGAGCTCCGCGGTGCTTCCACAGATTGTTCCTGCCACAAAAAACACTCTATAAGACTCTAAAGGGTATATTAAATGCTCAAAAACGAGATCATATAAGCCCAAAAGGAGAGTCTCGTACCGGTTGCGGACTTGAGAAGAGGGGTGGCCAAGTGTTATGACCACCCTTCTTCCCTCCGTTTTTGGTTGGGAAACCCATTTCTAGGTGTGTAGGAAGGTGACTTACGTGCCTAGGGTGAGTGGGAAGGTGTGTGCAACATGCAAACTAGCTAAATAAGAGGAAAGGAAAGAGAGGAAGAGGAAGGAGATGATCCTCGTTGCTGAT
This sequence comes from Colocasia esculenta, assembly GCA_014218235.1. Taxonomy (NCBI): domain Eukaryota; kingdom Viridiplantae; phylum Streptophyta; class Magnoliopsida; order Alismatales; family Araceae; genus Colocasia; species Colocasia esculenta. The sequence continues at coordinate 110,194,006 of CM024766.1, forward strand.
GTTGTAGCTCCTTGCAAAGGGTCCTCCAGCTCCAAAGCAAGCCTCCTGGACATCCCAAGTGTAAAGAGAGTGAAGAGGATGAGTGGTGGAAGGTAAGGTGCAAGTTTCTCTCTCCTCTCTCAAATTGGCAGCATAAGGACGTCCATCCTCTCTCCCCTGGCTCAGAGGGCTCAAAGGGCTATTATATAGACAGTGGAGCTCGGGGTTGAGAGCCTTGGATGCTTAAGTGTGAAGAAACACACTTACACACTTGGCAATCCATGCATTAAAGGTCCAACCAATGGGGGGAGGCCAAGTAGGACCTTTACTGGGTCAAGGGGGTGCCTAGGTGGCCCATATGCCCGTTGGGAATGGCTACGTGCATTGCATGGCCGAGAGAAAGGTGCAAGTGGGCTGGAATCTAGGGTTAGTTGCGCAGACCAGGTAAACCCTATTGACGTCCAGCGATCTGGCCGCCAACCGCATGCAGACGTCCACGGATGTGGACGCCAGCTTGGGCCATCGTCCAGGGTGATTGCCGCCAACCAGTAGTCGGCGGCCATCGATGCTGCCGTCTACATGGAATTCGAGGTTGGTCAACAAATGGTCAAACGAGGCTTAATGGGCCAAAGAGCCATGCGGGAGATGGGCCAAATCTCGCGTCTACAAATGCCCCTCCGAGACATCTGGCCTTGCAAGGGAGCAGAGCGGACTGAAAGGTTGGTGTCTCGGTAAACAAAGGACGCAGAGATTTAATGGAAGGGCCATCTCCGAGGATAGGAGTTCTAGTAAACCAAACGAAAGAGACATGTTAGAAACAGATGACGGATTGTCTGAGAGACAAATAGGGGTATGAAAAGGGATGATCTACCCGTGTAACTACAACTGCGACCCAATGGCAGGGTCCCTGGCATGGCCGTGTCGAACTTTGACTAGTTTCCGGTGTATCTGAGTCAAAGGAGTTGTAATATGACGGTTGAATCAGGAGGGTCTCATAACCGGAGCTCGCGTGCTCGCTGGCCTAATCAGGACGTCGGTTCCGAATTTAGGAGGTCATGGAGACAAGGAGTTGGTTGATCTCTCAAAGGATTATCAAAAGATTCTAACTGGAATCACATGCTTGGAAAGCCTGAAGTCCGGAATTAAGCTCGCGACTGGCGAAGGCTCAAATGAACTCAATAAGGCTAGAATGATCATTTGTGAAAAGCACGGTGGGACACGTGGAGAAAGGGGGCAACAAAGACCCGATATCAATCTGCATAATCATGAAGGGCGGACCCAGTAGGCTACCTGAGCTGGAGAAGCCATGGAGCGATCATATGATCGAGGAAAATCACCATTTTTTTTGAGTGTTAGTAAGAGAATGTTAGCAGTGAAGATGCATGCTAGTGTGGGTTGCCTATCTAAAATGCAAGTTAGTATCAGAGGAAAATTCTAAAAGCCATACGAATAACTGAGAGATCGCAAAACCATCATGGTTTTTGGTGAAGGGGAACTCAGGGTTCACGGTCGCCAAGTTATTCGCCTCTGGTGGGGTCCTATGTTAGACATATGACGCTCAAGGTCGCATGAGCGTTCCGAAGTTGAAGCACAACCTATGCTTAAAAATGTCTGCAAAACAACTCAAAGCACAAGACAAAGGATAATGGCCATATAAAAAATAAGAAATTTAAAAGATTCCGGACAGTAAACGTCCACATGGATGGCCGCCAGTACACTTGTTAACGTCCACCGATGTGGTCGCCAACCTGGACCTGACGTCCACCGATCTGGACGTCTACATGACAGCGGATCAGACCGAAAATATAGGTGATGGGAGTCCATGGGGACTCTTCCATCTCCTACCTCCGTCCCTCCCTGCTCCTGCTGCAAACCAGAGAGCTGAGAGACAGAGAAACCCAACAATATGGCCTCTTCATCGACCGGACAGTCCACAGGCGCGAATCCCGGAGTTCTGAGTGAAGTACCGGGACACCTTAGCATGCGTATGGCCAATGGAGAGGTAATCAATGATCATTTCAACTCCTTCCTGAGCTGAAAATGCCCCAAACCTGTTCTTACAGAACCCCGCCCCCCATACAGAAAATCCCCGCATTCCCAAGCCAAGGCCAGGTACAGGCCTTTTCTTGGCTTGTGAACCTAGTAAACGCGATAACCCTGGACATGCGGAGCTTCATCGGAATGTGGCATTTGAACTTCATGGTGGTACTGGCGAAGAACATGAAGGATATGTGGTGGGGGTTCGATGCCCTGGGGGCGCTGATAGAGAGATGGCACCCACACACACACACCTTCGTGTTCCAGGGTTTTTAGACGTGTGCTGCTGGAGGAGGTGGAACTCTTCTTGGGATGGCAGCAATGTCTGGAGTACGATGCAGCGACTCCTCTCCTCCCGTGGGAAGAGATTCTTGCGGACATCGTAAGAGACAAGAAGGAGGTGTTGCGGATGACGAACAAGAACGGGATCTTCCTAGACCGTCTGGCCTGGTGGTTGATCCAGCATACGAGGGAGATTGGCGGAGAGAGAGCGACCCGGGGATTGACACTCTGCCTGGCTGGAGTCTTCCTGTTCCCCACGAGCGACGACTTCATCCTGTACGAGCATGTTGGAGTACTTTCTCTGCTGTGGCGCGGGGAGTCACTTGCCCCTGCAGTGCTGGCCCACCTGTACAATTCGCTTACCACAATGAGCCTAGGCGGACGCACCTGCGGGAGTTTGTATCTGCTCCAGGTATGGATGGAAGCTCATTTAAAGTTTGATTTTGCTGAAGCACAACCTACCCCCTCCAGGATCTTCCTTCGGAGTTCAGTGTACTGCAGCAGAGCATGGTATGAGCCGGAAGGTGAGATCAAGTGTGTGATAGCACACTTGAAGAGCAGAGACGCTTGGAGAGATCATCTGGCATTTCTGGTGATGGATGACTTCGTCGTGAGGCCACTGTTCATGAGGACCATTGAGTTTAGAGCAAAGACCAGGGAGGACAGAGATTTGCGGCTGATTGGAGCGGGTCAGATGGTGGTGTACCAACCACATCGGTGCCACTGTCAGCTTGAGATTCCACGGGGAATTCCAGCTCCATCCAGCTGCACTGATATGATAATCACCGGGAGGAATGAAAGGATGATGAAGAAAGGTATGAAGACTTGGAAGAAATACACAGTGAGCAAGAAGGTGGGACTGGCAGTGCAGGAAACGCCGGAAGATGTGTGGCAGTATGAGGATTACACAGACACTATTTGCCCTATTTCTTGTGACTTTTTCATGGCCCGCAGGGCAAAGTGATGTATCTTCCTGATTTGAATAAGTGTAACACAAATTTGGATGAATAAAAGTAAGTTGTATTTGTGTTGAATTGGCTTGAGTTGCTTGATTTGTGGAATGTGTGGAATGAAATGGCCTCAAAAGGGTCCAAAAGAGTGTGCTGTGAGGACTGAGTGCGGGGTTGTTGGCGTCCACATCGATGGCCGTCGACCACTGGTCAACGTCCAGATGCTGTCGTCAACTTGGTAAACATCCAGATAGGTTGCCGTTGACCAAACTTCGAGGTCTGAAAATGAAGAGACATTGGCGTCCAAACCCTAGACGTTGACTGTACGTCCGCGTCCAGGGCTTGACGTCAGAGAAAGGTAAACAGCCAGACCTTGACGTTAAACCAGAAAACTGCCTTTTTTTTAACCAAAGCCTTCTCCCGGCGCCATTATGCCTTCCTAAGCGCCGGGAGAAAGAAAGAGAGAAAAAAAAAAAAAAAACGAACCTACGGCCTTGCTCGAGATCACGATGAGGAGGAGGGAGAAAAGGAGCATTCTCCGGGGCCGTCGCCAACTGGAGGAGGAAGAGGAGGAGGTGGAGATGGCTACGGCGGAGGAAGAAGAAGAAGTGGCGGTGGAGGATGCACCGGAGGGGGAAGAGACGGAGGCGGGAGATGAGACGGAGGCGGAGGCTCCTCGACGACCTCGGGTGAGTATTCTAAAACCTGCATGTTTGATTTTGTGAAAAGAAGGGAAATAGGGAAAGTGTCGTCGGGTCAGACAGGAACTTGACGGCAACATCGGTTTCCGTTGAGTTCCTTCCGACGTCCAGACCATTTCCGTCAAGGTGAACTTGACGTCAAAGTGCTGGTCGCTGACAGAAGAACTCGACGGCCACCCCTGGACGCTGACTCTGAGTAAACGGCAACCCCCCTTGCCGTCAAGATTTGATAAACGACAATCGATACTGACGTTAACGGTTATGTGTTTTCTGCAGGGCAAGGGCCGAATGAGGAGCAGAGTGAACTGGGATTTGTGCTGGGCGTGGTACCGGGCCCTGCCAGAGGTCCAGCAGACCCGGATTGCTCAGATGGGATTCGGGCATATCCTGTCGGTGCGGCCCTTCCATGTGGACGTACCGTACCTGGAGGCACTCCAGGAGAGATGGGAGGAGGATTGCAAGGCATTCATCATGCCTTGGGGACACATGATACCTACATTGGAGGATGTGGCGTAGCTGACAGGACTGCCAGTTCAGGGGGAGCCAGTAGTCGGACTGGAGAGGAGGGACTACTACGACGACATAGTGGAGCTGCTGGGGCCAGAGTTTGTGGCCGGGAGGAGGAGACTGATCCGGAGCATCCTGCTTGGATCGTTGTCGGAGGCGGTGGGCCTGAGAGGTAGGAGGAGAGGGCCTCTAGAGAGTTTATATGAGTTCTATACAGGAGTGAGAGGAGCACTGGATCTGGGGGACTGGAGCGAGGAGCGCTCGATTCGAACCTTCGTCTCTTACTTGCTCGGGCGGCTCCTGTTCGCAACGCAGTCATCACAAATGAACTGCAAGTTCATGCTGCTGTTGCGGGACCTGGAGCATGCTGGCCAGTATGCATGGGGCGCCGCGATGCTAGGGCATCTCTTCTCTCTCCTCCCTAGCAGCTCGCAGCGTTCCCAGAGCACTGGGGGCTTCACCCCTTTCCTTTAGGTACGGAATTTTCCTTTAAAGTTGATCTTGAATTTCAATTGTTTAAATTGTTTGACTGATTGACTGGTTGCCTTGCAGATCTGGGGATACACGCGCTTCCCCATGGGGCGCGAGACACTAGCAGAGGGGCGCCAGACAATGGTGCCTCTCATGACGAGGTGGGAGGTGGGCCCCGGACCCCAAGGTCACTAATAGGATAGTAGGGGATGTGCGGGTCGCACTCGACCACTACCCGCACGAGCAGGTATGAAATTTTGAACTAGCTCTTGCATTCTTTCAATTACTGCTGCATTTGATATTACTGACCAGAGTTTCTTCTTCTTCTCAAGTGGTGTGGACCTCATATCAGAGGGAGGCGGACGCTTCGCACCCAGCGGTGGCTGCGGGTCGCCCCCTGTTCGACCGCCACCTCCTCTTACTGTGCCTCGGGACATGTGAGGTACTGTATTTGGAGCTGGTGGTACGGACTCTGGGCTAGCACCAGCCGGCCATCGAGGTGCCTTCCCTCGGGAGAGAGGGACACTCGCGCCGACGGTTCTTCGCCGAGGACCATGACTGGGGAGCGGACCATGGCAGCACAGTCGCCTACTGGCGCGAGGGCGGCGAGCAGGTGCTACGAGTGACAGATCTCCTCGACAGCTCGGCGTACATGGAGGATTATCAAGCACGGTACGCCGGGCGACTCCGGCTTGACCGACGAGTGGTAAGTGAACTTCTAAGCTTTTGGTTGGTGGATTGCCTCATTTGATTCTAACCTTGAAGTGTATTTGGCAGATGCCGGAGTCACAGGCCGTGCGCCTTCTAGAGGGACGGCTCGCCGTGTAACGACCCGAGAACCCGACCCTCGGCCCACGCCGAGGACCCGATTTTCGCGGTCGCCGCCCACGGACCAGGGGGCCCGGAAGGGCTATAACACGCGTCTGACAGGATATGTAACGGAGGTAAACGTCAACTGCTAAGCTAGAAGCATACAAGCGGAAACAGGAAAGTAAAGCGAGACCGCTGCGTACCGCTCTAAGTACAGTCCCAACGCACGCACACTAGTACAAGTAAGGAAAGGGGAGAGACAAGTCTCTTAGGGGCATACCCCGAGGGTGACGTACACTGAGAGGGGGAACCACTGCTAGCTACGGGGACCAAGACTACCGCCCCGTCTCCTCTGCCCGACGCGCGCCCTGCCGCTGCTGGGAAGACTCACCTGGAAAACAGAGGGATGAGCTTCACAACAGAAGCTCGGTAGGGACTACCAATCTCCTACTGGATCTAAACAGGCAGAGGAACATATACAACTATTAATAAAGGAAAGACGGCAATTTATATCTTTCTACCTACAAAAGGAAGTGCGGAAGCGAAGCTAAAGCTAACACGGTACGGAAAGTACTCTCGGTCGGAAACTCCGTACGACTGCTCGTCGTGACCACCACACGGCTAGTAAACACAGACGGAGGGGACTCCGCCTGGACAAGGAACACTAGCTACGGAAAGCACCACCACTAGTCAAACGGTCAGGTGCGTCCACAGACGTCTTATCCTCGACCTAGGTCCTGGCCCTCGCGTCTCGTCAGAGCGAGGTAGGACACAAGCACAACAACAGTAACCGCCGTAGTCTGGCCGGACTACGGTCCCACGCCTAACCTCTCCAAATGGTTCCGGGGCCGTAAGGAGCGAGGCAGTGAGAAGAAGGACTGGCTGGCCTACGTCGGGTAGAACTCCAAACTGTCCTCGGCGTCCCAGACCAACCACGAGAGCTCTGCAAGCGACTCACACGCCACTGTCCTAACCACCATTTTCCCCTCAGCTCCAGAGTCCGCCTAGGTGGCTGGCAACTCGAGCACACTCGTAGCCCGGAGTACTCCCTCAACAGGCTCCCGAGGACGGGGGTCCCAGGTAACGGTAACAACCTCTCGCACGGGACAAGCCCTCAAGTGCCGCGCACCGGGCGAACGACTAGAGTGAGACCGCACTAGGGAACTAGCACAGGTGCCACGGGTACAGTAAAGCGAAAACAAAAGCGGCGGAAGCACAACCTGCCTCTGGACTGAGAAGGCGACATAGGCCTTGTTGCCTTCAAGAAGGCAACATAGGGGTTTTCGCTTTACCAGTCAGAAGGCGACACAGGGTATGTCGCCTTCAGGCCAGTCGGGGGTTCCGGAGATTCTTCTTCCGGGAACCTCCCCGAAACGGGAGAAACACCACACACAGGGGAGGGGAGCATGCTTATCATGCTAGAAAGCCATTAAACACACAAACCACCCTCGAACACCCCAAGAACATGGATTCTACGCTCGGAGGAAAATCTCACTCACACGAGCATGGAGTTCTCACACTCCCCAAACCCCAATCACACAAGAACCACGATCTAGACGGGGAGGGGATCATGCTTAGGGCGAAGGAGTCGGGTGTCCCTACCTCCACACGAAGAACTCACCCGTTGGGGCCTTCTCGTAGGTTGAAACGTCTCCTCCTCGCACCGCATGGCACGAACACGACCCCTGCACGAACGGAGCGACACCCTCCTCAGTACGGCCGCCTCAACGCGGGGGAGGCACCCCAAAACCGCCGGAAGCTCCGAGAGGGCGAGAGAAAGAGAGGGGGAAAGGAGAGGCGCGAGAGAGGGGGAAGGGCTCGGGCGCCCGGGCTTTAAGCCCGGATCCTGTGAAGGCGACATACCCCCCTGTCGCCACAGGAACGAGAAGGCGACAGTGGGTCTGTAGCATTCAAGAAGGCGACATACCCCCTGTCGCAATTCCACTGACAACGGTCAAATCTCGGAATTCGAAAAAGTGAAGGCGACAGCCATCTTGTCGCGTTCACCCGACACCGCCAGAGCTGTACTGACACAAAGGACGCCTGTCACGTCTGTCAGACTACGTCTGGGGTGACGCGATGGGAAGGCGACATAGGCCATGTCGCCTTCAAGACGGCGACACACCCCTGTCGCAATCCATCAAACCAGAAGGCGACAGTGGGTGTGTCGCCTTCAAGAAGGAGACATACCCCCTGTCGCAATATGAAGCAGAACCAGACATCGACGCGATCGGAACCACGTCGCGACAGTCGCCCTGCCGCGACCCAAAGGACGGGGCCAAGGGCCCAAGGGGGCCGGGGTGTTACACGCCGAGCAGGAGGTGGAGCTGGCGAGGCTCCACACCGAGGTTCACACACTGGTAAGTAGCATTAACCTTTGAATTTGACTCAATTTGATATTGAAACTGATGACTGACCAGGGTCCTGTGAATGCAGAAGGAGGAGTTAGCGAGGGCTTGAGTGAGCCGCGACCTCGGAGCGAGCTCGTCGGCACAGCCGGCGAGAGGGGATCTTGCCGACCGCCTGCAGGCTGCCCTGGACCGGGCGCAGGCGAGGGTTCGGGAGCTCGAGGAGCAGGCTCGAGAGATTGGGGCTGAGGTAAGACACTAAACTCGCATTTTCTTTCAATGTATATTGAATGTCCTAACACGCTTTCCCCTTGACGTGCAGCGGCAGGGAGGAGGAGTGGCTACTCTCCAGGCACAGATGGAGAGTCTACGACTAGAGCTCGAGGCGAAGATCTCTGGTTTGGAGGCCGAGGTAAGACACTTCCTTCTTTCTTCTTCTTCTTACACATGTTCAAGACTGATCCTCTTTTGCTTTTGATGCGCAACGGCGGACCATGGTGACTGCCATGGAGGAGCTGAGGGATGACCGGGCCACCATGAGGGGTCGCCTGCTCGAGGCCCGAGAGTGGGAGAGGGAGGCCGAGACAGCTCGGGCACAGATTGCTGCGGATTACGAGATCTTAAAGGACCGGGTGCTGAAGAAGTGCCGAGAGCAGCAGCGGCAGACCCAGCAGGCGACGCCGGCGAGGACCGGATCAGCGTTTGCCTCCCTTGACGACATCGTGTCGCTAGGGGACCCCTCCGTGGTGCGAGGGGGGGTGCAGAGACCCGAGGCGTTGACGGCTTCGAGACCCCCTCTCCCAGACCGACGTCGGGAGAGGGAGGAGGAGGAGGTGAGTAGCTCTCGCAGACAGAGGCCTGCGGAGAGAGAGCAGAGAGAGGAGTGAGATCTTGTACCACCAGGGGTATGCCCCTGTTATGATATGTACATTGAACTTGAACATTGTAATGGAATTTGTGGACTTTTGACATTTGCACTTGAATGATTTGCTTCTGTTCTTTGGTTCCTGCATCCTGTATCCACAACACTTAAAGAAAACATGTTAGTGTAGATCTGTTTTTAGCCCCTTGCCTACGATGTACCTTTCTCGAGATCTGGTCAAGGGGCTAATTTCTAATCAAAGATAGGAACATAACAAAATAACTGAAAGGGAAATATGCACATGCATTTTTTTGTGTTTTGTTGTTTTCTTGATTTTTTTTTTGTTTTGATAAGAAAATAAGTAGAATGTTAGTATATATACATGGTACCACTAATTTTTTCAATTTTGATTTTTTCTATTTTTTTGGGCTTTTGAAAATAAGGGTGAAAATTTGGGAGAAAATATGTACAACGTGAAATATGTACACCAACAGACTCTCTTTTTGTTGTTTTTTGTATTTTTGTATTTTTTTTGGATTTTTAGATTCTAAGACACATATTCATCACATGTTGTGGTATAGGGTTTACATGATCTACTTGACCACAGAGGTCACGAAAGAGGAGGGACGTGCATGAATTCCTTGATGTTGAAAATTGCCCCTAGCCTTCTTTATATTTTCCACTACGGAGGATCTTATACAATCAAATTGCCCCAAGAGGGAGAAATGAGAAGAGTGTATAGAAAGTCATGTAAGGATTTAGTTCAGACTACTTTCTGTTTCCAAACCGACATTCCATACTAAAGAGGACTTAGTCAACATTGTTTTCAAGGGATTTTTCATTTCATTTTGATTTTCTCGTTTCTGGGGTGGAGGCACGTAATTTTTGCTACCTCCTTGAGTTGGTCAGCCTTTTTCTGGGTACGTACTTTTTGCTACTCTTTTTTGACCTTTTGGCTTTTCTTTTCCCCTTTGAGGCTTGATTTAGCATTTTGCCTCTTGTCTTTTCTGTTTAATTGCCCCTGTTTTATGATGACTTTTGCCCCTTTAGATGGATGCGGATGGTCCCCTACTTGTAGTTTGTTCCGCTTCCAGACACGACCGAGTGGGAAAAGAATAGGGGAAACACATTGACCGGATGAGACTGCCCAAGCGTATTAGTGATTTTCTAGCCAAAGGGCAATATCTTAACATCGTGTGGTGTGTGAATAAGCCCTACCTAACTAGTGGCCACGTGGAAAAGTAGAGGCTCAAACCCCTAAACCATTTGGCAAGTGATGAATGACTGACCAACTGACTGACTAAGGATAGAACTTCTTGAGGTAGACTGCATTCCAAGGGTGCGTCAATTCGACCCCTTCGACATCCACTAACCTATAAGCGTTCTCTGAATAAACTTCTTTGACAACGAACGGTCCTTCCAATTTTCTTGCAATTTGCTCCTGGACCTGGTGCTTTCAAATTTTACGCTTAAGGACCATCTCACCCACTTCAAACTTTCTCTCAAGAACTCGTTTGACATAAAAACGTGCAATTCTCTGACGGTAGACTTGAGCATGGTCAGCCGCTATCATTCGCCTCTCATCTAAGAGTTCAAGTTGTGCCAACAAAGCTTCCCGACGTTGATCAAGATCAAGTTCGGAATCCAATTGAACTCTAAGCGAAGGGACGAAGATCTCATATGGGAGTATCACATCTGATCCGTATGTCAAAGCATAGGGGGTTTGCCCCGTAGGAGTGCGAACGGAGGTGCGATAAGCCCAAAGAGCATCAACTAAGCAATCTGGCCAGTCAGCATTGTTATGAGATTTGCATGTTTTCTTTATGATTTTAATGAGAGTTTTGTTAGTAGCTTCAGCTTGTCCATTACCTTGTGGATAATATGGGGATGAATGATGCAAATTAATGCCATATTTACCACACATGTCGCGAAGCTCCTGTGAAGTGAATTGCGGTCCGTTGTCGGTGACGATGTCCCGAGGTACGCCAAATCTTGCCAGAATGTTGCGCTTGATGAACTTGACGACCGTTGAAGCTTTGACTTCTACGAATGCTTCTGATTCAGCCCACTTCGTGAAGTACTCGGTGGCGGTCAGAATGAAGGACTTCTTACGGATTTCTCCAGTTCTGTCCGCGAGTGGACCGACCATGTCGAATGCTCACATGGCAAAAGGCCATGGCGCGATGAGAGGATGAAGAGAAGAGGAAGGAGCTTGGATTTTGTCACTGTGCAATTGGCATTTAGCACAGTGACGGACAAAATGGCGACAATCCTCTTCCATGGTAGGCCAATAATAATGACATAGCAATTTTTGGGCAATTGCTCTACCATTAACATAGCCACCACATTCACTAGAGTGAGCGGCTTCAACAATTTCTTGAGATTCAAACTCATCAAGGCAACGGAGATAGACCCCATTGAGAGACTTTTTGTACAGAACGCCACCTATGATCTTGTAACGCTCCGAGACGCGACGAATTGCCCGTCTATCGGTAGAGGTGGCATAATTAGGGAAAGATCCATTTTTAAGAAAGTTTTCGATGTCAAAATACCAAGGATGGCCATCCTCAAGGTCAATCTCTGGCTCTTTCGAGAGAGCGTTGACCCGAAAAGGCGGAGAAGGATACACGAGCTGAGAAAACCACGGATCGACATGGGAAGGGACTCTTAACCTATGGACAGAGACAGTTTCAGAAGACTTTCCCAAAGGAATGGGAATGGAAGACGCGAGGGAAGCAAGAGAATCTGCTAGAATATTTTGAGCCCTAGGAGTGTGAACTAAGGTGAGCTTCCTAAACTGCCGGACTACTTTGCCTACCAACTCTTGGTATGATTTCAGCTTGGGGTCCCGGGTCTGGTACTTGCTAAGAGATTGCCGGAGTATCAACTGTGAATCTCCAATTATCTTTAACTCCTTGACTCCGAGCAACAATGCCATTTTTAGCCCAACTAGGAGAGCCTCGTACTCAGCCACATTGTTCGTGGCTCGGAAGGTTAATTGATAGGCGTGCGGAATGACTACCCCTTCCGGAGAGAGGAGGACTGCCCCTATCCCACACCCTTTGGAATTGAGAGCCCTGTCGAAGTAAAGCACCCATGAAGGTTCACCATCGATAATGGCTCCTAACTCTTCATCGGGAAAGCTTTCATCAACGGGAGAGTATGAAGGTAAGGGGTGGTGGGCCAAATGCTCGGCAATAGGTTGCCCCTTGATAGACTTCTGGTTGACATAGGTGATGTCAAATTGATTGAGGAAACTTTGCCACCTCATCAACCGGTCAGTCAGGACAGGCTTTTCAAGCAAGTACCGAATAGGGTCCATACGCGCCAGAAGTTTCACTTCATGAGCCAGGAAATAGTGTTTCAACTTCTGGGCAACCCAGACGACAGCCGCGCACGTTCTTTCCATGGCGGTGTACTTCTTTTCAGCCTCATTAAACAACTTGGATAGATAGTACACCGCTCTCTCCTTCTTCTCGTCGTTGTATTGGGCCAAAACCTCTCCAGTTGAATCTTTTGTGGTTGACACATAGAGCAGTAAAGGCCGACCCGGGACTGGAGGAGCGAGAACAGGGGGATTAAAAAGATAACTTTTCAATTCATCAAAAGCCTTCTGACATTTATCGTCCTAATTGAACTTCGCCTCTCCTCTAAGCATCTCGTAGAAGGGCTTACAGCAGATTGAATGCTGGGAGATGAATCTCCGAATAAACTGGAGTCTGCCAATTAGCCCTCTGACTTCTCTGATATTCCTAGGAGGAGGCATGTCAATTATTGCTTTGGCCTTGTTAGGATCAATTTCAATTCCCCTTTTACTTACAATGAACCCAAGTAATTTCCCCGAAGAGACACCAAAGACACACTTTTTGGGGTTCATTTAAGGTTGTGCTCTCTAGACCTTTGGAGAACTGCCTGGAGGACCTCAGCATGGCCATGTCGAGTCTTTGATTTTACCAAGACATCGTCCACATAGACCTCCATGTGCACATGCATCATGTCATGAAAAATTGCTATCATTGCCCTTTGATAGGTTGCTCCCGCATTCTTCAATCCGAAGGGTATGACGACGTAACAGTAAGTCCCCCAAGGCGTTGTAAATGAAGTTTTCTCCTGGTCTTCCTCCGCCAAGCGAATCTGGTTGTACCCAGAGAAACCATCCATAAATGACAAAAGCTCAAAATCGGCAGTATTGTTTACTAGGACATCTATGTGTGGGAGAGGGAAATCGTCCTTTGGGCAAGCATGATTAGGTCACGGAAATCTATACAGATCCTAACCTTACCGTCCTTCTTCATTACAGGGACGATATTAGCTACCCACTGTGGATATAGCACAACCCTAATGAATTTGGCTTTGTGCAACTTGTCAACCTCCTCTTTGATCTTGAGTGCCAGCTTAGGATGTAGCCTTCTCAACTTTTGTTTGACGGCCTTCGCGTCGGCTTTTAAGACCAGCCGGTGTTCGACCAAAGAGGTGTCGAGTCCCGGCATGTCTTCGTACGACCAAGCAAATCCGTCGGAAAATTCCTTGAGAATGGCTACTAGAGCTTCTTCTTCTTCAGCACTCAAGTTGGAACTAATTAAGATTGTCTTCAGGGATTCTACAGTGCCAAGGTTGACTTCTTTAGTAGGCTCGTCAGCAGCCATAGTTGGCTCGTCGAACCTCTTTGTGCCATCCACATAGGAGCTCACCGGGTCCTCTTCTCCAGTCCCAGGATCTCCTAACTCACTCTCCTCATTAAAATCTAGCAGATAGACTCCTAAACCGTCGTCTACAGAGTCACCTTCCTCAAAATCGGTCTCTACAAGAGCAGGATCCTCAAGAAATTCTGGCACCTGACTTAACTTAGCACATCTCTCAGCCAAAGCCATAACAAAACGGGCAGGGACTTACCTACCCTTCTCCTTGCGCACACCTGGCTGAGAGAAACTAGACTCTCCTAGACTTAAACCAGACTCTAGACTAACCTCTAGACCTGACTCTAAACTAGAATCTAGACCACTATTTACAGGACTGCTATGTACAAAACTATGTACAGGGGAAGTGCTCCTAGAGGGGCAAGAGGAAGAGGAGCTCAGGCTGGAAAGCGTCGGCCCCTGGCCAAGCGGAAGAGGTTCCAGAGAGGAGGGGTGCTCAATGGAGACCTCGGATTTCCAATTTTCAAAATTGGCGTTTTTTTTTTGGAGTCAAGGCCAAGAATCATGAGTTGCTGACTCAAGGTAGCCTCGACCGGCGGGATGAGGGATGGGGAGAGGACAGGAGAAGAAAGAAGAGGATCAGAGGCGGATGGAGGAATTGAATTGTGTGGCGGACACACGGGAGCAGAAGGGGATGGAGATGATAGCGGTGAAGATGGGGAAGAAGGGAGATCAGAGCCAAAGAGGGAGAGGAGGCCAAAGTCGTCGGAAATGTCTTCTATTTGAGCATCCTTTTCTTCTTCTTCATCCTCACTCTCAGAGCAAGGAATTTCTTCAATTATAGGCTCCCTGGTCCCCATCTGGGTTGGCCCCTGAACAAAATGCTCTTTTAAAGTCTAAGTAAGGGGTTGGTGCGGTATGAACGGGTTGGGATGGATAGGGTCTGGGTAGAAACCTAGACCGGCCTTTGGTAACAACCTCCTGATTGCCTAGACATTCTGGACCTCTCCTTGTTCGTCCGCGCCTAACCCGCGGCCATGCACATAGCCAATGTTGGCCATCACTTCCCATCCTTTTCCCGGGGAGCATGGGACAGGAGATTCTTCGGTAGGCCGGGGAAGTTGGTTGAGCTCGCAGGGTGTGGGGAAATCAAAAATTGACATAATGGGTTTCTTCCCCTTATCCGGAACGAAGAGGTGCGGCATCTGCTCGGTAGTGACATCATTGAGGGTCTCTAGGATTGGAATCCTCTTGATCTTAATGACCCGCCCATTGAAGGGGAATTTGAAGCACTGGTGGGCGGTGGAAGGGATCCCTAAGGTTTGCTCTAGCCATGGACGACCGAGGATGGCCTTGTAGGCCGGATCGACGTCGAGAACTAGGAATTCAGTGGACATGGTGACGGGTCCGACTTCCAGCTTAAGAGCAATCTTGCCTTTAGCAACCCTTTTGGAGTTGTCATAGGCAGCTATAGTGGAGCAACTCTTCTCCAGATTCTCTTCCCCTAAACCCAATTGCTTAAGGGTCTTCATCGGACAGACATTGATAGATGCCCCGGTGTCGATCAAAGTGGAGTACACCGCTACCCCATTGAGGTTAATGGTGAGACAAAGCGGAAGCGAACGACATTCGGGGGTGGCAAGATCTTTGTCCGAGAAGGAAATCGAGGGTCCTTGGGTGAGGGAAAGGATGACATTGGTGACCCCACTAGGAGGGAGGTCATCATTAACCATGATTTTCTGAAGGAACTGGAGGAGAGTGGATTGATGTGATGGCGACCTCCGAATCAATTCTAAAATGGACACCCTCGCGGGCGTCTTATCAAGATGTTGGAGAATATCATATTCGGTGCCGGCCGGGGGTGGAGGACCATCATCTTCCTCAGCTTGGAATGGCCGTGGAGGTGGAGGAATGATTCGGTTTCGAAGTGTGACATGCACGACCTCCTGAGACTGAGGGCGAAGGAGCTGGAGAGGTCTGGTGGACGACTCACAGGCAAGGGGAGTGAGGATGGTAGGGTAGGCATCTTGAGGAGGTCGGATGAGCAACAAAGGTCTCTCCTCTAAGATGGCATCTACCGATGTGGAGGGCTCCTAAGACTCTGAGGTGGGACACGGGTACCATTCTTCAAAACCTTCTACCCCCCACTGTTGCTCTCTCCTCACAACCCGGGGCCCTAGGTGTATTATGGTATGCACATTCTCTTGGGCTCTGGATGAGGAGTGGTTGTTGGTTTGGTGAGTAGGGAGAGGGTTACTGAAAATGCCAAGGTCTTTTTTGGTGTACCTAGAGTTTGCTATGGCCACCTTAACGTCATCCCAGTTGATTCTACCTTGGTCATTCATATCATAGACCCAGTCACGGAAGGTAAAGCAATTGTTGATAAAGTGACCATGGGCCCTATGATATGGGCAATACTTGGAGGTGTCGACCCTCGGATTGGTATTCTCCCTTTGTGGGGGGAGTTGGATTGCATCACATGACATGAGGGCGAAAAATACGACCTCAAGGGTCTCAGGAAGAGGAGGGTAGTGCGACCTTTTGGGGCCAGGTCGGGTATAGCCGGAAGAAGGGGGAGGCACAGCGGAGTAGGGCTTGGAAGGGTGTGACGGGAATTGGTGAGGATTAGAAGGAGGGTTGGAAGAAGGGTTGGAATATTTGTTGGGAGGCCTCAAAGGCTGACTGCAGGCACTGATAGATTCATTGACGGTCACCCCCTCGGTGGTGGGTGCCGCGGGAGCCTTACGTGCCTTTGGCTTCCCTTTAAAGAAGTGTGGGAGAGAGGAGTCCTTGATCTGATTTTCAATCACCCTGGCTCTGTTATAAAGATGTGAGAAGGAAGGGAATTCGCTTAGCATTAAACGGAACGGAGCACAGGGGTAGTGTTAGTGACTAGCATGGTTATGGCTTGGGACTCCGGAATGGGAATGTCGGCTCTCGAGGCCTTGGACCTCCATCGGTTGGCATAAGTGACAAAGTCTTCGTTCGGCTTCATCTTTTCCACACCAAGTCGGGGAGTGTAGGGACTTGAGTGGCCATGTATGAAAAATGCGAGATGAATCGCTCGGAGACAATGTCGAAGTTAACGAGATCTGATGCGGGTAGAGAGGTAAACCATCTCAAAGCTTCCCCTTCTAACAATTTTTGGAAGAGGTGAACTAAGAGGACCCGATCATATAACCACCGATGGGAATCCATGGTAAAGCCGGCGAGGTGGAATTGGGGGTCGGAGGTCCCATCGTACTTGCGGTACTTTGGGGCCTTGAAATCGGGGAGAAAGTAAGCGTTGGAGAGCTTGCAGTAGTTTAGGAGTGAATGAGGTTTAGAGTGGGACAAGGATTCTGCTACAAGCTTCCTAATGAAACCTTCTACCTCCGAATGGGGAACGGATTCGGGTTAGACAGGAGGCGTGATTTGGACAAGTGGTGAATAAGCGGAAGGAGGAGTGAGAATGGGAATAGGCGGAGGAGTGGAAGTGATAGGGGGAATGAAAGCGGAGACGGGAACCCGGGGTGGGGTGACCGGCCTAGGGGTAGGCCTAGAGGTGGAGGCATTGAAAGGGGACAAGGATGGAGTGGAAGGAGAGGTTGCTGCCCGTATAGTATGCTTTGAAAGCATGGAAATGATATCCTCGGGCGAATAGTGGGACATGAGTTTAGAAAACTCAGGGTCTTCTTGAATACTTTGGGTATGAGTGGGGTTGACCCTCAAGCTAACTTCCTCATTGTCGGCCTGAGAGGAAGATTGGACTGATTCTTCAGGCTGAACATTTGTGTTCACCATGTCGACGACTTCATTGACATTATCATCATATTCAAATGCCGATTTATTAGCCATGTCAACAGGATCCAACCAAGTGTCCATTAACACACAACCTATGGGTTTTAAAGTGTTTAAAGTTGATTAACTTCACTGTTGATAATTGCATAATTGTTATGAATAATCGTGCCATTTGATTGACAAATAATTGATAATTTTATAAGTTCTGTTATCATTTCATTACAAGTGCGAAAATTGATAAAATCTCTGTTGTGTTGTGATTGCAGGATTAATGGGTCAAGAAATCAAGTGTCAAATGGGCCAATAAATTTGATTGGATCAAGAGAGAATAATGAGAGATTCTTTATTTGTTTAATATTCCCTCTCTCTCTTTCTTTTCAAAAACACTTTCTCATTTTAAAAATCTCCTCTCCTATTTTCTAAAAATCTCTTTCCTTTAATCTCTCCCCCTTCCTCTCTTTTCTCTAACACTTTATAAACTCTCTCCCTCTCTTTCTCATGCTATTATTCCCCTCACTTTCTCTCTCTCCCTCTCTCCTCCGATCCCCTCCTTCCTCTCTTCTTCTCCTTCCTCTTCTCTTCCTCCTTCTTCTTCTTCCTCTCTTCTTCTTCTTCCTCCCGGCCTCTCTCTTCTTTCCAGCAGAAGCAGCAGCCAGGCCTGCCCCGCGCCAGCAGCCCCGGGCCAGGCCCGCCTCCGCACGCACCAGCCTCGCGCCCACGCGCCCAGCCCCGCGCCCGCGCGCGAGCCCCCGCCTGCGCCTGGCCACGTCCGCCCGCGCCCCGCTTGGCCCGAGCCCGCCCGCACCCCCTGCCGCAACCGCCTGCCACGCCGCGCCTCTCTCCTCTCTACGTGCATGCATGCACGTAGAGGAGGAGCCGTGCGCCTCTCCTCCTCTCTCGGCTCTCTCTCTCTCCTCTATCTCTCTCCGCTCTCTCTCTTCTCTCTCCTCTCTCTCGCCTCTCTCTCTCTCTCTCTCTCTCTCTCTCTCTCTCTCTCTCTCTCCTCTATCGCTCTCTCTCTTCTCGCCTCTCTCTTCTCTCTTCTCTCTCTTCTCTTCTCTCTCACGCGCTCTCTCTCCTCTCTCTCGCCTCTCTCCTCTCTCTCTTCTCTCTCCTCTCTCCTCTCGTCTCTCCTATTCTCTCTCTTATTCTCTTTATTTCAATGTATTTCTTAATGGCTTTGGATTAGAATACACTCTTTGTGTTAATCATTTTGTTATTGTTTAATAGATTATAGCTTTAAGTTGTATCTTGTGTTCTCTCCTTCCCTCTCTATCTCTCTCTTTATTTATTTACTTAGCTTAGATTTATTTAAGACAACTTAGTTTTAATATCACCATGCTATTTTCTTAACTAAAAACCCAACGTTTTCAACTCTAAAATCTAGTTCTCCGTGGATTCGACTCGGCTCTCACCACTTAACTATTGTCAAAATAATTAGTGTAGGCCGATAATTTTGAGATTGTTAGTCACGTTTGTAACGACGCATTCGTGGGCTATCAATTTTTGGCGCCGTTGCCGGGGAATTAGATTTTTAGTTTTGATAATCTTGGTGTTATTTGTATATATTCATGCTAACATTTTCTTTCTTTTTGTAGGTATCAAATAAAAGTGAAAAAATCCTGAAAATTGCAAAACTGAAGAATCTGCCAGAAAACTGTCGCTGAAAGTTGAATCTGTAGGTAAAAAGTTCTGGTTTGGAAAGAAAAATCCGAAAATTGCACAAAAAAATCAGAAAAAATGGTAAGTGAGGTGAGTTTCCTTCTCTCTCTCACTCTTTCTATTTGTTTTACTTTCCAAAAGAACGAGGGATTGCGTTGGAGGTAAGTACCCTTAAAACCCTCTTGATTGAGTTTCTTTTTTTTAGTTGCCATGTTTAGATAATTCATTAAAAAAAAAATCAATCACTTGAATCCAATAAAAGATGTCATGTCAAGATTAGAAACTTTCCATCTTTAGGACATGCATCATTTAGATTTCCATCTTTAGGTAATTTCTTTTTTTTTAAGTTTCCTTTCTTGTCGAAGATTGTGGGAGGTAAGGTGAGAATCTGAATTTTTTTTAGAAAGCATGATCATGCATTGCCATGCTTGCATAAACCCCTTGCTTGATTTTGTGGTGTGCACATCATTTCTAAAATATTTTAAGGGCAGTTTCCTTAACAAGATAAGGTGGGGATTTGATCACCCTTCCTTAGCCCACAAACCACAACTTCCTGCATCTTTTGCATTCCCAAGCCCAATAAAAGAAAGTAGAAAGTTGACCTAGGGTTCGCTTTGAGACTTAGGCCCACTTGGGCCCACTATCAAGTTTGGAGACTGGTGTCTAAGGCTAGAGGTTTATTGGCAAACGCCTAAGTGGACAAGTGGTTACTTAATTAGGTCCCTGTGAGAGCAGGGGGAACCTCCCACTTTCCCA
This sequence comes from Colocasia esculenta, assembly GCA_014218235.1. Classification (NCBI taxonomy): domain Eukaryota; kingdom Viridiplantae; phylum Streptophyta; class Magnoliopsida; order Alismatales; family Araceae; genus Colocasia; species Colocasia esculenta. The sequence goes on from CM024766.1 coordinate 110,213,788, forward strand.
CCTCTTACCTGGCCAGTTAACGAGCTTGAGAGTGGATTTGAGTTAGGCCTCAGTTGATTAGTGAGAAATCAATTGTTTATATCTTAGGGGACCATAGGTGTCATAGGATTAATTGTTTGCTAACTTGTGTGAAAATACAAAAAAAAAAATCAAATATTTCAAAACAACAAAAAAAAAAATAAAAAATATAAAAAAGAGAGAAAAAAAAGTCTCATCTTTCCCATTCACCATCATATGTGGGCCAACCCAGCACATTATATAGGCCATGGCCCAAACCAATTTTCATCTCTCATTCAACATGGCCCAGCCTACTTTGAAAATACACAATTCTTGTCAGCCCATTATGAAAGTACATCCCCTGGGGTGGCCCAACTCTCACATTTTACCCAAGATCAGGCCCACCATACTAATTTGTTCCATAATCGGCCATCTTTCACCCAAGCAGAAACACAATATTTTCAATGGCCCTCCATCTCCACTTCTTACTCAAAAGATGAACAATATGTCCCTCCTACAGAATTGAGTTTGCTTTACCAAGACCCACAAGGGGAAATTCAAGGACCATTTCTTGGTGCCGAAATCATATCATGGTTCGATCAAAATTTTTTGGCATTGATCTGCCGGTGTGCTTAACAAATGCTCCTGAAGGCACACCCTTCCAACCACTTGGAGAATTAATGCCACATTTAACACTTAGAGATCAACCTATTCTGGCCCAAGCCCAAAGTCCACCTATCAACAACTTTCATCCTTGGGCCCAATTTCAGAATAATATTCATGATCAAGGCCATGATGGGGGACAACCTGCAGATCCGCAGTCCATTTATACTTCTCCCCCACCATCAGGCCTATTTGATGATCAATTTGGGCAATCTATACAAAAGATCTATGATGCTCAACAAGTCTTTGAGCAAACATTCACCCACCAACAACAAGAATTGGAAAAATCTTTTACCAAAACTGACCTTCTAATTGATCAATTGATAGAAATCAGAAAGAGGCAAAATATTCAATTACCAACTCAATCAATTGACAATTATGAAACTCAATATCATGATTTTGATCAGCAATTTGACCCACAACTTTCACTTGAAACTTCACAGCCTAATTTGACTATGGACATGTCCACTTGGCAAACTGAGTGTAATTCAGATCAAGAGGAGATGGGTAGTACTACAAATCAATCCATAAATTTTACCCAACTTGAATTTGACTGCCAAGAAGAGCCCAGCCATGATGTCACCTGTGAAGAATACTCTAGGGAGTTAGTTGAACTCAAGTTGGAGGGAGAACAAGAGGAAGTGGACAAGCTAGATGATGATAAAACTTTATTTCTTGCCCTTCCTAGGTCTGATGTGACCTTAACCCAAGGAGGGGATGAAGAAAAGATGAGTTTGGAGATGGAATGGAGTCAAGTCATAAACCATTCTACTTGGATAAGGGAAGAGTTGAAAATTTTGTCTGGCAGTAACTCTAATGGGGACTTTCATGATTTAGGGGATGATGTGGATCTAACACCCATCCTTGACATTGGCAAAGCTAAAGTCAATTTGAGCATTATGCAATTAGCCAACTGGTCAAATCCACTTGGAATTGATGAAAATCTTTGTGTTAAAGAGCCTCCGCATCTAATTCCCAACAATTATGGTCTCCTTGACACTAGACATATGGTGGAATCTCCAAGGATCCATGATACCCAAACCCTTTCTCACCTCAACAATATGAATATGAATCCTAAAATCGAGGTTGAAGAAAAGAATTTGAAAAAAATTAAGGTCCAAATTGAAGTGTTCAATACATTTGAAGACCTTAAGTGTGTAGAGGAATATTTTATAATTGAAGACATGATTCTTCCTCTATCATTTTCTGACTCTCTTAGGCAACAGGTTGGCCCACGTATGTATAGATCCAGTCTTTTCCTCCAATGGTACAAGAGCTGGCACTTAAAGGAGGATAAGATCACATGGTGGCTCATTCTTAATGCAACTCGTTGGTTATGGAGTTTCATGGTGTCTGGCTGAGGACGTTAAACTTAGCGCTTATTGGGAGGCAACCCAATATTTTTAGGATATTTAACTTATTTCTTCATTTCTATTGTGTTCTAGGTTTTTGAAGGCCCATTATCTTTGATAAAGCTAGTGTGCAACCACCCATCAGGTTGCATCTCTCCTTTCTTAACTTACATTGGCTGTATTCTATTGTCATTACTTTTATGCCATTGAGGACAATGTCATTTAAGTTTGGGGGAGAGACAAATTGTATTTCAAATTTTTGTCCCTAACATTGTGCTTCATGCTTCATATTTCATGTTCTAGCTTGACTCATAGTGTGTACTTGTGAAGGTGGTGAGTTGAAGGGGTGAGTTAACTAGTTATGTTTTTAGCATCTTCCTCAAAATACATTTGAAATTTCATCAACATAGAAAAGTATTATTATGAGCTATTCAAATGGATGATGAGAGTTTTACCTAACATTCAGGTTGATTGATTGATATTCTACACTCCTATTGACGACCAATCGTGGGGAAAAAGCTACCTGCCTACAAATAAATGTGAAAATGTGTGTAGTAGTGAAAAAAGAAAAAAAAGAAAAAAAAAAGAAAGAAACATGGAAAATGCCCCTGATCTTAGTAACCGGGCATGTGGCTCCTAAGGTAAGAGTTGAGGCTCGCGTCAAACAGTGAAGGGAAGTGCAGCACCATGTAAATGAAAAAAAAAAAAAAAGAATTAGGCAGAGTGAAAGCTACCTGTAATTCGAGGATCGAATTTAAGGAGTGTAGAGTTGATACCATCCTTGAGTGACAAGTAAAAAGCCCATGCATCCTCTTATTAATGCTCAAAGATTATACAAAAAGTCATGAAATTTTGTGTGTATCTTGAGGAACTGTCTAATGACATGAACTGACATATTTGCCTTTGACACTCTCGATTGGAACTTGAAATACTTATGACCAAGCATTCTCATTCTTACTTTCTTGTCATGAAGTATGATGTTTTAAACTCTTGTTTGTCCCAATTATTTACTTATGTGCATTGCTAAGGGACTAGCAATGAGTAAGTTGGGGGGTGTGATAATTGCATAATTGTTATGAATAATCGTGCCATTTGATTGACAAATAATTGATAATTTTATAAGTTCTGTTATCATTTCATTACAAGTGCGGAAATTGATAAAATCTCTGTTGTGTTGTGATTGCAGGATTAATGGGTCAAGAAATGAAGTGTCAAATGGGCCAATAAATTTGATTGGATCAAGAGAGAATAATGAGAGATTCTTTATTTGTTTAATATTCCCTCTCTCTCTTTCTTTTCAAAAACACTTTCTCATTTTAAAAATCTCCTCTCCTATTTTCTAAAAATCTCTTTCCTTTAATCTCTCCCCCTTCCTCTCTTTTCTCTAACACTTTATAAACTCTCTCCCTCTCTTTCTCATGCTATTATTCCCCTCACTTTCTCTCTCTCCCTCTCTCCTCCGATCCCCTCCTTCCTCTCTTCTTCTCCTTCCTCTTCTCTTCCTCCTTCTTCTTCTTCCTCTCTTCTTCTTCTTCCTCCCGGCCTCTCTCTTCTTTCCAGCAGAAGCAGCAGCCAGGCCTGCCCCGCGCCAGCAGCCCCGGGCCAGGCCCGCCTCCGCACGCACCAGCCTCGCGCCCACGCGCCCAGCCCCGCGCCCGCGCGCGAGCCCCCGCCTGCGCCTGGCCACGTCCGCCCGCGCCCCGCTTGGCCCGAGCCCGCCCGCACCCCCTGCCGCAACCGCCTGCCACGCCGCGCCTCTCTCCTCTCTACGTGCATGCATGCACGTAGAGGAGGAGCCGTGCGCCTCTCCTCCTCTCTCGGCTCTCTCTCTCTCCTCTATCTCTCTCCGCTCTCTCTCTTCTCTCTCCTCTCTCTCGCCTCTCTCTCTCTCTCTCTCTCTCTCTCTCTCTCTCTCTCTCTCTCTCTCTCTCTCTCTCCTCTATCGCTATCTCTCTCTTCTCGCCTCTCTCTTCTCTCTTCTCTCTCTTCTCTTCTCTCTCACGCGCTCTCTCTCCTCTCTCTCTTCTCTCTTCTCTCTCCTCTCTCCTCTCTCTCTCCTCTCTCTCTTCTCTCTTCTCTCTCCTCTCTCCTCTCGTCTCTCCTATTCTCTCTCTTATTCTCTTTATTTCAATGTATTTCTTAATGGCTTTGGATTAGAATACACTCTTTGTGTTAATCATTTTGTTATTGTTTAATAGATTATAGCTTTAAGTTGTATCTTGTGTTCTCTCCTTCCCTCTCTATCTCTCTCTTTATTTATTTACTTAGCTTAGATTTATTTAAGACAACTTAGTTTTAATATCACCATGCTATTTTCTTAACTAAAAACCCAACGTTTTCAACTCTAAAATCTAGTTCTCCGTGGATTCGACTCGGCTCTCACCACTTAACTATTGTCAAAATAATTAGTGTAGGCCGATAATTTTGAGATTGTTAGTCACGTTTGTAACGACGCATTCGTGGGCTATCAACTGTCTTGAGCAGAAATATAGATTTCTACCAAATCAATGTTATCAAGAAACGTCCCCAAGACTTTTAAATGCCAAAGTTATGTTTTAAATTAAGTTGAGTTGAGGGTCGTTCTCTCCAATCTCACTCGAATCCCGGTGAATAGGTGAACTAGACAGGATGGGTAGAGGTCCTCCTGCCCCGTACCGTGAGGGAATCCATGGAATTTAGGGACTTATAGAGTTTTCTCCAGAGTCAACCCGATTTACCCAAGAGGGAATCCCCGAGTAAAAGGTCAAAAACCGAAGAAAGGTGATCCTAGAAATGTGAGGGGAGGCTAGAAGAGGTGAGAAGATGACCCCCCCAGTGACTGAGGACTTGTTAGTATCAAACAAAAAGCAAACAAAAATGAAAGTCAGATCAAAACAATAAGAAAAACAGGAAAATACATGCCTCTGTGAAAGTAAACGTCAACAGGTAGACGCCAAGTTTCATGAACAAACAGTAAACGTCCTGATCGACCGACGTTAACCGACAGTCGACGACAACCGATCTTGACGCTAACAGGGAATGAACAGACAGAAAATAAAAGCAAGACGGTCAATAAAATAGCCGAAAACCAATTTCTGTGAAACTAAACGTCCAAGGTGTGGACGCGCAGTTTATCAGTAAAAGATTGACGACATGATCGATGGACGCTAAACAACAGTAGACGACAACGGAGGATGACGCTAAACAACAATAAACGGCAGAAAAGGTGGACGCTTACTTGGATAGGCGGCAATCTCTCTTGCCGTCTACCTGGATGTACACAGACCGCAGCAGCACTGTTGTCCCACCGTGATCGCCAGAAGAGAGGCTGTGGACGTCCCGTTTCGCCCCCGTCCTCGTGGCCGACGTGTGTGGCCCTCATCGGCGGTGGTTCACGGACGTGCCGCTCCCTCGTTGGCAATGAAGGATGAGCCGTTTGACCTCATTGACTTTTTGTTTGACTGAGTTGACTGAGGGGAGACAAGAGGAACCGGAGAAGAATGGGAGATGTTTGTGATCTCCAGGGCCTTACCTGTGCCCAAGGGGTTGTTGTGATCACGTCGGTGCAGAGGCCTCGCGTTGCGGGTGATGGTGGGATCTCGACTTCTTCTCCTTTAGCTGGCCAAAGGAGGAGAGCTCCGTGGTGCTTCCACAGATTGTTCCTGCCACAGAAAACACTCTATAAGACTCTAAAGGGTATAGTAAATGCTCAAAAACGAGATCATATAAGCCCAAAAGGAGAGTCCAGTACCGGTTGTGGACTTGAGAAGAGGGGTGGCCAAGTGTTATGACCACCCTTCTTCCCTCCGTTTTTGGTTGGGAAACCCCTTTCTAGGTGTGTAGGAAGGTGACTTACGTGCCTAGGGTGAGTGGGAAGGTGTGTGCAACATGCAAACTAGCTAAATAAGAGGAAAGGCAAGAGAGGAAGAGGAAGGAGATGATCCTCGTTGATGATGTTGTAGCTCCTTGCAAAGGGTCCTCCAGCTCCAAAGCAAGCCTCCTGGACATCCCAAGTGTGAAGAGAGTGAAGAGGATGAGTGGTGGAAGGTAAGGTGCAAGTTTCTCTCTCCTCTCTCAAAGTGGTAGCATAAGGACGTCCAGCCTCTCTCCCCTGGCTCAGAGGGCTCAAAGGGCTATTATATAGACAGTGGAGCTCGGGGTTGAGAGCCTTGGATGCTCAAGTGTGAAGAAACACACTAACACACTTGGCAATCCATGCACTAAAGGTCCAACCAATGGGGGGAGGCCAAGTAGGACTTTTACTGGGTCAAGGGGGTGCCTAGGTGGCCCATATGCCCGTTGAGAACGGCTACATGCATTGCATGGCCGAGAGAAAGGTGCAAGTGGGATGGAATCTCGGGTTAGTTGCGCAGACCAGGTAAACCCTATTGACGTCCAGTGATCTGGCCGCCAACCACATGCAGACGTCCACGGATGTGGACGCCAGCTTGGGTCAACGTCCAGGGTGATTGCCGCCAACCAGTAGTCGGCGGCCATCGATGCTGCCGTCTACATGGAATCTGAGGCTGGTCAACAAATGGTCAAACGAGGCTTTATGGGCCAAAGAGCCATGCGGGAGATGGGCCAAATCTCGCGTCTACAGTGTGGGGAGATGCTGCCAAAATTTTCAGCAAATAATACAATCACATAGTAAATGGTCATCTGAGTGCGATCAAATATTCACAGATGGGTAAAAAGTGATAATCTAAATAATAAATCCTTCCTATTCATTTCGGTTGCGTCGAAGGATGTGTGATTTAGAATTTTAAAGTTATTTGTCTATTGATATTGTTTGGGCGTAGGACAGCAATGGCTTCAGACCGTTCATGGATGTATCACATAATAGTTGATTATGTGGTGTCCCAGGAGTTTAGGGTCGGAGTTGAGAATTTCGTTCAGTTTGTATTGGGGAATCCAAAAGCAGAAGTAGACAGCCAAGGTGGCATCCGATGTCCTTGTATGATTTGTAAAAATTTGAAGTGGAATTCCCCATGTGAAGTTCAACGCCATTTATACAGAAAAGGGTTTGTTGAAGGTTATATGAATTGTACATGTCATGGTGAGGACTTCTGGTCGCACGAGCCTAGTAATGTGGAAGGCACAAGTACGTACGTGGATATGGTTGTAGATGCTGCTGGTCCGGCATTCAGTGTACATGTGGATCCTGTATACGCTGAAGACGTGCCGAATAAGGGAGCCGAAAGATTCTATCAGTTACTTAAGGATGCTGATGAGCCATTGTGGGATGGTTGTCAAAAGCACACTTGGTTGTCAGTGGTGTCACAGTTGTTGAACTTGAAATCTGAATTTCATATTTTTGAGAATTGCTTTGATCGTCTCCTCCTCATCATCAAGAGCATGTTACCTCCAGATGAAAAGCTGTCTCCAAATTTTTATCGTGCCAAGAAGATGGTGAATGATTTAGGACTTGGATATGTGAAAATAGATGCATGTCCCAATCATTGTATGTTGTGTGACAAAGAGAATGCAGATATGGTATCCTTTTCAGTTTGCCGTCATGATAGATTTAAACCTAAAAGAGGGGTCAATTCTAGGGGAAAGAATATACCTTATGCATCATTGCGATATTTTCCCCTTACACCCAGGCTGCAGCGGATGTATATGTCTTCAAAGACAGCTGGACATATGAGGTAGCATGCAGAAAGAGTACGTCAGGACATCGATATTATGACTCATCCTGCAGATGGCGAAGTTTGGATTCATTTCAACCATGTTTATCCTATCTGCTCAAGGGAGTCACGTAATGTGAGGCTTGGTTTATGCACTGACGGATTCAATCCATTTGGAGGTTCAGTGGCTTCCTACTCCAGCTGGCCAGTGTTCGTGACACCATACAACCTTCCTCCGAGCATGTGCATGAAGCGAGAGAATTTGTTCCTGTCCTTATTGATTCTTGGTCCGAAAAGTCCTACAAAAAATATAGACATCTATCTAAGACCGTTGATTGATGAATTGAAATTATTATGGACTGAGGGGGTCAATACTTATGATGCATCTAGAAAGCAAAATTTCACCATGAGGGCAGCATTAATGTGGACTATAAGTGATTTTCCTGCATATGGAATGTTTTTTGGTTGGAGCACACATGGGAGGCTAGCATGTCCGTATTGTATGGATAATACCAAATCATTTGTACTTAAACATGGTGGGAAGTCCTGCTGGTTTGATTGCCATCGTCAGTTTTTACCAGCTAATCACCCTTTCAGAACACAAAAAGATGCATTCCTAAAGAACAGAAAGGAACGAGATGAAGTTATATTCGAGAGGTTTTCCGGTCATCATATGGCAGCACGTGTTGAAAATTTGCCAGATATCACACAACAGATGGGTAGTACCCGACACCTTTCAGGTTTTGGGAAGGAGAACAACTGGGTGAAAAAAGCATTTTCTAGGAGCTACCTTATTGGTCGACTCTTCTTGTGCGGCACAATCTAGACGTGATGCATATCGAGAAAAATGTCTTTGATAATGTATTCAACACAGTTATGGATATCAAAGGTAAAACAAAGGACAATGTGAATGCACGCTTGGACTTGTCCATGCTCTATAAACATACAGAGTTAGAAATTGTTGAAGTAAATGGGAAATCAAGTAAACCAAAAGCAGTTTATGTGCTTGGAGGAGGACAAGTTAAGGAAGTGTGTCAGTGGCTGAAACAGCTGAGATTTCCTAAAGGTTATGTGTCAAATATTGCTCATTCTGTCAACGTCAGTGAGGGAAAGATATATGGAATGCAGAGTCACCACTGCCATGTGTTCATGCAAAGGTTGCTACCTATTGCATTTCATGACATCTTGCCGAAGCCGCTATGGGGAGCGTTATCTGAGTTGAGTCGATTTTTCACGATTCTATCTGCATCAGAACTCAGGCTTCAGGATGTGCAAACTATCGAACAGAATGTGGTCAAAATTGTATGCAAGTTGGAGAAGATATTTCCACCTGGTTTCTTAGATTCAATGGAGCATTTTCTCGTACATCTACCATATGAAGCAAAGGTTGGAGGGCCAATACAATATAGATGGATGTATCCATTTGAGATGTATATGCATGATATTAATTGTTTCCTTCTTACAATTGCACCTTACATAAGCGATAGATTTTCTAATTGTCTCTTACATTGTGGATGTAGGTGTATGCATGACCTCAAAATGAAAGTCCGAAATAAAGCAAAAGTGGAGGGTTCTATTGTTGAGGCATACATTATGGAGGAAATCTCTAACTTTTGTTCAATATACTTTGAAGCAGACATTCAAACTCGTTGGACACAACCTCCACGTAATGATGATGGGGGGGAATCTGTGGGTTCAAATCGACTCTCAATATTTACTCATCCTGGACGTGCCTTCGGACGTTCTTCAACTCGAATGCTGGATGACAGAGAGTTATGTGCCGCAGAGATATATATTCTTTTAAATTGTTCCGAGCTAGAATGTTATGTTGAGTAAGTACTAATATCACAATTTAAATTTATATGTAAGTTCTTTGCCTTTATTCTACCTATTGAATGTGGTCTGCTATTCATATTGCAGACAATTTGATTCAGAATTAATTCAAAGAAATCCACATCTCACTGATTTTGAGGTTGAAAAAGAACGAGAGAAGTCATTGGCCTTATGGATAAGAAAACGCGTAAGTATACACCGTCAAAGAGTATTCAACAAAATTCATTTCACTTTTTAACTAGCCTTTTCTACACGCAGGTTGAAGAAGGTTTAATTACTGATGAAAGAGTTCGTCAGGTAGCCTACGGCACATCCAAAATTGCACAAAATTATGTGGGATTTATTGTTAATGGGTATAGGTTTCATACAAAAGACTATGGGCAGAATAAATCTACCATGAACAGTGACGTATGTGTAAAAGGGAGTACATACAATGAAGGTGAGTATGACTACTATGGTAGTGTAGAGGAGATCCTACAGTTGCAATATCTAGGACAAGACAATCATATATTCTTGTTCAAGTGTCATTGGTTTGATCCGAATTCCATTCGAAATGACACAACGCATGGGATTGTCGAGCTTAAGCATAAGTCAAAATTGAATACTTATGAGCCTTTCATCTTAGCCACACAAGCCCAGCAAGTGTATTATACAAGCTATCCATCATCTACAAACAAAGAACGAAATGATTGGTGGGTAGTTTGCAGAGTTAAGTCAAGACTATTCTCTGATTATGAATTGGACATGACTGATCAGACACCTGTAGAGGTCAGTGCTGAATTCTTTCAAGAAGACTTTGTCGAAAATGTAGAGTTGACAACTCATATTGGAGAAGCTGAATCTGAAGCACCAATGTCCTTGTCTCACGGAAATGAGGTCGAAGAAGTCGATCTACATGAGATGGAAGACAGTAGTGCTCGTCGTACAGATATTGAATGTGAAAGTTCTGATGAGGAAGATGAATATACCAGTGATGAATGTGAAGATGATGATGAAGATGGGGTTGAATTGAACATATCGTCATCATCTGAGGAGGAAATGGATATCAATTAAACAAGGGTAGAATTTTTTCACACTTGTAAAGTATATGTCAAGTAGCTCACTTTGAATATAAGCAATTGACTAGTACACATTATTATTTTATGTTCTCTATGAAGATATGGTGCGTGGAGCTAGATCTGGTAGCAGTTCTTGGAGGGGCAGCCGTGGGAGGGCTTTGTTCGTCGCATCTGGTATGTATATTTTTCTAATGTAGTCATCTGTGTGTATTTTTCTTTGTGTATTATTTATGTGTACTTCTGTAGTGTTAATGCCATTCAAATTGTTACAGCTTCTGCTTCTCCTTCGGATGAGCGGACACCTCCTCCCCCTAGCAGACTAGGTATGTATATTTCATATTTCAAGTATTTTTGTAGTCATTATTTAAACATATTATTAATGTTATTAGAATTGCTACAGTTGCTGGTCATTCTTCTGGATCTCGTACCGTACCTGCAGGTATGTATATTTCAATTTTCAAGTATTTTTGTAGTGGCTCTATATACATATTATTAATGTTATTAGAATTGCTACAGTTGTTAGTCCTTCTGCTCCTCTTACCGTGCCCGCAGGTATGTATAATATTTACAGATGTACTTTTATTGTGCATTCATCTTCCTCATTACTTATGTCTTCTATTCTAGTTACAGCTATTGGTGCATCCTTCGAGTCTCCTCCTGTAGCAGCTGGTATGTATATTTAAAGTTATACTTTCATGTACGCATTAATTCTGATGCCATTAAAATGTCACATGCTCAGGTCACTCTACACATTCTGCAGATGCACCATTAGGTTTGTATATTTAAATGTTAGGATATTTCTGTAGTCATTATTTAGTATTTTTGTACATTACTCATGTTGTTCTTCAATTTTTTCCATGTTCGGTGCCAGAGGATGCTGTGAGTCTGCAGGAGGGCGGAGGTAGTTTTTATGAGAGCACTCTGCGGGAGGTCTAGATTAATGGGTACGTAATCAACGTGTATGTATTTCTTACATGCAATGAGGTGAATTTAGTTCATAATTTGACATTATGCAGTTACATCATTGTAGTGATAAAATAGAGCCTGCTCAAGCATCTCAATTTATCACAAGATTTTTACAAGCACACTTTCCTGGACCAATTCATAGATTCAATGATTTCCCGATGGAGCTCCAGGAGCACTTGTATCAGATGTTCATGGTATGTAATTTCGCATTGTAATTTAATTCTTATCGTATTCATACATGCAGTTAACTAACTCTTATGTATATAGAGCCAACATCGATTCACGCATCATCCAGACGAGGCGCGGTCTCGATTTGTATGGACGATGACCGCAAGATCAAATTTCAAGCATTTGATGTATAATGCGAGAAAAAATGCAAAGAAACATTCTCAGAGTTCAGACCTGACTCTTTGGAAGGAGCGGGCACCCAGTTGGATGAGGGGAGAATATTGGGAAACTCTTGGCAACATCTGGGCTGCAGAGAAATGGCAACAGACATCCTCAATAATGAAAGTTAATCGGGCTGCCAATCCAGAAACAAACGTGCATAGTAGTGGGTCTGTCTCTTTTGCGACCCATCAGTCTAGATTGGTAATTAATTTGTCCATTTCTGGTCTCTTTTATTTATAAAGGTACTCATTTATGTCATGTTTTTTCTGTGAAATAGGAGAAGGAGCTAAAAAGGCAACCGACATTTTCGGAGGTGTTCGATAGAACACACAAGAAAAAAGGAACGGATGCATACATTAGCGATAGAGCCCGCGTGGTTGCAGTAAGTATTTAGAAGATATTCACTATTTAATTTTTCACATTAATATGAATATTAACTACTATCATTTTTTCTGTTTTCTTGCAGGAGTCATACAGAGAACAAATGACGGAGAAGTATGCCGGGGAGGACGAGCAGCCGCCGTTAGATCATGAGGTATGGGTTGCGACAGCTGGGGCCCCAAAGAAAGGCCATGTGTATGGTTTTGGGCACAACATCGACACGAGCCGGGTGTTATCTAGAGGATCTAGCTCAGGGTCACAGACCAGTGCATTCCACGTAGGAGTTGGTACTCCAGGTACTTCTCCAGGACGGCTGATGGGCTTCATTGACAGTAGGATATCGGGCTTAGAGTCTCGTCTGGCGGATTCGATGGAGACTTGTCTTGCCCAGATGCAGATGCAGGTGACCGACGCACTACAGGCCCAGCTCTCCCAAACCCTCTCCCAAGTTATCACCCAGGCCTTCTCACAGGCACCACCTCCTCCACCATAGGTAGCACCTCCTCCACAGGCAAGTTATTTTAACTTTCATTTGGGTTGATTGACGCACAATTTTTTGTTAAGCAAGACAGTTTGGATTAAAAATGAAGAACTTAGGTAGGTTTCGGGGTTCAAAATTAGAAATACTCATCCGATTGGCGTCTGGTTTTTCCAGCACGGCCAGGGCGATGAATGTGACTTGTGAAAACTGACGGAGTTCAATTCGGACTCCCGGTTTGAGGTCGACGCCTCAAACTTGCATTCGAGAAGTCAGTTTAGGTCAATAGATGAAGAATTTAGGTAGGTTTCGGGGTTCAAAATTAGAAATACTCATCCGATTGGCCTCCGATTTTTTCCAGCATGGCCACGGCGATGAATGTGACTTGTGGAAACTGACGGAGCCCAATTCGAACTCCCGGCTTGAGGTCAACGCCTCAAACTTACATTCGACAAGTCAGTTTAGATTAAAAATGAAGAACTTACGTTTAGGGGTTCAAAATTAGAAATACTCATCTGTTTAGCCTCCGGTTTTTCCCAGCACGGCCAGGGCGATGAATGTGACTTGTGGAAACTGACGGAGTTCAATTCGGGCTCCCGGTTTGAGGTCGACGCCTCAAACTTGCATTCGAGAAGTCAGTTTAGATTAAAGATGAAGAATTTAGGTAGGTTTCGGGGTTCAAAATTAGAAATACTCATCCGATTGGCCTCCAATTTTTTCTAGCACGGCCAGGGTGATGAATGTGACTTGTGGAAACTAACGGACTTCAATTCGGACTCCCGGTTTGAGGTCGACGCCTCAAACTTGCATTCGAGTAGTCAGTTTAGATTAAAGATGAAGAATTTAGGTAGGTTTCGGGGTTCAAAATTATAAATACTCATCCGATTGGCCTCCGGTTTTTTCCAGCACGGCCAGGGCGATGAATGTGACTTGTGGAAACTAACGGAGCTCAATTCGGACTCCCGGTTTGAGGTCGACGGCTCAAACTTACATTCGACAAGTCAGTTTAGATTAAAAATGAAGAACTTACATTTAGGGGTTCAAAATTAGAAATACTCATCTGATTGGTCTCCGGTTTTTCCAGCACGGCCAGGGCGATGAATGTGACTTGTGGAAACTGACGGAGTTCAATTTGGACTCCCGGTTTGAGGTCGACGCCTCAAACTTGCATTCGAGAAGTCAGTTTAGATTAAAGATGAAGAATTTAGGTAGGTTTTGGGGTTCAAAATTAGAAATACTCATCCGATTGGCCTCCGATTTTTTCCAGCACGACCAGGGCGATGAATGTGACTTGTGGAAACTGACGGAGTTCAATTCGGACTCCCGGTTTGAGGTCGACGCCTCAAACTTGCATTCGAGAAGTCAGTTTAGATTAAAGATGAAGAATTTAGGTAGGTTTCGGGGTTCAAAATTAGAAATACTCATCCGATTGGCCTCCGATTTTTTTCAGCACGGCCAGGGCGATGAATGTGACATGTGGAAACTGATGGATCTCAATTCGGACTCTCGGTTTGAGGTCGACGCCTCAAACTTACATTTGACAAGTCAGTTTAGATTAAAAATGAAAAACTTACGTTTAGGGGTTCAAAATTAGAAATACTCATCCAATTGGCCTCCGGTTTTTTTCAGCACGGCCAGAGCGATGAATGTGACTTGTGGAAACTGACGGAGTTCAATTCGGACTCCCGGTTTGAGGTCGACGCCTCAAACTTGCATTCGAGAAGTTAGTTTAGATTAAAGATGAAGAATTTAGGTAGGTTTCGGGGTTCAAAATTAGAAATACTCATCCGATTGGCCTCCAGTTTTTTCCAGCACGGCCAGGGCGATGAATGTGACTTGTGAAAACTGACGGAGTTCAATTCGGACTCCCGGTTTGAGGTCGGCGCCTCAAACTTACATTCGACAAGTCAGTTTAGATTAAAAATGAAGAACTTACGTTTAGGGGTTCAAAATTAGAAATACTCATCCGATTGGCCTCCAGTTTTTTCCAGCACGGCCAGGGCGATGAATGTGACTTGTGGAAACTGACGGAGCTCAATTCGGACTCCCGGTTTGAGGTCGACGCCTCAAACTTGCATTCGAGCAGTCAGTTTAGATTAAAGATAAAGAATTTAGGTAGGTTTTGGGGTTCAAAATTAGAAATACTCATCTGATTGGCCTCCGGTTTTTTCCAGCACGGCCAGGGCGATGAATGTGACTTGTGGAAACTGACGGAGTTTAATTCGGACTCCCGGTTTGAGGTCGACGCCTCAAACTTGCATTCGAGAAGTCAGTTTAGATTAAAGATGAAGAATTTAGGTAGGTTTTGGGGTTCAAAATTAGAAATACTCATCCGATTGGCCTCTGGTTTTTTCCAGCACGGCCACGGCGATGAATGTGACTTTTGGAAACTAACGGAGTTCAATTCAGACTCCCGGTTTGAGGTCGACACCTCAAACTTGCATTCGAGAAGTCAGTTTAGATTAAAGATGAAGAATTTAGGTAGGTTTAGGAGTTCAAAATTAGAAATACTCATCCGATTGGCCTCCGGTTTTTTCCAGCACGGCCAGGACGATGAATGTGACTTGTGGAAACTGACGGAGTTCAATTCAGACTCCCGGTTTGAGGTCGACGCCTCAAACTTGCATTCGACAAGTTAGTTTAGATTAATGATGAAGAATTTAGGTAGGTTTCAGGGTTCAAAATTAGAAATACTCATCCGATTGGCCTCCGATTTTTTTCCAGCACGGCCAGGGCGATGAATGTGACTTGTGGAAACTGACCGAGCTCAATTCAGACTCCCAGTTTGAGGTCGACGTCTCAAACTTACATTCAACAAGTTAGTTTAGATTAAAAATGAAGAACTTACGTTTAGGGGTTCAAAATTAGAAATACTCATCTGATTGGCCTCCGGTTTTTTCTAGCACGGCCACGGTGATGAATGTGACTTGTGGAAACTGACGGAGTTCAATTCGGACTCCCGGTTTTAGTTCGACGCCTCAAACTTACAATCAACAAGTCAGTTTACATTAAAAATGATTAACTTACGTTTAGGGGTTTAAGATTATAAATACTCATCCGATTGGCCTCCGAATTTTTTGTAAATTTAAATATTTTATTGTTTCTAATAATATTCAATTTTAACTTATTATTGTTATATATGTATTATAGGTTCCTTCAGCGAGTGGCGTGGGAGGAGACGAGGACGAGGAGGATGATTCATGATTTCCATTTCACAATTATTCTTATTGTTATTGACATTTGTATTGTTGTTGTGGATAATTTATTATTATGATGTTGTGTATATTTTTATTGTTCATATGGACTTTATATTATTATTGTGGACTTTATATTATTGTTTTGTTGTGGACATTTTTATTTTATTATTATGTTGTGGACATTTTTATTATTGTTGTTTGTGGTCATTTACGGTGTTGTATTGTGGATATTTATTATTGTTGTGGACGTTGTTTTATTTACACAGGTTATTTTGCTAAAAATTTATAAATTAAAAAAAAATTACAAAAACAGAGACCGATTAGTGACTGAACAAATCAATCACAATTCGGTCCCTGATATAGCGACCGAATTGAGACCGAAATTATTTGGTCTCAAATAGAGATCGAATGCATCGGTCTCTATTCGGTCCCTATATCGGGGACCGAATTGTGACTGATTTGATCGGTCTCTATTAGTGACCGATTTATTTCGGTCTCAATTCGGTCGCTATATCAGGGACCAAATTGTGACCGATGGTTCGGTCTCTATTTGAGACCGAATAATTTCGGTCTCAATTCGGTCGCTATATTAGGGACCGAATTGTGACCGAAATTATTCGGTCTCTGATGTGCACTTTTAGCGACTGAAGTGCTTCGGTGACTATTCGGTCACTAATTAGTGACCGAACTGTTTCGGTCACAGATTTGTGACCAGAAATTGTTCACCGACAAGTTCGGTCTCTATTCAGTCGCTATTCGGTCTCTGAACTGTTTAGAGACCGAATAGAGACCGAGTAGAGACCGAATATATTTCGGTATCTATTCCCGTTTTTTCTTGTAGTGCATATTGTGGAATGTCAGCACGATGTTTGCTTCGTAATGAGTCATACACGTGGAACTCTTTTTCCTTGATGTGGATGACCAAAAGAGCCCAATGGTTCGTTCCAACGTGCATGGGGGAGAAGATGAGGTCGAATTCATTTGGGGCGCGGTCCAATTTCCTGAAAGCGTATTCGAAATATTCTTTCTTGCTCTTGTCATCTCTGCAAGATTGGACATAACCCTTTAAAACGGCTCCCAAATATCCAAAATTCCAAAAAATGTCCGGGTTCTCTTCACGGGGGCGAAACAAGTAAGCGTTGACGTAGCAGTCAATTATGACCGATTCGCTTTCCCTCGCGAACAATAGCTCCCGGATGTCATGAAACGAGAGAAAATTGTCGTGTCCTTCCACAGAGCCTTTGAACATGAAATCTCTACATGTAAGAAAACATCTTTGGTAAGAATTAAGACTGTCATCAGTAATAGACGAAACTGTAAAGATGGTATACATATACTATAAACATGGTAGACATATACTGTAAACATTTTCGGTCGAAACTGTAAACATCTTTCGTCGAAACTGTAAACATGGTAGACATATACTGTAACACGTACTCATTAATGATGCACTCATTAAAAAATCGTTCAATCAATGACTTTTCGGCCACTCCTAATGCTTCCCGGGTGACGTAATCACGTTTCTCCTCTTTCTTGCCCCTTGGAAGTATGTCTGTACTCTCTTGAGAGTCAACAAATATCGGTTCGAAAGTGGACACATTCTCTTTCGTGGCTTTGTGGTGCCGAAAATCGTCTGGCTGCGATAGAGTAAGTAAAAAAGAATGTTCTGTAAAACAATTATAATGTAATTGTAACGGACTTTGAATAATACTGTTATGTCTCATGAAGGGTTCTGTAACTGAATGTTCAGCTTATGTATATTCTGTAAGGGGAAACCATACCGTATAGCACTCTGGTTGTCGTCTTATCCTCATCCCAGCTGAAACACGTCGGGACAATGATGATGGGGATATCTGACGCCGCTTCCTCTTCTTTTCTTCTTCTTCCTCCTCCATCTTCTTCCTGTGCTCGTCCTCCTCCTCCTCCCTCTTCCTCTGTGCCTCCTCCTCCTGCTTCTTCGTCTGCGCCTCCTTCTTCCTCTCCGCCTCCTCCTCCTCCCTCTGCCTCTCCGCCTCCTCCTCCTTCTTCTTCTTCCTCTTCGCTTCCTTCTCCTCCTCCCTCTTCCTCTCCGCCTCCTCCTCCTTCTTCTTCTTCCTCTTCGCTTCCTTCTCCTCCTCCCTCTTCCTCTCCGCCTCCTCCTCCTCCTTCTTCTTCCTCTTTGCTTCCTTCTCCTCCTCCCTCTTCCTCTCCGCCTCCTCCTCCTGCTTCTTCCTCACCGCCTCCTCCTCATCCTCCTTCTTCTCCGCCTCCTTCTTCCTCTCTGCCTCCTCCTCCTCCCTCTTCCTCTCCGCCTCCTTCTTCCTCTGTGCCTCCTTCTTCGTCTCCGCCTCCTCCTCCTGCTTCTTCCTCTCCGCCTCCTCCTCCTTCTTCTTCTTCTCCGCCTCCCTCTTCCTCTGCGCCTCCTCCTCCTCCTTCTTCTTCCTCTTCGCTTCCTTCTCCTCCTCCCTCTTCCTCTCCGCCTTCTCCTCCTCCTCCTTCCTCTTCGCTTCCTCCTCCTCCTCCTCCCTCTTCCTTTCTGCCTCCTCCTCCTCCTCCTCCTCCTCCTCCTCCTCCTTCCTCTTTCTCTGCTCTTCATCCACCTTCCTCTTCTTCACCTCCTCCTTCTTCCTCTCTGTCGCCTCCCCCTCCTCCTTTCTCCCCCTCTTTTTCCCCTCCTTCAACTCCGGGATGTGAAACTCTGAAAATTTCCGCCGCGACTTTGTTTGGGCAGTTCTCCTTCCTGTAACTGAGAACACGAAAGTCTGTAAATGTAGAAAACAATTTCTGTAACTTCGTATATAAAAGACTGTAACAGATAAGGAATCCAACTATAAACGTAGACTACATGAGTATTATTAGGTATACGAATGACTGTAAGAGAGCAGGAATCGAACTGTAAACGTAGAAAGCATTTTCTGTAACTAAGAAAATGAAACATTGTAAGTACACAAAATGTTTACCTTGACGTTGGGAACTCTTCTCTGCCACGGCATGTGATCGTACAGAAGCTGTTGGGAGCTCCGGTGGCGGTAGGGCTAACATTGCAGATTCTGTCTCTGGGGGGGGGGGGGGGGGGGGGGGGGATGTTGCCACTGAGGCTGCTGCTCAAATTGTTCCTCCAGTTTATGTAGCCTTCGGTCCATTGACTGGAGGATATTGTTCTGCCGGTGTAACTGGTCATTCTGCCGCTTTAACTGGTCATTCTGCCGCATTAACTGGTCATTCTGCCGTTGTAACTGGATAAGAATGCCATGTATAGAGTTATCTGATGGAGGGGCTCGGGAAGTGGTTGACGTGGATGTCGTCAATCGTCGAGAAGTTGTAGGCTGCTCATTCCTCACATTAACCTCCAAATAGACCTGAATTAACGTAGGTATAAAGTGATATACGAAGATAACACAGTTCCAGGGGTAAGTGACACTTACATCAGAGCGTCGCAACCCCCGTAGTAGGGCAGATAACTCCGGTCCCTTACCCCGGCAATCCCAACGGAAAAATGAGGGATCTCTTTGGGGATGATCTAGTTTCCATTTAATTGGTGCATCAAAAACCATGCCTACATCATTAAGAAATAGATAATGCGTATGAGAAGTGTATCGTAAACGTATGTAACAGATAATTATATCTTCTGTAAAAGGATTATACGCGTACTGTAATAGGTTCTTATGTCTTCTGTAATAGACACCGTCAAGTACTGTAAGAGAGGACATTTGTAAACGTATGTAACAGATACATATGTCCTCTGTAAAAGGAGTCTACGCGTACTGTAATAGGTACGTATGTCTTCTGTAATAGACACCGTCAGGTACTGTAACAGTGGACATCTGTAAACGTATGTAACAGATACATATGTCCTCTGTAAAAGGAGTCTACGAGTACTATAATAGGTACGTATGTCTTCTGTAATAGACATCATCAGGTACTGTAATAGAGGACATCTGTAAACGTATGTAACAGATACATATGTCCTTTGTAAAAGAAGTCTTCGCATACTGTAATAGGTACGTATGTCTTCTGTAATAGACACCGTCAGGTACTGTAACAGAGGACATCTGTAAACGTATGTAACAGATACATATGTCCTCTGTAAATGAAGTCTTCGCGTACTGTAATAAAGACCATTTGGTACTGTCACAGACAACTAAGGGTACTGTAACAGTACTTATGAGGTATGTAAAAGCATACTCACACCGAGAGCGGGAACACAGCCAGTTAGGAAGATGGTTTCGCTGGAACCAGCTGCTGTTCTAAATGCCTTCACCCCCGATATTAGGTACTCGTGGATGGCAGCAACTCAGTTGGCGTTCTTCATCTTATGGAGGTCGTCCAGGTATGACAGAATAGACAGCAACCCCGACCTCCCACTTGTGGGGAAGAAGAAACAGGAACATAGGAGCGCAACCCAAAGCTTTACCAAAATTTCAACAGCTAGCGCACCCCCTGTGGAACATACTCCCTAAGTTTCAAATGGATATTGTGCTTGTTCATCGTTTGTTTGGATCCAAGGATGCGACGCAAACTAGCTTTTGTCCCATCTGTGTTCAGGTCGATAGGTGAACCAACATTTGGTATACCCATAACTGTTGCTATGTCCGAAGGGCGAAAAGGCAGGCTGCATGGGCCAATCTTAAAACGCTCTCCATCGAAAAGTGTCATAAGATCGACAAGGAGTGAAATCGAGTAGGTGACCATTTCGCATTTCACATATGCGTGAAATGGTGAATTTCTCATCAACTTCAGATGTGCGCTCCTAAATTGCAAATCTTGCATAACGGAGCAGTACGACGAAAGCGAGCATCGCGTATTAAATTCATTCTTTTCTGCAAAGAGAAGATCGGATCTTAAAAAAAAATAAAACATGCAATCGACAAAGATCCGTCTTAGGGTAAGAAGAAATTACTATTTTAGACGACTTGGAGTCTGGTTCCTCAACTTCACGCACATCAACGCTTGTTGCACCGCATCCTCCGCGATGCTCTCAATGTCAGCGCTCGTAGGAGATCGACGTGGTGCCATCGTTAGAGGGGAGAGAGGGATTGCTTCGTCTGGAGATGTAACTGAAGAATGGGAAACTGTAACAGAGAAGACGTCTAGTGCAGAAATGGCGGTGTAGGAGTAAAGGAAGGGGAAAAGTCATGATATATGAAGGGATGGACTCGGTGGACTCGACGGGTGTACCCAACGGGATGGCGGTGCCATGGAATGATGAACATCGGGCAGCTGAAAATGGTCGGTACGACGTACGATGGGACGTGAAGGATATCACAGCCGTTCGTATAGGGCTTTCCCACCATTTATGCTAGCCTTATACACACTCCCGCCAATTTGACCCCCAATCCAAACCACTCATACATGCTATTTACGGACCCTATTTTGTTCGTCGTCCACGAAATGTTTGTCTTCCTCAGCGACCCAATGGAGCAGCTCCAAAGGTTTGGGTCCATTCATAGCAGGGTTTCCCAAAGGTTGGGTGTAACATGCATGAGAACATACTGAAGTATCGTCTTCCCATGGATACCGACATTGAACAGTGTGTTCTTGACGATGGGGATTTCCAAGCTATGTTTGATCTTCACAAGTGTCAAGGAACATTCATTCATAAATCTACAAATTCATGCGTGGAAACTCGTTGCCTTAGTACCATTCTAGTCGTCAGTCAGGTGATCCGCAACCATTTGATAGGTACGTACTCCATGCATTCTTCACCAGCCTCATGTTATCCCATGCTTCTTAAAAAGCCTTCGTCTTATCCCATGCATCTTGTACGTATGTATGTACATAACTTGCAGAATACTCAACACGCTGGCGGTTCTTTGGAAACCACCCCGACCCCTCCAATTACCAGGAAGTAGTTTGGAGTGTACCCCGGGAAAGGAGCGGAAGGTGTAGTACCAGTGTTGACGCAATATTTTCGTAGCTAGAATACTCAGTAGGACAAGTCTTCATAAGCAAAGAGCTATTGCATATGAACTGACAAATTACGCGATCGCAAGAGGATTTAATTGGAAATATTAAAGAACGACTCTGTACGATTAACTGTACGTTGCAATGTCTCTGTTTGCCCATGGCGCCTGCATGCGTCCGTCGTTCGTGGAGGTCTACAATTTGCAATCAAGATCTCAACAACATACAGACCTGTGGATGTGACATTGAGCGACAGACATCCACGGACATCTAAGAGTGGGTAGCAATTGCTGTGAAGGGGAAACTTTGTTATAAACCCAACTACAAAGCAGTGAATGATGATTGACATCCGTCGAGAATACGGTATCTGCATCCCTTATCATCAGTATGCATTGTAACAACTGCCCTCATATACTGTAAGACTATCATCGTAATAACTGTATCATTTCCACGTATACTGTAACTACCTGTAGGCCACAGGTAACAACTGTAATCTATACTGTAAGGATATGTAAGAATTATTAACTGTAATCATTTCGACGTATACTGTAACAATACCTGCAGGCCACTGTAACCACTGTAATCAGATACTGTAAGGGTTATATTGTAACAACTGTAATCATATACTGTAAGGGTCCTGTATTGTAACAACTGTAATCTTTGAGCATACTGTAACAACTTAACATGGCTACTGTAAGGTATAAAGACAAGTACTGTACAATCTTACATATATGTATAATCATTTGAATATGCATGGTGGGGCAAAGAGGTTGCTGTCAGTTCACTACACGGTGATTTCAGAACAAGCTATCATATGTGAACTGGTACGCGAACGTGCCTTACAGTCAAACCCTGGATCGATCTTGTCTCTAGAAGTGGACCCGGAGACTCAACGTTTCAAACGCTTTTTCATATGCTTCGAGGCGTTTGCATATGAAGTTGGTTGTCGACCTATGCTCTTTTAGACGGACTCATATCAAACAGCATAGAGTGCAAGGGGTTTATACTTGCTGCAAGTGCCTTAAACGGTAACATGAGCTATTCACTGTAGCATACTCCATCGCAGATTCGGAAATATATGACAACTGGGTCTGTTTCTACAAAATTTGAAAAAGGCATTGCTATCAGATAGAAGGATCGCATTCCTATCAGACAAGAGGGGAGTTCTAAAGGAAGCGATTCCTGACATATTTACGAATGATCATCACGACTACTATTTCCAACACATCATACAGAACTTCAACGACCAATGTCCGAGGAAATATGCCGCCCCTTTTAAAAAATTACATAGAAAAATTCTCCAGCGCATTGCCTATGCTGTTTACTGAACAAGAGTACGAAGACACAATGATGACAATGGAGCTTAATCTTCGCTGATGCCAAAGATGGGTGCTCCGAAATAATGTCGAACATTGGTCCATGCTCGTTTCCCGGGACAAAGTTCGCTCTTTATACCACAAGTGAAATGTTTTATTACATTCTGCCATTTATGACTTACAGTTATAGGGATAATCTATTACAGAACGTGTTAATAATGTTACAGTAGTAGCGGACACTTGTTACAGATTTTGATGTTAACCTAATTTCCTTCACATTGCCATACAGGTTTGGGGAGTTATACTCTAATTTGGCAGAGTCATTCAACAATTAGATACATGATGCGCAAAGTCTACCAATACTCCAGATGGTTGACAAAATTAGAGTGCAAATGATGGAAATGGCTGCAAAGAGGAAAAATGATGCTGCCTTGTGGGATACACCATATTGTCCTAAAGTACAAAAAATCATCAAAAAAAACCTTCAAGAAAGGAGAAGCTTAGCAATCCGTGATTCAGATGGAATCAAATTTGAAGTTGTTGAAAGTATGAAGACGTATGCCGTAGACCTCCATCTACAAACATGCTCCTGTGGATACTGGCAACTTGTCAAGATTCCTTGCAAGCATGCGTGCGCAGCAATTGGCAGTAACAAGGAGGCCGTTACTCAATATGTTTCGACATTTTATAGCACAGAAGTGTACAGGGCTGCATACGAAAGAAACATTCAACTTATCCCAACATTTGACATGCCGGATCCGCCTCAACCATCAGATGTTCTCATCAAGACACCGACAACTAAAAGGTTGCCAGGAAGACCGAGAAAGAGGAGAATACATTCGAGGAGAAGTAGATCATGCATATATTTGTTCTAGGTGCAAGCAGTAGGTCACAACTGAAGAACTTATAGCAACCCACCCCACAATCATGATGGATTTAAGTTGTATATTACTTACAACAGAAGGTCGTCCTGATATTCTAATATTACAGTGTATGTAATACATTATTACAGTCTACGCACTACAATGTTACAATTCCACTACTATGCTATTACAGTTTCAGTAATACACTTGCACAGTTCGCGCACTTATAATTACGTTTTGTTGTACAGTGTACGTAATGAAGTGTTACAGTTTAACACTAATACTCTTACAGTTTGACCTGTGTACCGTCGAGCCGGGGGCGACGGTGGCACAGGTGAGGCAGGTGCCTTGCCATCCCTCGGGGGAGCACGGTTAGATGAAGACATCTGCGAATAAAGAGGAAGAAGACGAGCAAGAATGATAGGAGGAAGAAGAGCACTGTCTCCTCACGATTTCTGTTACAGTATATGTAATAAGATGTTGCAGTTTAAGCACTAGACTCTTACATTTTCAGCACTACACTCTTACAGTTCGCACACTACACTCTTACAGTTCCAGCACTTACGTATTCTGTTACATTATACGTAATAAAATGTTACAGTTTAAGTACTAGATTGTTACAGTTCGAGCACTATAGTGTTACACTTAAAGAATAACCCTGTTACAGTTTGAGCACTACACTCTTACAGTTCAAGCATACAGTCTAACATACAGTTTTACATTATACGTTATAATCTGTTACAGTCGTTGGTCATGTTGATTATAGTATTATAAGGGGATGTTACAGTGTGTTATATGGTAACATGTTGAGTTTGCATGATACAGAGCACATACACAAGCACACAGAAGACTGCATCAGACGAAAATGCTTATCATAACAAGTCATGTTACAATAACTCTCTACTCCTACTCTATCGAACACTCGGTAGAGCACGGATCAGGGGAGGAGGCGGAACAGTCAGGGGAGGGATGGGAGGAAGGAAGGTGCCAGAACGGTCAGGGGAGGAAGGGATGTGTTCTACCCTAGGGCGATGTCTGGGAGGATGTTATTGAGGCCCTTGTCGAGAATGCCGGGAAGCTTCTGTAAAGCCATCTTCAGGCGTAAAAACCGTCTCAGTAGACGGCTGAAGTACTGTAACGACCCAAGAATCCGATACCCGGAACCCTCCAAGTACCCGACCCTTGGACCGCTACCCACGGATCCGAAGACCCGGAAGGGTTAGAAATATGTCCAGTGAGATATACAACAGGTTACAATAGCTAAACAATATAAAGAAATACAACAGCGGAATAAAAAAAACACACAAGTCCCAGATAATAATTCAAGTGCAAATAAGGAAAATACTAACCATTGCTAACACTGCTGACCAGAAGCGTCACAACGCAGACCGTCCGAACACGAGCACCGGCTCCCTCGAACTCGAACCTGGAAGGAAGTAAGGGGGGAATGAGCTTCGCGAACGAAGCCCAGTAGGGAACCCAACCCCTCACCGGTTCGACAGCGGAAACAAGAACAACACAACTAAACTAGGCAGGAAGAACAATGCTACTAAAGAAAACAAACTAGCTACACCAAGCGGAAGGGCGGCGGTAACTCAAGCAACGAGTCTACTAACTAAGCAGGTGATATAATAAAACAATAACACAACTGAGCAAGTACTGAAATAATTGAACGGAAAATACACGTCCACAAGTATCGCCACACGGCACAACAGCACACCGACTCAACCTCGGTAAACGTGCTCCGAGCACGCCACACAACTGCACAAGCAGATGGTAAAACCCTCGTCTGAACGACACACGCTAGCCACAACCCAGCCTCTACTAGTCAGTGGTCAGCTGCGCCCACCGGCGTCTTACCACTCGACCACGAGTCCAGGTCTCCCCTCCCGTCGGAGTGAGACGCGTGGACAAACACAACCACAAGCCGTAGTCTGGCCGGACTACGGTCCCACGCCTGTCCTCCCGACACGGCTCCGGAACCGTGTAAGGCGAGGCAGTGAGAACGGACTAGCTGGCCCGCACCGCGACACTCCAAACTCCGCGGGACCCGGACCAACTAAGTGAGCTCAACAAACGACTCAACGCCGCTGTCCAACACCGTTTTCCCCTTCGTCCGGAGAAACGCTCGACGGACGCACTCGTGGCTCGGAGACCACCCTCAACGGGCCCACGAGGATGGGGGTCCCGGGGAACGGTAACAACCCAAACGCGCACCGTGCGCTGGGACAAGCCCTCAAGTGCCACAGCACCGGGCGAAGACTAGTAAGGCGCAGTGCTAGGGAGTCAGCACAAGCGTCACGAGCACGGAACGGAAACTCGATGCCGAAACAGATCCGCTAAAGTACCTGATTGACGGTCAACCACAAGAAGCTAATATTACCACCCCAGACAGTCGGCCGGCCCTCGGAACTCACCCCACGGGTGCCGGAAACCCCAGCGCAACTGTCCGGGTCAAAAGGTCAAACGGCCCCAACAGCCCAGTCGGAGCCGACTCGGGCGGACCCAGAAATCGAGGAACGCGGTATGACGACTCAAATATATATATATTATTACCCGAGACAGTCGGTCAACCCTCGGAACACCCCCGACGGGTGCCGGAAACACTGCACGACTGTCCCTGGTTGACCGGTCAACAGGTGCTACCGGCCCGGTCGGAGCCAACTCGGGTGGGACCGGCCACCACACGACTCGACAAAATAGCCACCAACCCCGGGTCGGCCCACCAGCACGGCCGGAAAGATAGCACACGAAAACAGCTCGAAAACGGCACGAAAACGGCCCAAAACGGAGCTCAAATGGGCCCAAAGAGGAGTCTGCCGGCACAGTGTGCCGCAGAGGACCCAGGCCACTGCCTGGTGCAATGCACCAGAGGGTGGGGGCGCAGTGTGCCACCCAGATCTGGGACAGATCTGGGCGCACTGCGCCACAGGGGGGTCTCCTCCTTCCTCCCGTCTCCTTCTCTGCGCGCAGGGAAGAGAGGGAGCGGGGGGGGGGGGCCTGGCCGGCCGGCCACTGCCGGCGCCGGCGCCGGCGGGAGGGGGGGTCACCGGACGGCGCGGCGGCCGGCGGCGGCGCTCCCCTCGCCGGAACCACCTCCGGCCCGGAGGCCTCACAGAGAGAGAGAGAAAGGGAGAGAGAGAGAGACGGGAGCAGGGAGAGGAAGGGGGGGATCACGGCGGCGCACAGGGGGAGGGGGGGGGGTCCGGCCGACGCCGGAGAGGGAGAGGGTCCCTACCTCGGCGGTAGGACCCGCCGGCGTCACGAACGGCGCGGAGCTCTCTCCTGCGGCGACGGCGGCGCTCGACGGCACCGCGCACGGCGTCCTCTGTGCGCGGGCTCCGGGCAACGGACGGCGCGGCGGCACGACGAGGGGGCGGGGGTCTCCTCCGGCGAGACAGCAGGCAAGAGAGAGAGAGAGAGAGGAGAGAGAGAGAGAAAGAGAGAGAGAACCGCGAGAGAGATGGAGAGCAGAAACGCGAGAGAGAGGGGGAGGAGAAGATGGCGGCGAGAGGGAGGGGAGGCAGAGGGACCGAGAGAACTGGGGGGGGGGGGGGGGGAGAGAACGGCAGAGGGGAGAAGGAAGAGGGCGAGGTGGAGGGGGGTGTGGCCCCTTACCGGAAATGGCCAAAAGGCCTTTTTCCGGAACCCACTGCACACAACGTGCATGGGGAAGGGGGGACCATCTCCCCCTCCCCTCCCAGTCCTCACATCTTACCCCACTTAAAACAATTTCGTCCTCGAAATTACAAAAAAAACAAAGCCGAAGCACGGAAGTAAGGCAGGGGCAGGAACAACTCACTCGAATTGATCCGACAACTCGAGGAAAAAGAACACGACAAGAAACAGCCAGCGCAAAGAAGGCCACTAAGTCTCATCACGACTTCCTGGTGGCCACAACAGCGACACAGCCATGCGTGGAGTGCTCAACCAGGCAACCGACAGCCCACACAGCACACCCCAGACGGGGACGGAGCACTCAATCGGATGATGACAACTCCACAAGCATGGCACGCACCAACCAACCGAAGACGAACAGAACCATTAGCCGAAAACCACGTGGCTGAAGTCCTCAACAGACCTTGCTATTAAAATCAATCCGGTCAGCAACCCACTCTGCCACCAGCCGAACCCGACAGAAACCACAGTGACTGGTGACAACTCGGAAGAAGACCTACGAGTCAACCACATGGCTCAGAGGAATGGCCTCACGCAGCTAGCGACAGCTAGTATCAGCCACACAGCCAAATGGATGTCTCGCAAAGGAAAACCAGAGTCTAAGCAGAACAGAGACGTGGAAAACCCCTCAACACGTGGAACGACATCCACAACACCACTCGGTCTCACCCAGACCTTCCTCGTGGTCCGACAAGGACACCAAACGAATGTGGAGTCACA
Organism: Colocasia esculenta; assembly: GCA_014218235.1. Taxonomy (NCBI): domain Eukaryota; kingdom Viridiplantae; phylum Streptophyta; class Magnoliopsida; order Alismatales; family Araceae; genus Colocasia; species Colocasia esculenta. The sequence continues at coordinate 110,242,172 of CM024766.1, forward strand.
GGAAAACTAAAAGCAGAACACGCTCCACAAGCACAACACACACAACGACAAAGGTCGAAAAGATGTCTAAGGTTTGGTCAGAACCAAGCAACCCAAGACGTCAGCGACTCACACGGTCAAGCTCCAGCAAACCGATAGGCCTCACTGCCACCACGAACACAGACATGAGTCATGCTATCGGCTTCCAGACTCACCACCTGGCACACGAACGAACACACAATGGTTGGCAATGCACCCACCACGAAATGTGCAACGCCAAGAGCGAGTGCCACAGAACCAACCGCAGAAAAACATTCAACCACCAGAAAAAATGGGGAAACCGCATGAGCCAAAAGCAGCACGTTGACCCAAGTAGAACGCAAACCAACACGCACAGCGAGGGAACACCAGACGCGGGCCACAACCAAAATCGAGCGCACCACCACTAGAGCTACAAAGCAACAAGGTAGCTACCACACTGTGGTACGGTACGACCACAAGGGACAGGCCACCACACGCGTCCCAGAGGCGGAACAACTCAACGCCTCGAGCACCTCACAAATCGCAAAACAACGCACAAACTCAAGGTCAGCACACACGGGCACAAACACACGGCACAACCACAAGCACTAGAACCACCAGGTGTAGTGCACATGGTTGCACCAACGGCTCCAAAACGGCACAGGGCCAGCAAAAAGGGCTCCCTACCAGAGAACCACCAAGAAGAGAAAACGCACGGAAGGTCACGAGCTTCGAAGACCACAACAAACATGACGGCTCTTTAGAAGCGCACCACATAAGGCATCGGCCCTACTACAACAAGCAGTGAGGGCCACACACTAAGAGGGTGACAAAAGTCTCCAAGAACCGAAAGAGGCACGAAACAGAGCACACACGAACGCAACGTCAACACGAGAAAGCTCAGCGAGAGAACCGGGGTTATCTAGCGCTGATCACATGGAACACATTGTCCGACATTGACCAGTCAGGCAACACACAAGCCTTCACAACAGAACGCAGAAGACCAGTAGGTTCACAAACCTACATCGCCAAGCGGAAACAACAACACGAGGGGAGCAACCCGCTCAACCCTAAAACAACTCGAGGTAGAAGACCTTTGGCCAAGAAGGCCACAACAGCATGCACCACAACACCAAGACACAAAATCGAAGCACCACCACCTCGAGCAACCCACAAAAAGGAGGAGGAAATGCACAACAGGCCTCTTCCTCACGCAAGATAGGAGATCGAAGCACAAAACTAGCACATCCGCAAGAAGTACCACTAGCCACATGGCCACGGCACACACCACATCACCAGCTACAACGGCACGATGAGCACAGAAAAACGAAGCAGGACCATCCGAGCTACGGGGACACACGCAGTCCTACCAACGCAGCCAGGAAAATTGGAAACAAACAACAAGGCACCTGGCCAACACAACAACTAGACACACGGTCAAAGGTACCGCACCTTGACCGACAATGCTCAGATAGACTGTAACACAGACAGTCCAACTGGAAACAATGACAGCTCATCTCTACAGAGAGAGCAGCAACAAGCAAATCAAACACTAGGCAGCTATGGAAAGGACCTCCACCAAGAACGATAGAGAGTCGTCCAAGGAAAAGTCCACCGGAACAAACAACCCAATCAACCAACCCACACAGATCTTCAAAGAGAGCACAACAGCAAGCATAAACAATACAAGACAGTTATGGGAGAACCTCCACCAGAACGACCAAGACACCGTTCTGGGAGAGCCCACCAGAACGCACCAGCCAACCAACAGCACACTCAACCTTGAGGCAGCACGACAACAACTAGAAACAAGCACGGAGCAGTCTTGGGAGAAACCCTCACCAAGACAACAACAAACAATTCTGGGAGACCTCACCAGAACACAAGGCCAACCAACAACGCACCTCAACCCCGAGGGCAACAAAATAGAAACGAGCACGATGAAGTTCTGGGAGAACCTTCTACCAGAACAAGCAAGAAAGAGCTCTGGGAACACCTCACCAGAACTCACAACCAATTAGCACAAGGCCACCAAGCAAACACAACAAGTGACATAACACGCAACCAGCAACATCACAAGCACACACAGAGCAACTGCTAAGTCCGAGCAGCAATGCCAACCTAGCAGAACACAGGGCACCCACAACTCACCTAACAGGTGAGGCAACATGCCCAAGCAACCAAAGCACAACAAAGCCAAGAGCAAACATAAGTAGGAAAAATAAGGGCACCTTCCACTGGACCCGCAGACAACAAATCTGCACCAGTGGAAGCCACACCACAAACAGACTCTCTCAACCACCACAGAACACATGCAGCCGAAAGCACAGCCAACGATGACCAGGAGCACCGCACCGGACCTGTCTGCAATAGTCCTCCTCACAAGAAAGACCTCCACCAGCAACTCCATCATCAACAGCACCAACGACACGAACCAACCAGCGATCACGCACTACGCACGCAGCACTGCAACGATGGAACCCTTCTACGACTCCCACTAGAATCTTGCTGAACCACAACCTACCTGCAAAATATGATCAAGGCGCAAACCTAACACTACCACACCACGGACGGTGCCAGCAACGCACTTGAACTATTTTCTGGGATAGCCATAGCCATTAACCCATTGTAAATCACAGAAGACATTTGCTCTGATACCAACTGTAACGACCCAAGAATCCGATACCCGGAACCCTCCAAGTACCCGACCCTTGGACCGCTACCCACGGATCCGAAGACCCGAAAGGGTTAGAAATATGTCCAGTGAGATATACAACAGGTTACAATAGCTAAACAATATAAAGAAATACAACAGCGGAATAAAAAAACACACAAAGTCCCAGATAACAATTCAAGTGCAAATAAGGAAAATACTAACCATTGCTAACACTGCTGACCAGAAGCGTCACAACGCAGACCGTCCGAACACGAGCACCGGCTCCCTCGAACTCGAACCTGGAAGGAAGTAAGGGGGGAATGAGCTTCGCGAACAAAGCCCAGTAGGGAACCCAACCCCTCACCGGTTCGACAGCGGAAACAAGAACAACACAACTAAACTAGGCAGGAAGAACAATGCTACTAAAGAAAACAAACTAGCTACACCAAGCGGAAGGGCGGCGGTAACTCAAGCAACGAGTCTACTAACTAAGCAGGTGATATAATAAAACAATAACACAACTGAGCAAGTACTGAAATAATTGAACGGAAAATACACGTCCACAAGTATCGCCACACGGCACAACAGCACACCGACTCAACCTCGGTAAACGTGCTCCGAGCACGCCACACAACTGCACAAGCAGATGGTAAAACCCTCGTCTGAACGACACACGCTAGCCACAACCCAGCCTCTACTAGTCAGTGGTCAGCTGCGCCCACCGGCGTCTTACCACTCGACCACGAGTCCAGGTCTCCCCTCCCGTCGGAGTGAGACGCGTGGACAAACACAACCACAAGCCGTAGTCTGGCCGGACTACGGTCCCACGCCTGTCCTCCCGACACGGCTCCGGAACCGTGTAAGGCGAGGCAGTGAGAACGGACTAGCTGGCCCGCACCGCGACACTCCAAACTCCGCGGGACCCGGACCAACTAAGTGAGCTCAACAAACGACTCAACGCCGCTGTCCAACACCGTTTTCCCCTTCGTCCGGAGAAACGCTCGACGGACGCACTCGTGGCTCGGAGACCACCCTCAACGGGCCCACGAGGATGGGGGTCCCGGGGAACGGTAACAACCCAAACGCGCACCGTGCGCTGGGACAAGCCCTCAAGTGCCACAGCACCGGGCGAAGACTAGTAAGGCGCAGTGCTAGGGAGTCAGCACAAGCGTCACGAGCACGGAACGGAAACTCGATGCCGAAACAGATCCGCTAAAGTACCTGATTGACGGTCAACCACAAGAAGCTAATATTACCACCCCAGACAGTCGGCCGGCCCTCGGAACTCACCCCACGGGTGCCGGAAACCCCAGCGCAACTGTCCGGGTCAAAAGGTCAAACGGCCCCAACAGCCCAGTCGGAGCCGACTCGGGCGGACCCAGAAATCGAGGAACGCGGTATGACGACTCAAATATATATATATTATTACCCGAGACAGTCGGTCAACCCTCGGAACACCCCCGACGGGTGCCGGAAACACTGCACGACTGTCCCTGGTTGACCGGTCAACAGGTGCTACCGGCCCGGTCGGAGCCAACTCGGGTGGGACCGGCCACCACACGACTCGACAAAATAGCCACCAACCCCGGGTCGGCCCACCAGCACGGCCGGAAAGATAGCACACGAAAACAGCTCGAAAACGGCACGAAAACGGCCCAAAACGGAGCTCAAATGGGCCCAAAGAGGAGTCTGCCGGCACAGTGTGCCGCAGAGGACCCAGGCCACTGCCTGGTGCAATGCACCAGAGGGTGGGGGCGCAGTGTGCCACCCAGATCTGGGACAGATCTGGGCGCACTGCGCCACAGGGGGGTCTCCTCCTTCCTCCCGTCTCCTTCTTGCGCGCAGGGAAGAGAGGGAGCGGGGGGGGGGGGCCTGGCCGGCCGGCCACTGCCGGCGCCGGCGCCGGCGGGAGGGGGGGGTCACCGGACGGCGCGGCGGCCGGCGGCGGCGCTCCCCTCGCCGGAACCACCTCCGGCCCGGAGGCCTCACACAGAGAGAGAGAAAGGGAGAGAGAGAGAGAGACGGGAGCAGGGAGAGGAAGGGGGGGGATCACGGCGGCGCACAGGGGGAGGGGGGGGGGTCCGGCCGACGCCGGAGAGGGAGAGGGTCCCTACCTCGGCGGTAGGACCCGCCGGCGTCACGAACGGCGCGGAGCTCTCTCCTGCGGCGACGGCGGCGCTCGACGGCACCGCGCACGGCGTCCTCTGTGCGCGGGCTCCGGGCAACGGACGGCGCGGCGGCACGACGAGGGGGCGGGGGTCTCCTCCGGCGAGACAGCAGGCAAGAGAGAGAGAGAGAGAGGGAGAGAGAGAGAGAAAGAGAGAGAGAACCGCGAGAGAGATGGAGAGCAGAAACGCGAGAGAGAGGGGGAGGAGAAGATGGCGGCGAGAGGGAGGGGAGGCAGAGGGACCGAGAGAACTGGGGGGGGGGGGGAGAGATCGGCAGAGGGGAGAAGGAAGAGGGCGAGGTGGAGGGGGGGTGTGGCCCCTTACCGGAAATGGCCAAAAGGCCTTTTTCCGGAACCCACTGCACACAACGTGCATGGGGAAGGGGGGACCATCTCCCCCTCCCCTCCCAGTCCTCACAGTAGACTGTCGCAACGGAAGAGCCGGGGGCGACGGTGGAACCGGTGAGGCAGGTGCCTTGCCATCCCTCTGGGGAGCACGGTTAGATGAAGACATCTGCAAATAAAGAGGAAGAAGACGAGCAAGAAAGATAGGAAGAACAAGAGCGTTAGAAGCTTGTGAAGGATAAATATGCGGCCTTGTGTTCCTTTTATAGTTGTGAAGAACGATTCACGGGCCTTCGAAAGGAGCTGTGTAAGTGATGTCAATAGTTGTTGTATCAGTTCTTGGCACGTTATGTAAGAGTAACTTCCCATCGATTACAGTTCACAGGTCTTGGAAAGGATCGAAACGTCAGCGTCGTCTGGAGAAGAGGCGATGAGAAGGACGGAAGGATAAGACGAGAATGGAAAAAAGCGACGGAAGCGAAGGAGACGGAAACCGTGCGTGGAGGGTCGTAAATGGTGACGTGTGAAAAGCATGGACTGGAAATTAAACCGCACGAAAAGGAGGGACTTTACGTTTACCAATATTCTGACAAAGACAGAAAAAAAAATAGAAGACTCTGACAGGGACCCTTAATTAATTTTCTCTATAAAAATATATTAAACATTTATCACCTAATAAATATGATGTGCAGGCTATTAAACAAGTTACCATTATGTTCTCCAGAGACCGCAATAAAGAGCATGGGGGAAGGGGACGAAACCCCAACAGTTCTCTCCTCCACCCCGTACCGTTCCCATCGTCGCGTTTGAAGGAAACAGTCGGTTGTTTATATACGGCGGAAGATAATATATATGCATCTCTCCGAGCCCATGCCCATATGCATGTCCACAGTAGCCTTGTTTGGATTGGACCCATGTGCATGACTCCATGACATGTGTTTATGCTTTCCTTCGAGCTGGGCGTCCGTCCACCTTCTCTCTAGCAAATAATTACAAGGGAATTAGAAGTGCGCCCATTACCACAATTAAGTGAAAGATTATATAGAAAAGGTCCTGTAATATGGCAAACGATAGGCATGCAAGAAGCTGCAGGTTGTGGCATCGTAATCGCGTGCGGCACTAGCAAGCAAACTCTTGGATTCGAAGCTAAAATATATATGCCGACCTTCCATTCATGTTGGTGCTGCATGGGATGGGAGGGATCGGTTAGTCCGCAGCTTTGTTTTGGACTAGAAAGGTTAATACTACTGCTGCTACAGACACCAATTAGTTTTGCATGGGTTCTGGTGCAGGGCATGCTTTCTGTGGCATTTGAAATGGAGCCGGTCCCCTTCAGTGGGAGTCCTTTTCTCCGAAATCGCATGAAAAGGATACTGAAACAAATTGGGCGTATATACATATTTAAAATATATGAAAGTAGTACTCCTTTTGTTTAAAATATTCACTAAGCTGTGCGTTTGCACTTTGCACATGATGATTTTTTGTCTTTATGCCATCTACATATATTTGTCTAGGTGTGTATTGTGCGTACATGCTCATAAATATATATGTCTTGTATCTGTTGGACACATGACCTTTCTGATATTTGAACTGCCATCTTTTCACTTATCTGATACTCGAATAAACCTGGATATCTTGGAACCTGTAATTGAACCTTACAAGACATTTTTTCCTTGATTCAGGACCCTGGTGCGTCTCAAACAGGTTTCTTGCACTTGTGTGTCTTGAAGGCAGTGAAGAGGTGGCTAGCTGGTCTACTCGTATTGGTGGAGAAATCACGGAAGTGAGTTGCACTTTAACCAACATTCCTTAGACTTTAAAATATTATAAATTTATGATGGGGGGTTATGAAAAGTAGTTTATGTTCCTGTCCAAATATCTGGATGTTTGTTAGAGATGTTCTGCCTAGTTACATGTCCGAGTGAGGGCAACCGATGACCAACTCATGAAAGGAGCTGTCTCCTGGATTCCTTTCGGCCAAAGGCATCCTGTCTACCTCAGAGCGAGATTTTCATGTGAACATGAAATTGTCTCACTTGCATAAAGACACCTACTCACAGCCCATTTGCAAGCAACATAGGCACTGGAAGATGCACCATCGCCATCTTGTGGGGAGAAATGATCCAAGGCTTCACAGCCAATTGATGAACAGGTGTGGGAGCTGGATACAGTGATGCATAAAGGTCTCTATCTAAGGGGTTTGCTTCCTCAATGATGTAAGGTTACATTAACATATGTGATCAACGCAAGGCAAGATGCATGAGTGTATATATAATACGTGGAAAATTAAAGCTTTAGATTGACAGGAAAACTTGCAGTTCTTTGGGTGCTTCGTGGATACAATTTGTATAATGTACTAGCAAGTGGGATGAGACAAAGTCTATTGCAGTAAGCAGGCACGAACGTGGCGAGTTACTGTGGTATATCAAGAACTGTTCTACCTGTGGGACTAAAATGTGTGGGAGAAGGATCTTGCTCTGGGTCTGGCTTAATTAGCTAGCCTTCTCAGGTGAGGGAGCACCCAGATCCTGAGTCCTCAAACACACTAGACGACACAACAACATGAACGATCAGGCTTTCTTTAATCACGGAAGGCTTCACTTTAAATTCCTTACCATCCAACCGCTGGGCCTCAATTCCCACTCTACTGTAGCTTCGAAATAAAAAAAAAAGACCATTTTTTAATACCAGGTCCACCTTCTCCGTTTCTATATCAAAAACAACGCCAGCTCAATCAAATGCCTATGTGAACCCAAGCCGAGAATTTCTCTGCCGTGGAGTCCCATGCATCACAGAGTTTTGGTAGGGAAGAAGCAGCATCCCTAGCGAGGGTTCCAAACAAGCAAGTTGTGCTCAAGTTTCTTCAAACGTTGTTTGCTTATAATGGAGTTGAAATATTTCAAAGCTTGAGCTATTTGGGTTTAATTTTATTTTTCAAGTTTATGCCATTTAATAATGGTGCCTAGTTGTCTTTAGTCCTGTTTCATTTAGGCTATAAACTAGATGAAAATAAAATGAGACAGTTTGCCCCATACAAACTTCTAATATCAGCTAACTTAATAAAACAACAGGAACAAAATCTAACTTGAACAGGACCACAATTGAACATTGAACCAGTCGGCAAACATGAACTACCCGCACCTGTTCAAGCTGTACATCCACTCGTTTTGTTCTAAACTTCACTCGTTTATTAGTCCCAACAAGACCAAAACCCGAGCTAATTGCTCGTAGCAACGAACGCCTACGAGCCTATACGTTCGAGTTTGACATGTTCATCAGGAATCGAAAGTGCTAAATTCTTCTGAATCCAACCAGAGCATCCTATCGGAGCGGTCGAATTGAGCATGTACAAGAATTGCCTAATCACGAGTTACTCGTCCAGGCAGGCAAATCCCAAATCTCTAATCGCACAAAAGTTTCAACAGGGGCGAACATAACCAGTAATGTGCCAGGAGAGGACGTTAACGGCTTATAGACCCCATATATGGCAGAAGAGAACGAAGGGGAATGCCCAACGGAAACTTCAGCTCGCACAGGGGACCGCTTGTGAGGAGGAGCTTGGCCGCTGGCATATATATAGGACAAGCGACGCGTCCCTCCGCCCCGCGTCAGGTTAAACAGGGCTTTCAACGCTGCCGGGACACCCCTTCCAACGTGCAGCACAGCACAGTCACAGAGATATCATGCACACATACGCATACAAACAAGACAAAAATCCTCCACCCTCTCTTTCTCTCTCTGTGTCTCTCTCTCGCTCTCTCATACACACACACACACAACACGCATAACATGTCAGAAATCCCTCTTTTCCTTTCCTTTCTCCCACACAAATACGAACACAAGTATCTCCCAACATATACCAACCCCCAACGTCATCATCCTTCTTGCTCTCTTGCAGGCCACCCGATGCAGAGTGCAGAGCAGAAGGCGGCCTGGACAATGCAGTGTTGCACCAGCTTTATCTCAATACATATGTATTTAATGCCCATGATCATCATCTTCCTCAAAAGCCAAAAGAATTACACCCAAGGTCTCATCTTTCTCTGTTCCTTTTTGTCTTTCATGGTTAAGAGAAGAGGTAGTAATTGAGAGAGGAATTACAGTGAGGCCGTCAAGCAGGAGGAGGGGCAATGTGGCAAGGTTAGACTCTATAGAGGATGAGGAAACATGGCAAGACGGCTCTCGGGTCGAAGACCAGGAGCTCCCCCTTGGCCACCGACACCGACTCGAACTCGTCCGGTTCAGACCCGGACCGGATCCGGCCTGCGATGACCCGGCACACCAGCATCGCCCTCCGGCTACCCGCCGCGCCGCCGACGGTCTCGTGGGCCCCGCCACTGCCGGCGAAGGTCCGAATGCCGCCCCCCGAGGCGGCGGGAGAGCACATGACGCCGGCGTCGTAGATGGGGTCCCCGGCGGGCGTGGTGGTCGGCCCGTCGGGGGCGCAGTGGAAGCGCATCATCTCGTTGCCGTCAGCGGCGCAGCGGGCATCCCCGGGGCCGGCCCGGGCGCGGACGGCCTCCCGGTACTCCTCGAAGCGGGCGACGGTGCGCGGGGGGTTGCGCACCTTGAACAGCATCTCGATCATCCCCGGGAACGGCGACCCCGCCCCGGACCAGCTCGAGCTGAAGATTATCTCCACCACACGGTGGGAGGAGTGCCCGGCGGGGAGCTCCGTCAGCGTCGGCAACGAAGAAGGCGGCTCGCGGGCGGCTGCTAGCGGTAGGGACGGACTGCTTTTGGGCCTGGAACCCTTCTCCTGGCGGCGCTGCTTGGCGGGTTTATCCTGGCGGTGGGGCTTCCCCTGCTGCTTGGCGAGCTTCTCCTTCAGCGACGGTGAAGGCGGCGGCGTCCCGAATAGCGCCGGACTCGTCGCCGGCGGGGGCTTCTTGGTGGTAGCAGTTCTGGGGAGCGGATGCTTGGGGAGGAGCGCGACGACGTCCCGGAAGGCCTGGGAGGTGTTGGCGCCGCAGCCGAGGGGGAGGAGCTGGGGCCCGGGCTTCCTGTTCTTCTTCTGCCGCCGGCGCTGCTCCTGGTAGGGGTCGTCGGCGGGCCTGAGGGGCGGCGGCTTCGGGTGGTAGACGTCGTCGACGGCGCTGGATCTGCATTGCAGGGACTTCACCCAGGCGGCGGCCATAGAAGACCGGTAGCCGCGGCCGTTGCCGGGGTAGGTGGTGGTGGTGGGGTGTCCTCTGCACCGGTGTCCTCTGCACCGACCCAATAGCGCCTAGAGCACGCGAGAGAGAAGGGAAGTTGGAGAGGAAGAGGAAAGTGGGGGGGGGGGGGGGGGGGGGGGGGGGGGGGGAAGGCGCAGGCGCGGGGGAGAGTGGAATGTACAAGTTAGGAGGTGGTAGATATGGGAGGAAAGGGGAGGGAGGAGAGGGGAAAGGAATGGGAAATCCGGGTGGCGGATTCGACACAAAAGATGGTGTTTTTGTGTCGAGGGGTGGCCAAAGAGAAGTGGAGGTGGAGGGAGAGAGAGAGAGAGAGAGGAGGGCTGCCTTTTTATGTGCCCTCACCTCTTTCTATACCTTGTGGTGGCGTGGTGTGTTGTGTGTGCGTTAGAAGCTTTTGTGTGCGTGTGCCTATGTTCTTCTCTCTCTCTCTCTCTCACTCTTGTGCATATGATATATTTTTCTCTCTATTTCTTTCTCTTTCCATGTATCAGTGTTCTTCTCTCTTCCTTACTGTCGCCGTAGGCAGTGATTCACTTTATAACGTTTGCCTTTTGGCTTTCCGTTCCTTCTTGAACAGGAAGAAGTGGGCCAGGAAGTGGTGGGCCTGCAACCTTTTCAGTGGGCCGGCGAAGGATGGGTCGTGGCATGCGAAGCCCCCGGCGGCGGCCGGGGGCCTCCTCTGGAATCCGGACGGAAGCCGAGATTTTTAACCCCCAATCAATGGAAATGGTGGTGGTGGTGGTGCTAAATATAACAAGGACACTAGTCCTTGTTTAGTGAATCAAGAAAGATCAGATTATTAGTGGGGGTTATCAAATAATCACAGTATCTTCGTCATATATCTCTATGGTCCACAGTTTTGGGAATGTTGGGTGTGTGTGTGTATGGTTCGGGGTGAAGGTGCTTGGCCTAGCTGCCAAACATTGTTATTCCGGGATGCCCTTCTGCTCTTTCGTCGATAGCTTTCTTTGCTTTCCCACCGGCACTAAGACGAGGTGGTAAGTCATGGCTGGGGTTAATGGGTTCGTTTCAGGTTGGTTAGGTGCATGGATTAGGACCCCCTCCTTCTCTCTCTCTCTCTCTCTCTCTCTCTCTCTCTCTCTCTAATAGATGATGGAGGAGAGGTCATGAATAAAAGCGAAATATGCTATGGAGGCAATGTTATGTCTCTTTCTCCATTATCATATTGGTCATTCGTTCAAATTTCAAAATGGCAAATTTGGACAACAATAGTAGTTGAATTCTTTAATGGCACTCCCCCGTTCCCCTTTTTCTCCTGCCAAGAGATCCACCTGGCAGCACATCCTTGTGCGCAATCCCTTTGTTTTGTCATTCGCCTTGTGAGAGGTGATACAAAGAATAATGTTACTATCTGTCTCATTTAGAACACTTCTTTTTAACCAAGGAAGATGCATGCTTGGTATTTTTTTACTTGTGTGAAATCAATCACTTTTGACGAGAAAATAATGTCTGAGTAGTTAATTCGACAATTCCGAAAAAATATGGTAAAAAGATTGGCAAAAGATATAACCCAATATAATAACATGACAAGCATTAATTAAAAAACTATATGCTCAACCTCCCTCCTAATTAAACAAATCACCAAATCAATCACCAACCTCTGATAGTAACTATCACTGCGTGTATTGGTCATCTGTCAGGGTACTCACCCGTCTCTCTCTACTAACCTTCAGGTCATCGGTCAGTGCGAGAGAGAGAGAGAGAGAGGAGAGAGAGAGAGAGAGAGAGAAGTTTGTGACAACACTGATGGGAACTCATCAGCCAAGAGCGCACAACAGGATTTTTAATTAGGTAGGCCGGGTGGGGGAATAACTCCACGAGTCATTAGCTAATCCTTGTTTATAAGATTATTGGATGACATGCAGTGTTCCTCCATTTGACATTTCAGGCAAATAATTGAATCAAACTATTACAAACCCCACTTGTTGCTTGATTAGTAGCTAACATGGAATGATACGACTCTTAAAGTAAGAGGCCAGGGAATGATTCATGCCCTTATAAAAAGAATAAGTCACACCACAACTATCAGAGGGAAGAACAGGAGGTTGTCGGTCACAAACCAAGTAGTAGTATATATATATAGGGGGGGAGATCTTAATAAGATTAGTAGTAGTACTGTCTGAAAAATCTATTTGGTGAAGGAACAGCAGACGAGTTTACTGTTGAGGTACACGTTCATGTCGGGACCAAACCAGCCTGCTCTGGCCTCTCATTCTTTCGTGCGAGAGGCAAGGATTGGAACAGCTAGTTGTTTGCACCGGCTCAACATTATTATTGCCATTATTATTATCAGCACCACCACCATGTCTGCCTTTTTTTTTAAAGAAAAAAAAATCAAATTTGATGTATGGGAACTCTTGGGGACTTCCTTTGTTCATCAAAAGAAGAGGAGGTATATATGTGCACCAAGTTGGATGTACAACTTATGACGGGTGCATTTCAAATGTGGTGTAATTATGTAGTAGAAAATATATTTAAAGTTAGAGAAATGTTATGTTTCGGTTAGTTGACGTAAAAGAGTTTCACATTTTTTATTTAAAACATGTGAAGAGAGAGTGACATTTAATGAAGAGAGATAAAATATTTAATGTAAGAGATAGATTTTATACGTAAAAAATAATACACACAAATAATTATGTAACACATATAAATAATAGAACAAAACACAACACAATAATACACACAAATAGTGTGATAATACACACAAATGACGTCATTTATGTACATTGTCACATTATTTGTGTATGTTATTGTGTCATTTATGTATCTTATTTTATAATTTATATACGTTACATAATTATTTATATGTATTATTTTATGCGCAAAAAATTTCTCTCCTATAGAACATATCATTTCTCTTAAAATTATGGGTCTTTACGGACATCGGTCACAGAATACCAAGGAGGAAGACTCAAACTTGGTTAATCGACGGGGGAGGTTAAATTAAGAAATGAGAACTTTATTGGGTAATTAGAATTTGAATTGCCTCTCGAAGTGTGTGTCTCAGGCCTTCTTGTGAATCTCCGAAGATTAGAGAAAGGCACTCAAATATGTGTGTGTGTGTGTGTGGGCAAATGAGCAAAGCTGCTACTGTGGTGCACTCCATTTCATCTTCTCGGCAACTGTGGGCGGTGTGGCTTTCCCTCTTCTAGAAAGGAACTGCTAGAAAGAGAGTGTCACCCACACATGACGGAAATGATGACAAGACCAAAACCATTATGGCCAGCACATTTTATTATAATCACCCAAGTGCTAAACTTAAGTTACATACATCGATCATCTAATCTAAATCAGACAAATTAGAGAGTGGTGTTGTATGGATATATATATATATACCATGCACCGTAGCCTCTTAAATTATTAATTGCCGGCTTAAATACCATCTATCGCAATTATATGTAAGCTGAGGCGAGGCCTCTAATGTACGTTCTCTATTGAAAGATATATAGGAAAGGCATAAATGAGAGGGAGATGAAACCCTACATGCGAAACCTTTTTAGTGACCTCGAAAGTGCCTGCTCAAGAAAAGAGAGAAAGAGAAAGAAAGGAAGAAAGTATGGAGAAGTTAGTTGCCTCTGCTGGTGGTTGGGTTGGTGTTAGGATTTGAATGGTACGGGCAATTCAAAACTACTCCTTTTAACGAGGGTAGTGGGTGGGGGAAGGGAGACAAAAAGGCAGGATAAGATGGGAGTGGTTTCAGGTTTTAGAAGAGACACCAGGCTTTGTTCCTTCACGCATGCCTTGCTAGCTCTTCTCATGAGGCTCTCTTACCCACACAGCATGCTGGTTTAGTTCCTCCTTTTTTGTTTTGATTAATTAGCCGACTTGACTATGTGGTTACTTACAAGATAAAACATTTGGTACGTACTCAAACATATGGGTAAGTTTCTTCATAATTAGTTTATGTACTCGTTCTGTTCACTTCCCAATGAGGAGCGCAGACTGGTAGTCGCAGATCATGCACCAATATTCTGCATGTTCTCTCTCTCTCTCCCTATATATATATCATATCTATTTATGCATATAAATATAGATATATATTCTATATATATATATATATTTTGTATTGTTAAAACTTGATCGGATAAGATATGATGCAAAAAAAAAGGAATAAACGATCTGGCGGCATTAATGATGATGGAGGGAAGGAGGGGAAATGGGAGTTGCAGCATCTCCATGACTGGTGCATAACCCAATGATGTAATGTACGTGAGAGAGTTAGGCCACCGGTCACGTACGATTCTGCTCTTTTGGATGAATCTATTTGCAGACATCACAACTTTATATATCTTTTATAATAAATTTTATATTAATGGTTTAACAGGTGGTGGTGTTAAATTTTGTACTTGGAGGAATTAAAATGATCACCTACTTCGAAAGGGAGGCTCCATAGAATTGTAGGCTGATCACCAGCATAACACATTGTTTCAGTCATCAATTTGGGAGGTTATTGCTCATGGTATTGATAGGCCTCCAGATAGCTTTATAGGTCTTGATTCAAAGTCTCATATCACACAGTTGTGTGAAAGAAGGGATTTAACTCATAGATATGTCTAAAAGAGATTTATGTCAAAATGTTTCCTCAAATAGGCAGGATTCATGATGAAATTATTTATTAAAATAAGATCTGTTTAAATAAAACCTTAGTCACCCACATAAATAGAATTGAACAAACTATACATATATAGCGAAAGAATGAATTAAGCGCCCACATTAGTGCATGAGATATAACTAGCAATTAAGTTCATCCCAATCCAAATAGAAACGAGGTACTGACTTAACCCAAGAACAGTATAACTATCTATTAAAAAATTAAATGGCTCTCCTTAGTTATAAGGGGTACTTAATTTAGATTCACATATGGGGTCGTTGAGTCCGCTCAACCTAGCTAGATGTACAGGGAGAGGATTTGAGTCCGAATTTGTATGTTACCTTCTAATAACAAAGATATTTAGGTGAGACCCATATGCAGGGGGGATAGTGCCACAGTAGGAATTATTTGACAGGATGTCTTATCAAGTCATGTCACTACCTTTAGCCACCTTATTTATTGGTACATGTTCGATCTTTATCACAATCGTTAAAAAATAAATGTGATACAAATTTGGAGAATCTCGATCATGAAGATCTGTAGCAAATTGTTTGATAGCATGAGATAATCGAGAAATTAGATGGTGTTCCGCAGCCACGAGAGAGAGTCTTACGAAGAGAAGTAGAGAATTGGGGGTATGGATCTGGATAATATTCGGATTCGATTCGAATTCGTATCCGATTATCTGAATATTATCTGTTTAATAGATATTCGGCGGAGCGGATTTCGGATACGGATATTATCCGAATAATAAATAGAGCGGATACAGAAACAGGTGATTCGTTCCGTTTAAGATCCGCTCTGAAATGAAGTTATTTTTGACCATTAGATCTTAAATCTAATGATCCCGATATAATTATAAATATATAATATATCTAATATTAATCTTTTGTTTAGAGAATATTTTTTATATTTATACTTTTTAAAAAAAATTACAGATTTTTTTTATTTTTTATGATTTTTATATCACTTAATATCTTTTATTAAGCTTATATTTTCGAAGCGGATAATATCCGTATCCGCTCCGAATTCGAAAATTATCCGATTAAATTATCTGCTCCGTATTCGAATTGTATTCGGAGCGGATACGAATTATCCGATTAACTATTCAGATCGGAACCAAAAAATCTATATATGCTCCGTATCCGCTCCGTTTACAGCCCTACTTGAAAGTGACATCTTAAAGAAAATATTTCGATACCTAAATCAGATCATGTAAGAAGAAAGTAAGAGAGAGAATGATTGAAGATCGGTCCGCACAATATTGGTGGGTCTTGGACTTCTACAGCTTACCAACAAAGGGTTCTTTGTAGGTTTTATACATCTTGAACCTCCTTACTGGTCTCATGCGATGAGATTGCGGCATGGTCGGGTCATTGGCCTCTGATATGCATGTGATGGAACTTTCCGTACACAAAACTTAGTGGGTCAGCATCGGCCATATGCATACCATCTTGCTGACTATGAGCGGGAGTGCCTTTAATTCATCTATCCATTCACGTACTATACTCAGTTGTTGACTCTAGAGGGCGCATGAGTGACGTGGGCCAAGCTCTTTTGGTGTATTCGCAGAGAGGTGCTCAAGGTAGACAGACGCTATGGGTTATGGAGTTTTTACTCTTGCTAGTATGCAGACCAACTAATTAGGTCAAGAGTATCCGTCGTTTCCCCACTGAGCTTAACACTCTGCGAGCTTAAGAGTTGGCTAGGTGATAAATCCTTTTAGTCAGGTTACTAGGTTATCTTTCTGGTTAACAACCTGCTGAGGTAGGTGCGGGGTAGGCCAAGCTAGCATTCTACCATCATGCATTATGAGACAGTTAGCTTGAGAGTTATCTATTGTTAGGACTTTTTTTTGGCATTGACGTCAAGAGAAGGGCCTTCCCCTTGGGGTCGGAAAATCATGTGTTCATTGGTGCTTCATAGATCTAATTTGGTAACTGAGTTTCTCCTCAAGTGGGTTCTGTCGAGATTTAATTTGCTAGACAGGTCCCGTTTAATAATCAGACTATTAATGTATGATGGGTTGAACTAGATTGTTGGGCCTCACAATTTGAGATAGAGGGTCGAGAATCTTCCTCTCCAAAACTTATCAATATTAGTTCGATATGAAAATAGATGACTAGAAAAGAACACAACTAGTATAAGATGGCAACATTTCTCTTTCTCCCCCTAGCCGAAGTTGGCTAAACAAGTGTTCATAGTTAACCATGCATAAGTTAGCCATGCATGCTAAACATCTTGCAAAAAGTTACTTCTCACTAGGGTTGTAACCGGGATAAATTCGGTATCGGAAACATGAGTTTCCGATATCGATTCCAATAATCATTTAAAGCTTCTGATGCTGATTCTGATATAAGAGGAATAATCATTTCTAATTTCTATCTAATTCTGATATCATTATCAGAATCAAAATTTCGATAAGCTAAGGTGCTTAGTGTGGCTTTGTCTTTTGAGTTTATGGATAATTTATTAGAAAAATTGATACTGATTCTAATTACTATTATTTTTCTATTCCAATTTTGATTTGGATGACATCTCAGAATATAATCAATATTGATTCCAATAAGCTATCAATATTATTTTTAAATTTCGAAACTGATAATTCTTATTAGATAGCCTTTTTTTCCACCTAGAAAACACACCTCAACCACCCCATCCAATCCTAATGCCATCTTCTTCCTTCCTTTCTTCTTCTCCATCTGAGAAGCCCAACAGTTGTTATCCTCCCCACCACCTTCTCTTCTTTGCTCTCTGCCCCTTTAGCATGACCAGCCCCTTTCCATACCCATCGTTTATGCCTCCCACAACTTGAAATCTAGTGCCTCTCGGACCGATGGCCACCTCAACGTCAGTCTCACACTGGAAACTTTCCTCTGTAAACCTGTAGCACCTTTGATTTTTAAAAAATTCAAATAAAATAAAATATTATTTTTAAATAAATGAGGTAAATAGAATTAATTAGAATAAATGAAGGATAAGTGAAATAAAATGGCATTTAATCAAAGCCCAATAAGTTAAAACCCTAGTGGGTTATGTAATTAGCTCAAACACAAAATAATGGGCCTAATAAAGTGGAGCCCATAATGGGATGAGGAATAATTAATTTAAATTCGTATGTAATTAATTAATAAATAGTAAAGGGTTAAGATAAATATTAATAACCCATAAATATCCAAAATAAGAGTCCTTACCCCAACCTAAATCCTTGGCCACGAAATTGACTCTCTTCCCAATCCTATTAGGTGGATAATTAAGATAATTAGGAAGATAAATAAGGAAAACTCAGATTTATTAAGAAAGAAAGGAGTTTTAGCAAGAAGGGACTCTTAAGCCATACAAAACACCTCAAACTTCGTCCCTAGCAACCCTAGTTTACTTCTAGAGTTTTGGGAGACGAAGGAAAAGGCTGGAGGACGAGGATCTTGGAGGAGAAGGGCTGGAGTTTGGTGTTCTTCATCACTTTTCGTCTTCAAACTAAGGATTTTCTTACTCCGCGAAAAAGGTAGGCAATCTCTCAAGATAAACTCAAGTAAAAATTACCCTAGGTAGACATCATGTTCCCGTGCAAAAGCCCTCTAGTTTCGCTCTATTTCGATCTCCCATGAGGGAGAATTAATTCGTTGAATCCCTGTCTGACCCATATACCTGAGCCTTCATGTTTGCTTTCAAACCTCGTGCGTATATGATCCCATGCCATGAGAAAATTCTCATAATTACTACATCATGTATGCTTTCAAACGCCCCTAGTTTGCCTAATTTTCATCATATATCCATCTCTAATTAATTTGTTGAACCTTGACTGCGCATGTTTAGGTCATCAAAATGTAACATAATGAAAGATGCCTAAACCTTGTCTATTTTCAAATTAATCATGCATGATGATAGATCTATGTGTCTATTTTCGTTTAAATTAGTTTCATGATTTTTTTATAATCATACGATTTTATATGGAATTTAGAAGTGTCCTATAGCAAGCAGCATTACCCAAGATAAAAGGGTAAAGGGTCGGACCCTCCCTGATATCGCGGCGGCGCGACCCGCCGCGATACCAGCAGGGTCGCGGCTGGCGGGTATGACACGTTAATAAATGCGGCGGCCTCTACCGTCGCGATTCCTGGTGTGAACCGGACCAGGCTGGTTGGTCTGCGGATCGCGACCGAGCCGCCCATCACGACTCCTGCCCGCCGCGATTTAAAGACTGCGGCCAGAATTTTTAATTATGCTCATGCCCTTGCTGATTTGGCAATATGACCCTTATTTAGCCATGATTAAATCATGTTTTAACTAATTCGACCTGGTAAATTAATAGATGACAATAATTACCTAAAATTTAATTGTTTAAAAGCCATTTGCACGATTTATCAAATCCTCTTGATTCCTTTACACTTTCACACACATAACATTTGTGTTCGCCATTTGACCCTAACAAATTATTCAATAATATATTTGGTAATTTAGTGAAAAAAATTACTAAATTCCCTATTTAAATAATTACACTTGCTTTTCATTTCACACGTGTGTTTTGTACACTGTTACCGTTTCTCTCGGCCTTCAAGCACTCGAGGCACGACGGACCAGTTTTCTATACACTTTCTCTTGACTTGGACCACCTCTCCATCGGGAATACTCTCGACTGGGGCAGGGACTCCTTGTCAAGGCCTCCGTAAGTCTTCTTGGCTTTGGCGCACGTCCTTAGCCGACAAGCTGGTTTACCCTAAAATCCATTACACTTTAGAGATCAGTACGATCCAAAATGGCCTTAGTGAGTTCTTTCCTTATCTTGTGATCATGCCGAACCATCTAGCCTGTGTTTACAGCATGGCTAGTGGCGGTGGTGACTTCTACCTGATTGCCGGACCACTAGGGTGTGCCGTGCAACTGTGACTATCGTTGTTTCTCGTGTTTTTACGTTATTGTCCCTATCTCGTCTACAGTCTCTTTACTCTCATCTGTTCACGTTTTCTCTACTCTCTCATCTAGTTCGTCTACTACTCTCATCTCTTCTTGGTACTCTACTTGGCCATCAATTGATTGTCTAAGATAACAAACATGACTATACTAGGCAACATTTTAAGGGCCCGATCTGGTCCTTGGGAGGAGCACCTGAAAGGCTATAACTCCCGAGGGTCTAATGATCTGGGTGATGGCATACACCTAACGCATGACACGCAAGATTTAATCTATGACAATCAATCAGTCATTTGTTTGATACTTGAACTCGGGGTTGAATGAATACCGACCCATACTTGCTATCGTGACTAGTTTACTTGCTATCTCGTACTATGGCCAATTCTTGTGATGTTATACTCTCGTGAATATGTTAATGTTTTTCGTTACATCATTCTCTTGACTATACATGACTACTTGTTCTCGCATCCTGCCTCCTTAAGACATTAATTATTTAAACCATGCTTGTGTTCATGAGATATTAAGTCATACTGAGTATTATTCGCTCATCCTGCGTATTTATTTAATGTGTTTCAGGTGAGTCGGATGATGACCACACTCACGAGGATGGGACTGAGGAGGATGCTCAGGAGTGACCCTTTTCGACAACCACTGCTTTAGTAGTTAGCTAGTATAGTTATGAGTCAGTTAGCTCTTATGTATTAGTTTAGATTTGAATAAAGTACTATGGGCCCTAGTTTTGGCTCTGATACGTTGATGTAATAGTTAGCTCATGAAGTTTGATGAGATATTGTGATATTTGTAATGATGTTGGTGGATTATTAATGAAATTTGATGTTATTGGGTTATTATTTCATTTGTGAAATGGCTTGTTATTTATTTTCTCGCTCCATACTATTTAATAACTGTAATTCCGCTCCGATATTCCGCGTCGGGGCATTACAAAACCTTTTCCTAAATTCTCTCCTTTTCCGCTCTCTCTTAGGTGCATTCAGTACCGTCGTACCCATAGAAGATGTCTTCTTTCTCCACCATACATAAAACCCTCTCGTTTTTCTCTGCCATAACCCTCACTATTTTTTTCTCTCCACTTCTACCGTCGGGGATTCCCTTGCCTAAGGTGTTGTGGCTATCGTATCCATATCCAGGCAAATCCAAAAGACCGCCCAATCCATGGTTTGCGACATCCTCGACGCCTCCGTCGGAAACCCCAATATAACAAATATTAATGTTGAAAGCTACATCGAGCAATGGAGTACTCTGAGCAGTGGCTCGCGCACGCCAATGTTGACCCTTGGGTGCATCAAGGATGAATGTGCCTGGGGCAATGTCATCCTGTTGTATCAGAACGGGACAAAATTGATCAATGACACCATGGTGTTCCTCATCTCCCACACCCACCTCACCAGAACGCCCTCTTGATGCTCGCTGCATAGGAGTGCTTCGGCAACGATACCTTTGCGTGGGCTCCACCCCAGACAGAGCATGATGGCTACTGGGGAGATGATGTTGTAGTCGACAGGTAGGACTAAGGGGGCAACTTTAGTGGCAACTTATTGTCGGATTTGTTCTGCATGGCCAAGGTGTGCAAAGAAGGAGGGGACATGTGCTATTAGACTATAGTAAGCAGTTAATGCAGCACCGAACAAAGGGATGGAGCAGTTTGTGATCTACATTAAGAAGGTGTCTATGATGAAATAGGATGGAACCCTTTTGAGAAGACCAATGTCATCTCCCTTAGTGATGGCATTGGGAAGACCATCATCACCAGATCACTCAACATCGGGGTGGTTGGCCTCTCCTCCTTCAACACTGTCTATAACACCATATAAAATATGTTAAATAGATTAAATTAGTAGACTACCAACAACTAAGAGTAGTCATTTTCAGAGCTCGAGCAGGAAAAGAACTCTCAAATTAAGTGTACTTAGTTGGGAGTAGTCCCAAGATGTGTGATAGTTGTTGAACCAGTTTGATAGTTGGGTTGTCACAAATGATATCAGAGCTAGGTTTCGATCTTGGGACGTGTGGGTTATGGGCCAGCCATGTTTCCTCTGCGCCAAGAAGAAGGATGGGTCTATGAGACTATGTGACGACCTAACCAGTAAGCTGACCCAACAACCATGTCAGTTGATAGACTTCTTAGAAATGTCACATATCTAGAGACTTCTCCTAGCTGAGCACGCTTAACTTCGAAATTTTTTTCTTGCTTAAGCTCCGAAAAAAGACTAGTCCGATTTGTTGGCAGTCAAACCCCAAGCAAGCATGATTTTAATTAGAGGTGGCCTCTACAACTCAAGAGGTGACTCTAACTATGTAGCACTTTGCGTCATTATCAAGAGGTGGCTCCTATAACATATCACTTTGTCCTGTGTGACACTTAGTTCTTGCACTTCCGATTGGGGTATGGCTCTGATATCATTTGTGACGACCCAACCAAAAAATTGGCCCAACAACCATATTAGTTGGTAGACTTCCTAAGAAGGTCACCCATCTTTGGACTACTTCAAACTAAGCACACTTAACTTCAGAGTTATTTTCTTACTCAAGCTGTAAATAAATGACTAGTCTAAGTTGTTAGTAGTCTACTAATTTAGTCCATTTAACATAATTTTATATGAAATGTTACAGTACTCAAATGGGAGAGACCAACTAATGTGACTGAAATAAGAACCTTTTAGGACTGGTTGGATACTATAGACGGTTTATAAAAGACTTCTCGAAGATTTTTGTATCTCTCACTCGTCTCACAAGAAAAGAGAATCCATATGTATGGACCAAGGAGTGCGAAAAGAATTTTCAAACGCTAAAAAATGTCTAACTAGTGCCCCTGTCCTTGCCCTGCCCACTGATGGAGAGAAATTAAAAGCCGGCCCTATCAAGGGGAGAAAAGATCTTAGACATCAATTCATGCACATAGTGCAAGAGCTATTTGTGCATATACACTTCAATCACGAACCCACATGTACATCTATTGGAATAACCAATAAATGGTTTCTTGAAATGTGGCTAGCTATAGGTCCACCATACATGCATGTATGCTTGCAGTGCTGTTCGATCAAGCATTCAACAAGTTGAGGAGAAAATCTGCAGAAAATTTATCGCTCACCTCCAGCTTTCACCGCAAGGGGACTGAGATCATTGCTTTCAAACTATATATTTCTCCCTCTTAAAGGCGTTCAAATGGACGGGTCAGTGGTGGCAGTTGAGATTCCTACCCTTCAACTTAAACCCCTCAACTGTCCTGCAAGGAGAAAGAGGGAGCACTATACTCCTGGCTTCACTTTGCCCGAGGCATTGCACAGGCCTCTAATAAGTTGGTACTAGCTAGTTATCTTGAGATTAAGATGCAACTGATCATAGTTACCATAATGTTGTTACAAGATCAGAAAATAATAGTTGCAAGGTAGAGTTTGGAATATCTTCGCTGTGGATCTCACAGTGACTAGTCGATACAAGGACCAACATGGGGTAGGAGGTGATCAAGGAAAGAGTGTAATTAAGGTGAGGGTATGTAGGGCTTGTAGAGAAAAATTACATCGATCGATCGAAAACCTCTTTATTGTAGAAGTATCTGTAATAGCATATCAACAAAAGGCTCTACAGCCTAGCCAGTGTTCCAAGTAACTGTATGGTACGTAGTTACAGTGGGGGTTTATTAATTTAAAGCGTCACCTAAACAAGAGGAAGATTATATATTCACGAATATATCTTCGTTTGTAGATTCGACCAGTTCATAGATATATTATATGATGGGCAGCAGTACTTTATTACATGCTGATAAAAGGATATGTGGGCGAGTGTGATGGGACCCCTTTTGCATATCACATATAATAGTACCGAGTGTTCCCCAGAGAGCTGGTGACCTGATCAGAATATGCACAGATGACTGCATGCACCATCATTTCTTCGTTTCTTCTTCTCTCCCCGGTCACATGCCTGGCCCGCCTTGTTCACAGGATAAGGCACATGCGTCGAACAGGTTGACCACAACAGTTTTAATGAGCTTGTCCAACTCCAACGAACGAACTACAGCCGAAGCCATGTAGTCCTTATAAGCTTCGCCTTCTGACATCAAGACTCGAGTACGTATCACTTACGGGATGCCCATTCTTTTTAACCACAATTAAACCTGAGACAAGAAACAGTACTCTTATAACTTTGTTCATGCTGGGGACTCGGAAATAATTCTATAGCACATATATACACGGGTGCAAAAATGAGGCCGGCTCGTTCCGTGAATGGTTACTTTTATTAAGGAGAATACGCATGCACTGTGAGATGAATTATGAGCACAGCAATAGGAGTTTGGGTTGGTGGAAGGGGGGGGACCTGGGCATGCCCGTGCAGTCAACAGATCGTATCTTTACACAACCTTCTCCTACATACAAATCTGGAGGCATATCTGTATTCCTCTGCCTCCGTGGTAGACGTGGGCAGAAGAACAGTGAAGCTCGCCAGTGGCTGCGATGATTACGAGTACCATTGCCGAGGATTCCCAGGGTCAGACTTCTGGGTTCGTGTATGACCAGAGGACAAAGATGTGTTTGAGAATATAAAGTATACCATCGAAGTGGTAAATGGTCATCATCATTCTCGCTCTCATCTTGCCCAAGGAAAAGGTGACGAGTGCCCGGTGCCTCTTTGTCGACTCTGGAACTTGCGCCTGTAAGATCTTTGATCACCTGCCAAGTTTTGAACTGTGTATAACAGACCAGTGTTCATGTAAGAGTAGTCCAAAGAGTACACCAAACTAGCTAGGATCGACTTTACAAAAAAACTCTTGGCTCCCAGGTTTCCGTATATAGCTTCGAATAGAGATCTTGGCAATCATCTCCTGTTCACAGTACTGTCGACTCGCATGCATTCTTTAACAGGCCGGCTCTTATGATGCTTTAAGTTACGGTGCTTTTTATGCCAAACCCAACGAGTTCATCATAACCTTGCTACCAGTTCTAGGGATTAAAAAGTACACTCACTCATTAGGTAAGTAGGTAACGGCTGTGGATCATGTCAGGTAATTGAACGAATTATCTTATGGAATCCGCATCCATTATATGTTTTGTTGGTGCTAATTCAATCATGGTGAATCCTATTGGTCTTCAAGTTATACCATGATTATAAATGTAGTTGCCACTCTTAGATTAGACTCTCCTAATTAACCTTCTTCTCAAAGGCATGCATGCAGCTGGCGTCGAAGATCTGAAGTACTTTATAGTACTCTTTCCCATCTCCAGTGACGTACGTAAGATGCATATATTGGGATAGGAGCAATAATGTCCTCCCCTCCATGATATAACTCTCATCATCTGATCATCTTGTGCCTACTCTGTCAACCCAATCTTGGTTCGGCTTGTGACTTGATAGTGGGGTGGACTTCATCCATGTATAGTTTTGCACTTTTGCCTGTGCTCACCCAGCAAATTGACAGGGTCGGCGTTAGGTTGATGGATCCAGAATGGGCCCAGCCCAATATTATTGCAGACTGGGGGGAAACCAAGATCTCAGCCCATTCGGTCTGTTGGAGGTAGGGGGTGTTCATGATTTAGTTTGGTTTGGTTTATATGAGATTTTTATAAAACCAATCCAAACCAAATTCGAATTCAACCTGAACTAAACCTAACCGAAGTCCCTTAAATCAAACCAAATCAAACCGAATTAATTTGAAAGTAAATGGGTCTTTAGATTCTCTTAGTCTTAAATAAAATTTTAATCACTTATTTCTCTAATAAATCACTATCAAATAATATTTAAAATGAAGTATTAAATGTTGATGACCATATTAACCTCCATAATATATTTTTTACGTAAATATATTAAAAAATTTTGATAGATATATACAAATTATAATTCGATTTAATCAGTTTGATTAATTTCGAGATGTTAGAAATCAAATCAAACTGAATTTTCTTTTTCGATTTGGTTTGGAACCAAACAAAATTTTTTCCATGTTCAAACCGAACCAAACCAAACCAAATCTCTCGGTTCAGATTAGTTTTTCGATTTGAACCGAATAATGAACACCCCTAGTCGGCGGACAGACCACTAAACCCATTTTAAAATTAACTGGTCCCATATTGGGGATAACTCTGCCAAATTAATTATCAGTGCTTCAGCCGATTGAAGTCTAAAAAAAAGTAAAAAAATTATAAAGATGTAACACATATATGTTTGTATTTACGTATATACCTTTCTTAATTTGTTATGTGGATCAGTCTCATGAACACTCTTTTCAACACTTTCCATTAGCAAATTAATGGGAAAAATGCTGCAGGGATATTCGTGACTTTTGATTCAAAGCAGTGTGTGTGTGTGTGCGTGTGTGTTAAATATGCTCTGGCACGAACTTGTAAGCCTGAAAGGCCCAAAATAGAACGCACATATTTAATGGACTTGAAACCATGTCCCGATCGTAGCCCATGATCTGGCCCATTTATCACACTGAAGATTTAACGGACCAAAAATCCACCGGACCAACCCATCTTTAATCAGAGACATATCCTTGACATATTTAACCATTAATCCTCCTGCCAGGCTGCCCACCTCCAATATTTTTAGAAAATTGATAATAATAGTAATAATAATAGATTAAACTTCCCTTAATCAAATGTTTATATAATTACAGTTAGGCGATGGTCAAGATCGAGGCTCAAGGTGCAGACCACGTGAGCCACATTTGGGATAATATATATATATATATATATATATATATATATATATATATATATATATTATTTTATATTTATATTTATATTTATATTTATATTTATATATCTCGTGAACGATTTTGGCGAGCAGACTGAAGTAGGTCACCTTCCTATATATATATATATATATCCAAGCGGAATCAAGCATTAATGGCGACAAGAATGATGAGCTCAAGCTGTGAAGGTGGAGAAATGGGTTTTTATATATGAACCCTTCTTCATTTGATCATCATCCGATGTGTTAAGATCTAATTCCTTGTCGAATTATTTTTCTATTGATCCTGATCGGCATTTTGTTTAAAAGGATTCAGATACTCTTACTTCAAGCACTCTAATGCAAATAAATAATAAGATGCCATATGATCGATCGATCATGTTCTTCCCCTTTCCATGTAGGTCCGAATTCCTTACCAGTTACGATCTATGGCCCCATTCAGCTGCGTGGCATCTTGGAGATCATATACGCATGTTCTTCCCCAATTACTTCCCTGCCGACCATGGCTCCATCAATTTCCAAGAAGATCGAAGAACACATTGCCCCATCACTTATCTGTATGTTTGTGTATACAGTTTGTGTGGCTCTCACACCAACCTAAAGGAAAAACCCAGGGCCCCATCAGCTTAATTTGTTTTTATATTGAAAACTCAGTTGCTACTGATCTCTCTGTTCATCTCTAGATCTAGATGGTCTCTTTCTATTGTAAAGTAAGAGTTTCTTTTCTGCATGTGGAGTGAGTTTGAACAAGTGGAGATAGATTATGTCAGAAGCCACATATCCAATGGGGCCAGAGCTAGCTTGTCCCCCCTCTCACACTATCCCAATAGGGACATATGCAGCTTGGCACTTCCATCCATCATAAGTGAGGACACAGTGCTGGTTTTGAAAGTGACCAAGTGCCTGAAAGCAAGATAAGGATGGAGTGATCATGTGGGAGAAGGTGCCGCTATAAGATCTGACCAATCTTTTCTTTCTGGAGTCTTTTGCCTTGGTATGTTCGCAAGCTGGGGATCACATCTTTTATACTGACATTACTTCAACTAACTGTACTGATTTGTTTTTACTTCACGTTGAAGGCTGCAAGTGCTAATTAGCTAGCTCATCCACAATTGCTTTTAAATATTAATGCCATTACCTTTGTACCCAACTTATCATTTTCCTTATCATCGAATTTAAAAATGGGACAAAAATGTAACCTAAGTTTATTATTTTGTCGTCGGATCTTAATGTAGAAAAATCGAGATGATCAACTGATCACAAAGTTTGGGTGACGAAAAATATGACTCACCTACCCATGCATAAATGATGTGGAATCATGTAATACTCAAAGTTTTCTTTATCTACAAAGATTTTCTATTATGTAATTTGATTATCACATCTGGTCCAGGTATATATATATATAGTCCCAGTACTGAAAATAAAAATAAGTCATTCCTGAAAGGGTATGTCTTAATTACTCGGGTATGTCTTAATTACTCCAGTGACATTTGCCATCCACTTAACTAATTCGGGGGTTGTAACTCGTTAAGAACATGGGGTCACTTGTTCGACCTCATAAGTGGGTTAACTCTTGCCCATGTTTGACATCAAAAGTGAAGAGAACTTAATCTTAACTTAGGCATGCATCGTTGGAAGTGAGATGAAATTTTTTTTTATCAGTACTTTTAAAATCTTTGACAAAATTGTGTTCGTTCCCAATGTTAGTCCACGTCCTCAACTTTACACACATCAAATTGAGACTATATATAGGAGATAAGGTGGGGATAGCATGCTATCAATTCTGATGTTTGGATGTGATGGAAATCAAATATCGTCACCCTTGTGTTGAAATAACGTTTTGGAGGAATACCTAACGTGTGGAGTGTGCTCTTCATCGTGGCTTTGCTTTCACAAAGTGAGGCATCCCCTATCCTTAGCCAGGCAGGTTAATTTATTACCTGGCCTTCTCTCGATCTTTCGGTGGTAGAGTCTTTGGACATTAATTTTAATTCAGATAATGACTGCATTGTATTTCGTAGTACTATTGGTCATTGTTATATTGTAATAGAAATTGACTTTGCTGTACGTAATCTGGGGAGGGCGATACTTTAACTTTGGATAATATGACTGCATTGCATTTCATAATACTAGTCATTATTATATGTATAGTAATATACAGATGAAGTTGGCAGGCAATACTTTAACTTTTGATAATATGATTGCTTTGCATTTCTTAGTATTGGTCATTGTTATATACGGTCACTATAGAGGTTGATTTGCTACTCGACTTGGGCAGGTAATTAGTAATGTCCTTCTCGAGCACAACTAACTGACTAAGTGGTGTGGGTTTCAATTGCTCACACCATCGGCCCCAAACCACGGTACCAAATCATGTAAGAAAATATGATAATTTTTGTGTGTATTTTTATATTATTTGTGTATATTAATATTTTATTTGTATACTTTATTTTAAGGTTAAAAAATAATATATTAAATATACTTAGAGCCGCGTCCCTCCACATGACGCGTTGTGGAGGGCACGACCCCTCCACATCAAGTTATACTTCCCACTAACTGGAAATATATATTACTCTATATACACTACAAGAAAATAGGGTTATACCTATGACTGCCTACCGTTTGTAAAGACCCAAAAATCGTAGGTAAAATTTTTTACCTACACTCTCCCTACGGTTCTATATAGTTGGTGTTGAGGGTAGGTAAAACTTACCTACGTTTCTAAATCGTAGGTATTAATGGGGCCTACACCAATAGTTGTTAATTAGTGTAGGTAATTACCATCTAACGTAGGTAAGGCTTACCTACACTTTCAATGTGTAGTTATTGATTGGAGTCTACACCAACACTTGATCATAAGTGTAGGTAATTTCCATCAATTACAAAAGCGTAGAATAGGTATTTTTGCTGATTGAATTAATAGAATTTTCTTTATATAGTTACCTGTTGAACCATATAATTGCTTATTTTAATTCAAACCACATGTACAACCATACTTCCAAATCCATGCACATTACACACTTACAATCAAACTTGAAATCCCATAAAACATATTTTCAACCATAGATATATGCTTACAGCAATGTCTACATTTTCCATTCAAGTATGGACTGTGTAAGATTGGAAAAATAAAATCTCATATCTCATACGTCCTAAATCATCATGTACATCTAATATGTACACATGAAAACAAAAATAAGCTTGTTGAAAGTTTCCAGCTACATCATGAATATGATCTCACACCTGTAAGCATCCATCAAAACCTGCGAGATAAGACAAAAGAGAAACAAATTAATTGACGAATAAATTACAAAAAATAGAAAGATTAGAAACATATATATTCCAACCTGCATATATATATATATATATATATAATCTTTAAGCTATAAGATGAGGCTTTCTATTGTATCTTAAGCTTTTTGTGTTAGTGGCCCTTGACAAGGAGAAGGGCATCGAGCTTATTGATAAATAATAGTGATATTTTAACGTAGACATCTCCAATCTACTTATTTATCACCACCTAATCTCTGTGATTTGTGCACATAACAATGTCGATACACACTCACTTGTTGTCTCTCCAAATCAACTAATTTTGCTCTTCTTCTTAGAGTTGGAATAAAATATGGAAGAGATATATGATATTGGTACATTTTCTCTCTATCCAGAACCAAACCTCTAACCCAAAGCCTAATTGAGTGGAGTGATATGATTATGTTTTGGGAGTAGCTAGCTCATGTGTACAACTATTTATGATGTGCATAACTATCAACATAATCAAACATACATCGCACAAGGTGGACTCCAAATCAATAATCAAAGGGCTGCATGTGCCATATATTATAGGTTTTCATATGAAGAAGGAGACATGCTTCTAAAATTTTGAGATCACCTGGCCACGCTGCACTGAAAAGATATGGCCACACTACATTTGGCCATATGCGTACAGAAGAAATAAGGAGCTTGCATATAGGTGGACATGTAAAATATGAGAAAATAATGCAGACAAACCTAACGCTTTTCTTGTCTCTTGCTGGAGTTCACAGTTTCCTAATAGCATATACAACACAAACATATATGGAGAAATGAATCCGTATGATGTATAATGTGGTGTATATATATATAATATATAGATAGAGGTCTATTTAGCATATTATATTCTAGATAATATTACTTGCCTTTAAAAAGCAAAGGATGGGAGAGTACGTTGACAACCTCTGTATGTATCTTGCTCCTTCATTAGCCTCTCACACCCATCGTCCTCACACTTGATGTTCCTCTGTCCTGATCTCATGAAGGAAAACCTTTTAGAAGGCGCATCGCATCACCCGCACCCATCTTCTGCCCATTTCACCTCCTCCACTGTTCTTCGATGGCACTGATTCGATCTCCTTAACACAGAGAAGAGAAAAATACTCAACTGACAGGGGAAAATAAAAGAAAATAGAGAAATGAGAAATAAAACATCATCACCTCCTCCCCAAGTCCTCTGATCATTAAATGAGCAACCATTACTCTGTATTGATTCTGCACAAATCCTCAACATCGCGGCTCTCTGTCCACCCTCAAGCAAACCCCAAAAGGTTCCCAACACAGATAGAAATCTTTCGCCTGGCTCATCCAAGTCCTACTTACACGATCTGCTACTCCCCATCGGGGGAGGTGGAGGAGTTAAGGACTCTTGGCGTCCACCCGCACGGAGCGAAAGAAGGGGGAATTCCACCGCAGAAGAAGGAAAGAAGGGAAAAAGGGAAGGGTGGGGGCGAGGTTATTGACCATACCTATTGTTATGGTAAACCAGTAGGTAGTTTTTAATACTACTACGATTTTTAGAAGATGAAAAATATAGTTTATTTATTTATTTAAAACGTAGGTACTTTATGAAATACCAACATTATACGTAACTGTAGGTAGGGGTGGTAGGTATAGTCACCTTTTCTTGTAGTGATAGTCATAGAGATGAACTTGGCACGTCAATATTATAAAAAATTATATCCTCTAAATTTTTTATAAGTTGTAGTTATATATACCCTGACATGACTTCCTATATCATTAATTCCAAGTGATTTTTTTGGATATTTTAAGTATTTCAAATATTAACGATTGCTATCATATTTTTTAATATTCAGTACTTCTCTTCGGCGACAGAAAATTGTAAAGATATAACTGTAATCTATAAAGATATTTGTGTTAATACGCTTATAAATGAACAGAGTATATTTGGTATAATCCAAAAAAAAAAACTCTAATAATTTCCCGTACTAATAAGGAGGACATTGATGCTCCGGCCATCAACGTAAGAACTGTCCTTTTATCAGGTTAGGCCTCTCGCCATAATTATTGTTTTACGTGGAAGAAGGAGCAAGCAGCTGTATAGAAACTATAGAGGGTCGTCGACTAATTAATTACCTTTCACCTTATATGGATTTTTTCCATGTATGCACAAAGCCTAGAGCTGGTGGCAGCTGGTGGGGAACGGAGGAAATCTAGCTACAGGTTATCATGGAAATATCTATGAATTATATTAATGAGAAAAGAAATTGTTGTTAAGCTGATACGACAGAACTACAACTAATTATATATAGAATGCGACAAATTTATTTTAGAAAAATTAATTAAAAGTCCTGACTATAATATATAAAGAGATTATTATTATAACATAATTTAAGATATACTGTAATTAGATATAACATTTATTGTAATGAATCACAATTTTGTTAAAAATTAAAAAATAAATTAAATATTATTAGAGACTCTTAATTAATTTATCTTTTATTTATCCAAGATATACTACGTACGTCAGATCATTTGTCATTAATTAGCTACGACTCTTGAAGACCACCAACATTTCGCTTGAAAGAATCTTGCCATCTGGAGATCGACAGTCACAATTAACGATATTGGAATCATGAAATTGACCTTAATTAGCGTCCCTATCAGTGCATTCATTCAGAGGGTTAAGAGTAGCAAATAAGGGGTCTCCGACTGAAAGGATACAATTGGATGCTTTGCAGGTCAAAAGAGTTAGCACATTAGTAAGCAAACTACACTTATAATATACTCTTTCAGGCTATTGTATTATGCACGAGACAACCAAAACTATATATTATATTACTCTCCTTATCGATCCAATAGCTAGAGATCAATATAGAATGTATTAAAGAAAATCCTTGAACAATGCCAAGCACCATTTCCCTAGAAAATACCGTTCACAAATAATATAAGATAACTTATCCACACTTGTGTGTGATGTTAATTGAACCCAAAAACCCCTGGTCCGCACTTATAGATGAACATAAAATTTTTATTTAGTGAGATTATTAATGGTGCACTTACATATTTATGTTCTTAATCTAATGAGATCATTAATAGTAAAATTTAACATCTGTAGTAGAATTTTTACAATGTAATGGGGTCACGTGATCTCACTAATTCTATGTTAGATCCGTCCATATCCAGACGTCGTCCCCAATTAGAAAAATAGAGCAATAAAGTGTCACTGCAATTAATAGAAATCTCTAACTTCCAAATCTAAAGGAAAGCGGTCATTAGAAATCAGAGCAGGGCAAGTAAGGACGTAGGATTATTCAAATGGATCGACGCCACACTAGCCCGACGTGGTCGCTGCTCGATCTCCAAGGACGTTGGAATTACTAATGAAACCACGTTGCATGCATGTGCATGGCCTGTACGGAAGAACGAAACTTTTAACTCATAGCAAGCAACATACATAGAGTACTATTGTATACTAATTAAGAAAAGGATCGATGTAGAGAGGTTGACAGGATCCCCATTGCAGGTTGCTGAAGGAACTCCCTGAAAAGGGGATCCGGTGAGGGCCACATGATGACTGATGAGCTGTGAGGAGTGTCGTCGAAAGGAACCAGATGAGGACGGGAAAGAACACATGCATGGTTGGGGAATTGGAGAGGCACCCGAAGAGAGGATGGAGAAGTTCTAAGCTGAAACTAGAGCAGCACCACAGGAGATCAATGAGAGTACACTAAGAAAGTTACAATGGCCTTCGGGATTACGTCGAGGTTGCATGTGCCTTGCGTACGGCATGCATCTTTTATACAACTTGTACTTAATCCCACAAGGGGCTGGCAGATTCATAAAGAAAGGTCCATAGGAGGTTAGAAGTAGTTATTTAGTGTTGAGAAAACCTTTGTGCACTTCTCAAAGTGCAAAAATATCATGTCATCTTGTACTTCTCTTTCTCTATTGATGGGAATCAAGGTGCCACATAGATCTCTTTCATGTTTTCCACTGATGGGAGGAGGAAAGTGTAAGATGACATGGTATTTTTACACTTTGAGAAGTACAACAAAGTCTTTCTCTTAGGTGTTTCCAACCGAAGAAAAGAAAATTTTGCTTAAAAGTTAAGCTAATTTAAACGTATAGTCCTATGCTATTTGGTAAATAAGATAGATCAGGTGATCATAAGGTTGCTAAAGAGATGGAAATTAATAAGTTAATTTATGAAATAGATGTAATAATGTCTCTCTAAATTTAACCTAAAAATGATAAAAAGAGGAATTAATTTTAAGCCGGAGTTATTCTGAGGCCAGCATACTATAATATGTACACTATGATTAGGGTTACAACTGTCTATATATTAACACCTTCCCCTCCCTCAAATAAGTATGGTGGATTATACACTACAAAAAAAGGGACTATTAGGGACGGGATATTGACGACGGCTCTAAAAAGCCGTCGCTAAAAAGAGTTTTTGCGACGGTTGTCGTCCCAAAAAATGTAATATGGCGACGGTTTAAAGAAGCCATCCCACTAAAAATTATTAACGACGACTAATTACATAAATGTCACTAAAAATAAATTATTCGGGACAGTTATAAGAGCCGCCGCTAAAAACAATATTTGGGACACACGATTATCATTTCCAATAAAGGTTTTAGTGACGGTTAGGTGAAGCCGTCACAAATAATTTTTTCACGACGGTTAAAATATCTATCACTAATAAATTTACTAGCGACTACTTTAGGCATCACTAATAAACTATTATTAGGGACACTTAATTAAAGTCATCCCTAATACTTCTAGTAGCGACGGATAATTTGTTCGTCGCTACTAACAATTATTAGGGATGGTTGTAATCGTCCCTGATAATTGATTATTAAGGACACTTACAAGTAGTTGTCCCTAATATTAACATTAGCGACGACTACTATAGGCCGTCACTAATCTTGTTATTAGGGACAACTTTATCTGTCGCAAATAAATGATTATTAGGGACGGGTATAAGTGGTTGTCCCTAATAAGAGCATTCGCGACAGTTGTGACTGTCACATTTAATTTTTATTAGCGATTGGGCTTATATTCGTTGCTATTAATTTTTGGCGACGGCTTTGTTAGCCGCCAAAGCAAAATAGCGACGGCTTAAGCCGTCGCCATTACTTAATAGCGATGGTTGGAAGCCGTCGCTAATAATCTAATTTTCTTAAAAAAAATTTGTTTAAAATAGTTTACATGTAATTATTTGTAAAGTATGGTAATGTATGTTAAATTATAAAGGAAAAAATAAAAGTAAAAAAAACATATTTTTCATGTACACCCATCACCATGTTACTTTATATGTTTTGAGGAACATATCGGCATTCATGTATGCATGTGCCGCTAGATTTTGTTTACGTGTTGATACAAATATTTTTTATATCACAAAATATATTTCATTTCACATTTCAAGTTATTATTGTCATCTACTTAATTAACTATTCTTATATATTGTAAAATATTTTTTTATTAATCATAATAAATATATAACATTTTTCTATATTTAACATGAATCATATAAATCATTAAGTATTTTTATTTAAACTCCAAATGTTATATTTTTGTAAATTAATCAGATGTTTACACATAAGGATTTTATTCTTTTAAACCAAAGCCTATTATATTTTTTTTAAACTCCAAACGTTATATTTTTGTAAATTAATCAGATTTTTTACATAATAAGATTATTAGAGACGATTTGTCAACCGCCTCTAATAATTTTATTGGGAACGACTTTTCTTCAGTCGTCGTCATTGTACTGGCAATGGACTTATTGGGGACGGCTTTGTGACGGTTGGGAAGTCGTCCCCAATAACTGTTAGGGACGGCTTATTGACTTTTGGCGATGGCTCTCAACCGTCGTAAATAACATATTTTCTACTAGTGATAGATCGAGAGTTTACTAACCAGTTCACAAAGTCATAGAGTAGTCTATGATTTCGTGAAAAGATTAGCAAGTTGGTTGGCCATGGAGACATAAGGGAGAGTTAGATTGCTAGAAAGATAATGCTAACAAATAAAGTGACAGTCAATTTCAATATACATAGTCCGTTTATGGAAGACAAGATTGCTGGCAATTATTATCACAATAAAGAGAAGTCAGAGATCTGAGATCAACCCCAAAAGGCATGAAGAAGCCATAGCAGTCAAATAATCTCAGCTAAAGTGTCAACCATAGCCTAATATTCTACCTCAATACTAGAGTGGGAGACGACTCCCTATTTCTTGCTATGCTAGGAGATGTAAGGACACACGAAGGATGCATCTTCAAAGTCACGGACCTACCACTACAAAAAGAAGAGCATATGTCAGCGGTTTGGAGCCGCTGCCAAATGTCCAGAAAACGCTGACATATGTTATGTCCGCGCCTCTCCAGGCGCTGCCAAAGCCGCTGACAAAAACCCCGCGGACATAACTTATGTCAGCGCTTTACATGTAGCCGCTGCCATATAAATATTTATCCGCGCCTACTGCGGCCGCGGCCATAAAGTACTATTGGCAGCGGTTGGGACCACCGCGGGCAATAGATTATACAGCAACGGCTGGAAGCCGCGGCCAATAAATGTTATGGCCGCGGCTTACAGCCGCGGCCATATAATTTTTGTCAGCGGTCTTAGGGCAGCGGCCATATGTCCATTTTTGTCAGCATGTTGTAGCTGCGGATATATGTTCTTTTGGCAGCGGCTATTGAGCCGCTGACATATGATCAGAAAGAAAAAAAAAATTATTTAAATACATACAACACTCTATACTCACATGTGAACCACCTGAATCATTCAATTACATATATTATCATGAGCCACCACCCAGGCTCGCTGGATCATTCAATCAATATCATTGAGCCATCACCCAGGCTCGCTGGATCATTCAATCACACATCATTGAGCCACCACCCAGGCTCGCTGGATCATTCAATCACACACATATAATATAATGTGTAACAATTGTTATACAAATACAGAACAATA
Organism: Colocasia esculenta; assembly: GCA_014218235.1. Lineage (NCBI taxonomy): Eukaryota > Viridiplantae > Streptophyta > Magnoliopsida > Alismatales > Araceae > Colocasia > Colocasia esculenta. The sequence continues at coordinate 110,279,001 of CM024766.1, forward strand.
GAAATATGAATGTGTAATAAAATAAGGGGGAAATCAAGAGACAGGAACATCATGATCTAAATAATCATCTGCCGCCTCATCTGTCTCAGGTCGCGCTCGCTCTGAACTGGAGGAGGTACAGGTACAGGCTGGGTACGTGCCTGTGACGCCTGTATCTGGGAGAGGAGTACGTCATCTCGTCCACCTCGAGGCTACACTCTGCAATGAGAAATCTGTTCTTGCATTTCATTCATCTTATCTGCATGTGCTTTAATTTGTCTTCTTGTACTTTTAATTGTTCTTGCATTTGCCCTTCTCGCTCTGAATAGGCAGACGGTCCTGCAGATGTAGATCCATACCATGTCCTCAACGTCTCTCCACTCCCTGCGCAGCGAACACGCCCAGGTCGATCTTTTCCCATGACTGAAATGAAGGCGTCCTCGGGAGTCTGGCTCTCGGCATCAATGTCAGACGGAGCAATCATTTCACTCATAGCCTCCTACAACAAAAGGTAGAGAAAAAATATTAATTATACAACTATTGTAATGAAAACATATTCAATAAAATAAATAGAAATAAAGTTTCTTACATATCGTCCTGCTCTCCTCATCTACCCAACTCTCAGTGCCGTCAGGTAAATTTTTACATCGACCCATCTGAAACCTCAAGTCGAGCGGAGTACGTCCATGCATTAGAGACTGTTTAAATTAAAGACATATAAATAAGTATGAATAAAAGGGATAACATAATTCATAAAGCATAACTCACAAAATCATCATCAACTGATAATGAGAAGTCCTGCCCCGTCTATATGACATAGATTGAGTGGCACGATTTTGCTTATTTCGAGTCATCAATCCTCTAAAAAGACAAGAATAGACAGTTATTGTTCCATTTATAGAAACAAAATAATCATAAACAATATATTCTAAGCATTTTAAAATATTACCCTCTCATCCCCAGTAGTCCACAAACTCGCACATTGTTTGCCAATCGGAGGGGTCAACACCTGCTGGGACGGATGCAATCGCATATCTAAAGGCTTCCCATTAAAATGCGACATGAAAAATAAAATTTTTGTCAATATATAACAAGTATATAAAATAAAGTACATATGAAATGAAATAGTATATTTAACTTTACTTTTTTTTGCTTGCTACGAGCTGCGATGCATGGCGCTCATGTGAGCAAGCATCTCCCTATCTGTTTGGTCTGTGCGATCCCACTGATATGTCAACTGCCAAACAAAGTCACTGAATTATAACAAAAAGCATATGCATATATATATTATTCAATTAATAATAATTACCTGCAGATCTCTGATATAAACTCTTAGTCGCAGCAGGCAGCTTCGCAAAGTCTTTTGCCAAATCTTACAATATATCTTTGATACAACGCCCATGCGACTAGTAAAGTGATCTGCAGTAGGGCCGACGCCATAGCCTCGGACAAGAGAGACATTCCATTGTTGTCCATCAGGGCATCTCCTCTCCGTAAACCCTAGTCGGCCCCTGACGGCCATGACCCCTCCCCCAAGGTCGTGCAGATGGACTGTTGAATATAAACATTAAACATCATTAGAGAATTCTATTAAACAATGAATATAAAAGTTACATGAAATTAAAATATGAACCTGCTACAGAAGATGCAGATGCCGCGAAGAGTCTGAGGGCTGGAGAGGGAGGTATCTGCTGTTACGTACAGTGAGAGGTAGAGGAAGCTGCTGAGAGGTGGGAGCTGGGAGAGAGCCCCTGAAATGTGGGAGGGGGAGGCATCGCCTGAAAGGTGGGACGGGAGAGGGACCGATAGAGTCCGAAGCCTCCTGGGCGTGAGCCATCACGAGAAGAGCGCTCACCAGTGGAAGTCATCTGTTACAAAAAAATTGTTAGTAAACATGTAAACATAACAAGTTAAAAAATTTATTTGAAGCATGCACAATATAAATACTAATGTAAATAAATCACCTAAATGTCAATATAATCGTCCACTCTTACGCTACTTTCTTGACATAGATCCACATCTTGAATTTCTCCTCTAATGGGAACATCAATCAGATTGTCCTGAAACGCTTCGTCACTTGGTTCTATATCATTCTCAGGAGCATCATCTTGCAAGTCGTAGTAATCACGCGGACGTGCTTTGACAGGGATGATCCATCCTTCTGTTGTGTTATCATTGACATAGAACACCTGTTCCACTTGACTTGCCAGGGCAAATGGTTCATCTGTATTGAGTCTTTGACGAGTGTTCAGACTGATAGTTCCATATTTATCTATTTTAAATCCTCTGTCTTTTCTATAAACATCCCACCAGTCACACTCAAATAAAACAACACGTCTTTGATTATCAAAATATATTTCCAATACATCATTTAGACGTCCATAATATCCATCACATCCGGATTCAAGTTCCGCATTCACTATAACTCCACACAACTGAGTGACCTTTGTTGCATCAATAGATGATGCACGAAACCTGAATCCATTGACAATATAGCCCGAGTGTGAACGCACAAACCTTGAAGGTGTTCGTGCCAGACAGTATATATCAGGAGTACACCGAGGATCATTTGCATCGTACAAATCTTTCACATAAATTTGGAACCACTTCAAGAAATTCCTTTCTGTGTGGCTTGAACTCTCTACACATCTCTTGTGTTCAAAAAAATATTCATCGATATCTTCAATCTGTTTAAGAATGTACAGATGTGCCTTCTCAACTTCTTCTTCAGACAATATACGACTATTACCTGCTCCTCCTAAGAAACGTCCTGAAGACTTGAATATCGAACAACCGCCTTCATTATTGTCTTCAGATGGGACATCAAAGTTTCTTTCCCTTCGATTAAAGCGAGTGTCAATACCCTCCATATACATAGAACAAAATGAGATTGTTTCCTCCATAAGGTAGCCTTCAACAATTGAACCTTCTGGATGTGCCCTATTTAAAACATATTCTTTCAATTTCTTCAAAAATCTCTCTATAGGATACATCCATCGGTATTGAACTGGTCCCGCAATTCTCGCTTCATATGCAAGATGTACAACCAAATGAACCATGACATCAAAAAAAGACGGTGGAAAAATTTGCTCCAGCTTACATAATGTTACTGCAATATCACCTTCCAATGTAAGCAAACGATCAGATTGAAGAACTTTGGAACAGACATCTCTAAATATATGCTCAACTCTGTAATTGGGTCTGTGACATCTTGATTCACAATACCACGAATCGCCAAAGGCAATAATACTTGCATGTATATATGGCAATCATGACTCTTTAGCCCTACCAATTTTCGACTTCCAATATCTACACATTTCATCAAGTTGGAGGAATATCCATCTGGAACTTTTATATTACGCAGAAAGTTGCACACAGCCGTTGTCTGCAATCTGTTCAATGTATATTCTGCCGCTGGTAACCTGGTCTTATTTTGACTGTCTGTTTGTGGATGGAATTCTGGTCTTATTCCCCACTGTGCCATATCTAACCGTGCATTCAGACTGTCTTTGCTCTTTTCCCCACCAAGAAGATTCAAAGTTCCCAACAAATTGTCACATACATTCTTCTCAATGTGCATTACATCCAGGTTGTGCCGAATGAGTAGATTTGACCAGTACGGCAGCTCTCTAAAAAATATACTGTGTTTCTTCCATCCCTCTAAATTCTTGATATCATTCTTAATTTCTTTCCAAATCTGATATGAGGAAGTTGAAGTTGTTGACTCCACATTGCAGCACCCGTTAACACTTCTGGACGGTTACGACGTTCAGTCACGCCATCAAATTTGTGTCGATATTCACGCCTTCTCCATCTATGACTGATTGGCAAAAATCGTCGGTGCCCTAGAAAACAAAATTTCCGACAATTTTGCAGCCATTTTGAAGTTGTATCATAATGACATGATGGACATGCACGCTTTCCTTTGGTACTCCATCCTGATAAATTGGCATATGCAGGAAAATCATTGATCGTCCACAGCAGGGCAGCTCTCATTTTAAAATTCTGTTTCTTTGAAGCATCATATGTTTCAACACCGTTGTCCCACAAATCTTTCAATTCTTCTATCAACGGTTGTAAATAGACATCGATATCATTTCCAGGACTTTTAGGACCTGGAATAAGTAATGACATCATCATAAACGTCTGCTTCATACACATCCATGGCGGCAAATTATAAACTACTATCATCACAGGCCATACACTGTATCTGCTACTCATCATCCCAAATGGATTGAACCCATCAGTCGCTAAGCCGAGTCTCACGTCGCGAACCTCTGCCGCAAAATCTGGATATTGAGCATCGAAATGTCGCCAAGCTTCAGAGTCAGCAGGATGTCGCATAGTTCCATTTTTCGAGTCCAATCGGCCATCTTTGTGCCATGTCATCCACTTGGCAATCTTAGAAGACATGAAATTCTTTGCAATCTATCTTTCAATGGAAAATAACGCAATATTTTATATGGCATCTGTTTGCGACGTCTCTTCTTCAGGCTACCTTGTTGCGTATTTTCTTTGTACCTAGGAGCATTACATGCTGGACATCGATCCCTATGTTCATGTTCATTTCGAAACAAGACACAATCATTCTGACAAGCATCTATCTTCTCATGACCTAACCCCAATCTTTCATAGTCTTCTTCAATTCATACCATGTTCGAGGTAAATTAGCTCCTTCTGGTAATACTTCTCTAAGCAACTCAAGAAACATTTCCATACAAGAAGCTGTCACTTTGTTCATAGTCTTAATGTGTAATAGTTTCAACAGAAATGTCAATTTTGAAAATTTGACACAACTAGGATATAATGGTGTTTGAGCATCTTCTAATAATTGATAAAAATCTCTTGCTTTCTCATTTGGTTCATGTTCCTCTGCTCTTCCCTCTATTTCAGCCTCTTGTAACTCCTGCAACATTTCTATTGTTGTATCAATCTGCACTTCCATTTGTGCTTCATTAGCAGACGGGCTAACTTGCTGAACATGAACTATCGGTGCCTCTCCATGACATACCCAATTGGTATACCGTGTCCAAAATCCATCTACTTTAAGATGAATTTCAACATCCATCCGGGATAACTTCACTCCGTTAACACAGTTACGACACGGACATTGTATGAACTCATAATTCTGTCCATGTCTAAAACATTGTCTTTGCTCATCAAAAGCAAATTCCAAGAACTCATCTACTCCTTTCTCATATCTAGGATCCAAACGATCTCTAAGTTGTATCCAACTCTTATCGAGTCCTGCCATTTTTGGATGCAATAGTTCTGCATTGACAATAACCCATCAGCCTAACTTGTACCCAAACGATGTCTATGTTGTATCGAATAAATATGAATTAACACAATTCAAAAAAATATCATCGACAGCACCTCCCCTATCCGGAGCATTTTCACACATACCTTCCACACACTATCATGTCCATATACATTCCACATTCACAATTCAAGACTTTATGCTCGATATATGACATATTTTTAAAATTATTTAAGACAACATAGTTTACGTCACAGAATACATGACTAAAATTAAAAAAAAAAACATCAAGAATTCCTCAACATAGATTTGTCTATCTTAATTGATTTAGCAACTAGACAGCAGCAGGTGGAACACATGCACCTTTAGTGCGAACAATACCATGCATTCACAGTTTTCAGAGCTAGCAATACAGTAGGCCCATTTCCATTCCTCTACAGCAAACAAGCTATTATGCCATTTAACTGTGGTGTGATAAAGATGACAACAGCTCCAAACTTTGATGTTACCATCCTCTGATGCGACAAGAAATTAGGTGGTGGGGGTTGTAAGGTTAGGCTCACTCCCACTTAGTTCACCGTTTAAGCAAAGATCTTAAAAGCTCTTGTGACATTCTGAATGAGACATAACAGGAGATTAACAGAAGATTCGCTCAGGTTAGAGTTCTGTTGTGAAGAAAGGCTCATCCCACTTGTTTAACCTTTAATCAAGCTCAGACCAACTGCTGATGAGATATAAAGAAGACAGCATGCCTCAAAATGTGCCTATTCTTCTTGTTTGTTCTGGATTCCTTCCAGAGTACAGAAGAATATATTGATATGAATGACCAATTAGTGGCAGGTCAGGTTAGTTCTCCTACCCTGCTTAACTGATCCCACTGGATTCCTTAGTCCTAATGTTTCTGCATTAAATAATTTATCATCGAACAAGGTGAAGTGACCACATTATTTCTAAGACAGGAGAACGCTGCCAACTTCACGGTCCACACCTCAAACGAATCATAGGGGAAAATTGGCAATCCCTGCCCCATGTCATTCATCCAAAGAAATCATACAGATAACCCACTCACAACCCGCCATTTCCCAAGATGCCAAGCAATAAGCGGAAGGAAGAAATGTGAAACCTCGGACAATAAATGGATAGTGAAATCTCATCAGAGGCAACATCTACTGTCAAGCAAAAATGTGAAATCTTTGTGATGTCACAGGGTGTCTGGTTATCCGGTTCTTTGGAAAAGACGAGGGCTGACGAGAGTTGGGGTGGCCAAAGGACCGTCAAACAGAAAGGGGAGTGACGAGAGAGAGAGAGAGAGAGAGAGAGAGAACACATGGCGTAGCCGTCGACCTTACCACTGCAGATGCCGATAGGCGGCGGGGAGTGTGGGACAACCCCAAAGACGCGGCCCCGAGGGTGTTGCCGCTGTGACAGCGGCCATCGAGCGGCTGGTGGAGCGGAACGACCGGATCGCCACTGTCGCGGCGGAGGAGCAGGGGGAGGATGGGGAGGAAGTGGAGGCGATGGCGGCCCCCCTCGGGGGCCCCCTGGACGGCTTCCGGGGGGTGAGGGCACCAAGTATCGGCGTGGGGAGGTACCTCGAGAGGATCTACCGCTACACACGCTGCAGCCCTTCCTGCTTCGTGGGGGCGAGAGGCCACCGAAGGGGAGGGGGCCGCCGGAGAGAAGGGGGTGGGGGAGGGAGGGGTGGGGGCGCCGGAGGCTCACCGTAGGGGGTGGGGACAGCCGCCGGAGATGAGGGCGTCGCCGGAGCCACCGCCTGCCGTCCGTCGTCGGTGCGTCGCCGGAGGGAGAGGAAGGCGTCGGTGCGTCGCCAGTCTTCTTCGGGAAGAGAGAGAGAGAGAGAGCGAGCGATATGGCGCGCAGTGGTGTTTTGTTTGGCGGGATAGGCGAAAATATGGCAGCGGCTGTACAGCCGCTGCCATATTAGTATTTAGCAGCGGCTAAAAAAAGCCACTACTATTTATATTTATGGCGGCGGCTAACCACCGCTGCCATATGTAATTAAACTTAAAAAAAAGTTGTTGCCACGCATCAGTGAGAAAGTCGGTCGACCGATATCTCGTGGTAGGACGACCGATCTTCTCAGTGCATTTAGGCTGCCAGCAGTGAGAAAGTCGGTCGACCATTTCTAGTGTTCGGTCGACCGATCTACTCAGTGCATTTTGAGTGAGTTAGTCGGTCGACCTATTTCTAGTGTTCGGTCGACCGATCTACTCAGTGCATTTTGGCTGGCAGAAGTGAGTTAATCGGTCGACCGATTTCTAATTGTCGGTCGACCGATCGATTCAGTGCATTTTGAAACGCAGAGGTGAGACAGGCGGTCGACCGATTTCTATTGGTCGGTCGACCGATCTACTCAGTGCATTTTGGCTGGCAGAAGTGAGTTAATCGGTCGACCGATTTCTAATTGTCGGTCGACCGATCGATTCAGTGCATTTTGAAACGCAGAGGTGAGACAGGCGGTCGACCGATTTCTATTGGTCGGTCGACCGATCAAGGCAATCTATTGTTTGCAACGCCTACGCTATCCTCTTGCCTGACGGATATGTTCACTTAATTTGTGTATAAATATTTATTTGAGAATATTACAAGTATATACATGCATATCTAGCACAAATATACTTGATTATTTGTAATATAAATTAATAACATATGTATATATGAATCACTAAACTAAGGTAGAGATTAAGTTCATGCTAAGCTAAGCAGTTTTGTGTTGAGCCTCGTTTTGTCATCAAGCAATATACCATAAAGTACATCAAGCAATCACATACCAGATGAAGCAGAAAATATGATAGACATATTGTAGCTATTACATAAAGAGCACCCTTTTGTCACAGCAAAGAGGCGAGAGTAGGATACGAAAAGCAAAAGGTAGACATCATAGAACAGCTAAGGAATCACTCAGAAGGAGGCTGATTCTGAGAAGGTCGCAAATAACCCATGATTTCCCGTAACATTTGAGACTGGGAGTCCATGTGGCCCTGGTGGCTAACTCTCAACTCAGCAAGTTCTCTAGAGAGATTCCCGACTGTGTCGCCCACTTGCCGAACTTCTCCCCGAATAGATTCCATCTCCCCCTCAAGCCTGGTCAAGCTACCTTGGATCCGCAGTTGGAAGTCATCACCTCCGGCAGCCGAAGGAGGCAAATCTTGTTCCATAGGAGCCAAATGCTCTTCTTCTTCATGTCTATCGTCTTCACCTTGTGCTTCACCTTCGCCTTCATCTTCCGTTTCTTCTTGACTGTCTTCACCAGGGTCATCAGTGACATTCCTCATGAATTGTCCATTAACATTCCTGTAATTCATGAACCTCATGATGTTGGTTTCATTGTAGACCATGGAGACAGAAATATTTTCTGCTCGCTCATTAGTGAGGTCAATGCCAGCATGCTCAAACACAGCCGTAAGTTGGGCTGCATAAGGTAGAGATCTTCTTCTCTGATTCTTTACTAACTTGATCAGCGTTACCATCATCTCAGGTAAACACAGTGGTACATTGTGAAATAAGCAGTGAAAAATACATTGTGCACTCGAGTGACTTCATCCCGAGATCCACCTTTTGGAAAAAGTATAGTGGTGATCATGTGGTGAATGATCCTCTGTAGTGGTGGAAAATGATTTGCATTGATCAAAGCATGATGTGCCATCCAAGGTGCCGGATCTTTTCCCAACAAAACTTGGCACATATCACTATCATAATACTGGACATGTTCCACTAAATAACCAGCATTTCGAATCTCTAATGCATGACTAAGAACTGTATCACTCACGTGAATCTCAACTCCATTAACAGCAGTAAATAGTCTGTTGTTGCTTGTATATAATTTGCATAGAATTGTTGAACCAAATCTGGATAATAGACTCTATGGCTAGACATGAAGTGAACCCACCCTTGTGTTGCAAATAGAAGACTGACCATGGGCTCCGTATTGTCTAGATTGTCGAAGTCCACATACCGAGGGGGCAGAATTTCCTTCTTGTTTCAACCAACAACTCTCCAGGAGCCAAGGGAACTTGTGTAGCCGCCCCTGATCCTTCACCAACGTGGCGGCGACGACTCGGGACCGAACGACGATGGCGCATCCGTGGAGGCATCGGAGATGGACAAGGGGTGAGGGAAATGAGAAGGAAAATGGAGAAGGGGTGAGGGAAATGAGAAGGAAAATGGAGAAGGGGTGAGGGAAATGAGAAGGAAGATGGAGAAGGGGAGAAGAGTTCTAGGGCAAGTAGATGAAGATGGAGAAGAGGAGAAGATGAGAAGAGTTCTAGGGTAAGAAGGGAAGATGGAAAAGGGGGGAAGAGTTCTAGGCAAGAAGGAGGCAATGGAGAAGGAGGGAAGTTTCTAGGGCAAGAAAACCACCTTAGGGGCTGGAGAGATGGAGGAGAACTTATGTGGGATGTTTCCCACCCACCCTAACATATATAGGAGGGGGTTTGGGTTGATACAAAGTGGGCCGGTCGCGACCGAACCGAACCGGACGAAATCGCGACCGAATCGGTCGACCGATTCTATATATCGGTCGACCGACCTACCCAGTGCAGATTATAATTTTAGCAGTGTAAACGTCGGTCGACCGAATGTGCATCATCGGTCGACCGATTAAAAATATGGCAGCGGCTATATAGCCGCGGCCATATTCGTATACCGCTGCTACAATCCACATGGTTTTTTTTGGGTGCCACATGTACAAAACACATGTGCATGATGCCACATGGGCAAAAAACACATGTGCATGGTGCCACATGGGCAAAATGTCCATGTGACACTTATGCACTTTGCACAAGTGCACAAAGTCTCTCCTAGCACAAATATACATATATATTTCAAATATAAATAACATATGTATATATCAATCGCTAAACTCAAATAATTTATTATTAAAAAATGTATATGTTCTACTTATGACTGATTAAAAATTTTTAATTTAAAAATGAATAAAGTAATATTTTTAAATTATTTAAATGTCAGCGGTTTGTAGAATTGCAGACATAACATATATATATCAGCGGTGGACGAAGCCGCTGCAGAATATATGTCCGCGGTTAAATAAAGCCGCGGCCTTAAGGCAACATTTGTCCGCGGTGAAATTTTAGCCGCTGATGTATGCTTAACTTTTATCAGCGCCTACAATTAACCGCGGACACAACGGTTGTATGGCAGCGGTCTACAATAGCCGCTGCCTTATATCTCTTTTGTCCTTGAATTTTCAGCCGCGGACATATATTCGTTGCCAAATGTTGGTTCTCCTGTAGTGTACAGAGCCGCTTTCTTTGTGGCTTGGAGATGAGGATATATAATTATTAGTTTATCAACATTCAATTATCTTTATTTATGAGTTCTTTAGGGTGTTATTGTTATGTTTCTTATTTTGAGAGTTTGGATGCAATTGTGTGCATCTATATATACTGTGTATTCCTCGTTAGAGAAAATGATAATTATATATGATGGAAACCCTATTTTAGTTGATTGATTTGCCTCTTCTCCTTTCCTATGGCTGAGTTGACACCACACCCCTTCCCTCCTTTCCTCCTCTGTCATTCCACATTACCAAGAAAGATGCAATACTCAGAGATAGAAACAAGATCTGTTGGGTCCTTTGCCTAGTCCATCATCCCCAAAGTTCCATTGATGGAAGATAGAAGGAAACAACGATGAATACAGTGCCTCGCAGATACAACAAAACTCACAGAAGGGTAGCATAGTGGATGGAGGTAGGCGCACTGACAAATTGGCATGTGGAAATGGATTTTTCGATCCATCACAATATTTTAAAATTAAAAGTTCTTTTATCATGTTCTCATGTGTGTACCCGCGTATTACAAATCACTACAAGAAAAAGCGGGATTATCGACGGACATTTCCGACGGATAATTTTCCGTCGGATAGTCCGACGGAAATATGTCAGTCGGAATTCCGTCGGCCGTTCCGACGAAAATATTTCCGTCAGAAATGTCCGTCGGTAATGAAAATATACCGACGGATATTCCCAGACATATTTCCGTCGTAATATCCGTCGGTAAATCTCCTATACTTTGTCCCCGCGAAACCCCCCTCTTTCCCTCTCCCTCTCTCTCTCCCTTCTCTCTCTCTCTCTCTCTCCCCTCCTCTCTCCTCTCTCTCGTCTCTCTCTCTCTCTCTCTCTCTCTCTCTCCTCTCACTCTCTCTCTCTCTCTCTCTCTCTCTCCTCCTCTCTCTCTCTCGTCCTCTCTCTCGCCCGCCGTTCGCCGTCGCCTGTTCGCTTCGCCGCTCGCCGCCGGCGCCCCTCTCCCCGGTGAGTCCCACCCGCCCCCTCCCCCCTGCGCGATGCCCCCCTCTCCCCTGCACCCGGCCCCCTCCCTCCTGCAACCGCCCCCCTCCCCTTCCCACCTGGCCCCCTCCCCCCTGCGGATGGCCCCCCCCCCACCCGCCCCCTCCCCCCCCACCCATCCCCCCTCCCCTTCCCACCTGGCCCCCTTCCCCCTGCGGATGGCCCCCCCCCCCACCCGCCCCCTCCCCCCCCCCCGGCCCCCCTCTCTCCTGCACCCGGCCCCCTCCCCTCCCCCCTGCGGGATGGCCCCCCCCCACCCGGCCCCCCTCCCCTTCCCACTTGGCCCCCTCCGAGATGCCCCCCCCCACCCGGCCCCCTCCCTCCTGCACCCGGCCCCCTCCTCCCCCCTGCGGGATGGCCCCCCTCCCCCACCCGCCCCCTCCCCCCCCCACCCGGCCCCCCTCCCCTTCCCACCTGGCCCCCTCCGGATGCCCCCCCCCCCCCACCCGCCCCTCCCCCCCCACCCGGCCCCCCTCCCCTGCACACACCCCCCTCCCCTTCCCACCCGGCCCCCCTCCCCCCTGCACCCGGCCCCCCTCCCTCCTGCACCCTAATAAATTATACATGCAAACTAAATAAATAATTAAGAATTAACATGTGACATTAACATAATTAACATGTACTAATCTATTTTAAATAATATCTAAAAAAACTTAATTTAATTAGTTACTTTTCACCACCCATTTAACTTTCTATTAGAATGGTCGTCAACTATATAAAATACTATATTTGTTTGTTATAAAAGTCTAATCAGATGTAGAGAAAATTTAAAACGAGTTGGGGTTAACCCTAACTACTTTTCTTTTTACTTTTTTATTGTACTATGTGTTTACCATCTACCATCTTTTATATTAATTTTATTTATTGTACAGGAACTCACATAGACCATGGTTTTGGTAAAAAGAGAATTGTTGTCACAAGTAATTAATCAATGTTAATTTAAATCAATTATGATTTCATTCCTTAATGGTTTGCATGTATTAATATATTTTTTTACAATACATGGATCTATTGTTGTTCAAATAGAGGACAGATTTAAATGAAGCAACATATTCTCATGTTCTGTATGTCATAGGCCGATTGTGACTCTTGTGTGTACATTACTACATATTATATGTTGATGATGCTAATTAAATTTAAGGAGATTACTTTGTTGCATATATGAAAGATGCAAATTGCTTGTAAAATGAAAGAATAATTTTATTACTTTGCTTATAATTACACATGTTTGAATTATATTAAGGCCGCCTGTGAGACTTAGTTCTTTTGTATATTTTTGTATGAAATGACTACATGAAAGCCATAGACAATTTTACTTTTATATTATATTTTCATAATTATGCTAATTTTACAAGAGTTAAATGACAAAAAATAGATAAAATGCTGTCCATTGTTCCAAAAAAATAGTATAAACTTATTATAATTTTGTTACTACAAAGTGGATATTTATAGAAAACAATGCAGCGTATAGTTGAGATTTTACGTAAACTATGTATAATCACGTAAATTATACATTTTTTTTTCTTCTGAAAATGTGTAAATTTTAGATTTTGAGATAGATTTATCTAATGAAAATTAATCACCTATCTCTTGGAAATTAACGTATCCTCATATATTCGTTAAAATCTGCACCTTATCACCTATCTCTCAGATTAGCTAGATGTTAGAATGCAACAAATATTCACAAGAACTTAGATGTAAACATCCTTACCCAACACCAAAGAGAGGGGAAAAAAAATTTGCCAAGAAATAAATTATCCATTAGAGAATGCTAGTTACTCGGGCGTCCGGTATTGGCTGACGTGGCGGCCGCACGCCGATCCAGCTCATTGGGTTACCCGGGCCCAAATAACCAGCATTTCTCTATCCATTATGCTTGGTGGGATTTTAAAGGGAGGGGCAGGTTAGTCCGTTTTCAACATCCATTTAATTATCATTGGATAGATCTAGTAAAATAACATTATATATAAGGAAATATAGTTAACTATGGGGTGTAGGCGATGAGATAAAACTTTAGGGATATATATAAGAATAACGCATTTCATATATATATATATATATATATATATATTATAAAGAAAATATCAAAATGAGATTAAAAATTATACAAGACGTCCGAAGAAGGATAAGAGTACTCTTCAGAAAATGTTATTCTACCAATAATAGAAACTAAACAAAAATTACATACAAGACGCCAGAAGAAGGATAAGAGTACAATTCGTCGAGTACAAATGCCCCCCTCCCCCTCTCCGTCCCAGCCCCCCTTCCCATCCTGGCGCCCCCCTTCCCCTACAAGTTCCTTCTCCTAATTGCTTATATCAAAGCTTTTGGTAAATTAAGATTTTTTATTTATCTTGCTCGCTGTTATTTTTTTACACTTGACATGAAATAAACATGCATGACTTTCTTTGTGTACACCTATTGTTTACTTCACAAATTTCACACTGCAAGTTAATCATACAACATTCGTATGTTTATTTGTAGCCATTTGAGAGATTTTTTCATATTTACCATATTATGATTTAATTTCATATTTAATTACTCATGAATAAAATGTTATAAATTTTTTTTAATTAGTGATGAGAGTTCGCGATTGGAAATTAGACTCAAAGAAGAACAAATGTCCAACGTATCAAAGTACTTGTTTGTTTGAACGTAAAATATTTCCGCTCGATATTCGAAGATTACATGATGGTTTACTTTTGGTGAAAGAGAAGATGACGAAACATAAAGATTATTCGAAAAGAAGAAAGACAAAGTTTAGAAAATAAAAGTGGATATCTGTTATTGTTCAAGATGAAAAAGGAGTGGTGACTATTCTGTAATCTTACGACGCAGTTGGTGTGGTACTATGTACATGTTTATTGGAAAAGACTGGTGTAAATTTGTGAAAAATATTGTGTCAAAGAACTGACATTCTCAAAGTTATGTCTTCCCATTATGTACGAAGAGATGTATTTGGCAAACTATATTTAGGGAATCAGTGGTTAGTTCACTCCTAGGAAATCTACTGAGAAGCTGGTGAATAAAGAGGCGATCAAGTGTGGTGGCCTAATATGAAGACATCACGGTTTGGTGTTGTTTTATGTTCAATACCATTAGTATTATATAGGCTCAAATTTATTTGATATTCATGTATGTTTTACTCTTCATTTATCTTTACGTCAACGCTTTATTTCACCCATTAGCTCTGGGACTCTCCATATAACGTATGTATGGTACTTGAATGATGTGAGGGTGTGTTGGATTTTAACTCGGGACATGACATTTAATCTGTAGGAAAATGTCTTATGAGAATCGATCATGGAGGTACCGTAGAATAGTGAATGAGTTGTGACCGAGGAGTTTAAAGACGGAGTTGACAGTTTTTATTGAGTTGCATTGAGTAATTCATCAGTAGCAGTTGATCCGATGGGTAACATTCGATGTCCGTGTTCGGATTGTAAGAACAAAAGTGGATATCGACATGGGATGTGCAGCATCATCTGTATACGAGAGGATTTGTTGGCCATTATGAGTTATGGTCGTGTCATGGTGAGTTGAATATTCAGTCGTCTGCACTAGCTAATTACTTTGCCTCACAAGTACGTACGTAGACTGATTGTCGATCCTGCTGGTCCGGAGTTCAATATTCATGAAGATAAACAAAAGAGAAGTGCCGAATGATACAGCTCAGAGATTTTATCAGTTACTTCGAGATGCTGATGAGCCATTATGGGATGGTTGTGAGAAGCATACACGGTTGTCTGCAGTGTCGCAGCTATTGAATTTGAAATCTGAATTTCATATGAGCGAGAGTTGTTTTGACCCTTCTCTTACTGGTCAAGAGCATGCTTCCTCAATCAGAGAGGTTACCTGCTGACTTTTACCGTGCGAAGAAGATGGTGAATGATTTGGGCTTGGTTTTATGAAAATTGATGCATGTTGAATCACTGTATGATGTATTACAAAGAGGATGCAGATAAGACATCATTCTGTATTTGTAAGCATGATAGGTTCAAGCCCAAGAGAGGGTTCAAGTCAAAGCAGAAGGATGTTCCGTATAAGTCATTGCGGTACTTTCCTATCACACCCAGATTGCAGCGATGTTCATGTCCTCAAGGACAGCTGGACATATGACATGGCATGCGGAAAGAGTCCCTTCGCAACGAAGGTGAAATGAGTCATCCTGCCGATGGTGAAGCTTGGCTCATTTTAGCCGTACTCATCCTTACTTCTCAAGGGATCCACGCAACGTACGGCTTGGTTTATGCACAGATGGTTTCAATCCTTTCGGAGGCTCGGTGGCATCTTACTCATGTTGGCCAGTAGTCCTAACACCGTATAACCTTCCGCCAGGCATGTGCATGAAGCGTGAGAATCTGTTCCTTTCATTGCTGATTCCGGGTCCAAAAAGCCAGGAAAGAATATAGACATATATCTCAGACCGTTGATGAGATGAAATTGTTATGGTCAGATGGTGTGCAGTCTTATGATGCATCCAGAAAACAGAATTTCAATCTGAAGGCTGCATTAATGTGGACAATAAGTGACTTTCCAACCTACGGCATGTTATCTGGTGGAGCACACATGGGAGGTTGGCATGTTTTATTGCATGGAGGATTCTAAATCATTTGTGTTGAAATCTGGGGGAAAATCTTGTTGTTCGATTGTCATCGGCGGTTTCTACCCAGTGACCATCCTTTCCGAAAGCAAAAGGATTCTTTTATTAAAAATACAACTGTGATGGAGGAGGTAGATATGGAACGGGTGTCTGGTGGAAAACATGGCGAGGCGGGTCCAGAACTTACCGACTGTAACACAACTGGCTGGTAGTACCCCGACAAATCCCTGGCTTTGGGAAGGATCACAATTGGGTGAAGCAAAGTAATTTTTGGGAATTGCCTATTGGTCAACACTTTTGATACGTCATAACCTAGACGTCATGCAATAGAGAGAGAATGTTTTTGATAATGTGTTCACACAGTTATGGACGTCAAAGGTAAAACGAAGGATAACGTCAAGGCACGTTCGATTTGAAAGTACTTTGCAACGTCCAGAACTAGAGCTACAACATGTTCAAGAAAAGTGGTGCAATCTAAAGCTGCATATTTGCTTGGGGCCAGACCATTAAGAAGTGTTGCGATGGTTAAAGCAATTGAGTTTCCGATGGATATGTCTCGAATATTGCGCGTTGTGTAAATGTGAACGAGGGAAAATATACGGAATGAAGAGTCATGACTGCCATGTTTTCATGCAAACTGATGCCTCTTGCTTTTCGTGAGTTGTTGCCGAAACAAATATGGGGAGCAATGACTGAGCTGAGTCAATTCTTCAGGATTTTATCTGCATCAGAACTCAAAATTCATGACTTGCAAATATGGAGCAAAATATAATTCAGACAGTCTGCAAATTAGAGAAGATATTTCCTCCACATTCTTTGATTCAATGGAGCACCTGATCATCCATTTACATATGAGGCAAGGGTTAGGGTAACTCTCTTTCTGCTGGAACAAACAACCTGCCTCTGAGCCTAACCACACAATTATCATAAATGGTAACTCCTTCCATTTTCACAATTTCAGCCAAATTTACATCTGCTCTCTGAGCTTCAACAATCTACCAATACAAAGACGGTTCTATAGCACTAGCAGCTAGTAATGCCCGTCGCTGACCACTGGGCACATACAAGGAGTTCTCCACGATTTCTTCATATAGCTTCCATTCTTTAATCATCATCAAACTTACATATGCCTTTCTGCTCAAGACATCTGCTACAACATTGGCCTTCCCCGATGGTAAGCCAAACTGAAATCATAATCTTTCAAATATTCAATCCATCTGCGCTGACGAGATTCAAATCTTTCTGCGAGAAATATACTTTAAACTTTTATGATCTGTAAAGATCTCAATCTCTCGCCATATAGATAATGCCTCCACATTTTCAAAGCAAAAAACAACTGCTGCCAACTCCAAATCATGAGTGGGTATTCTCTTCTACTGGCTTTAATTGCCTAGACGCATAGCCTATCACTTTACTATGTTGCATAAGTACTATGCCAAGTCCTCTCCTTGAAGCATCAGTATATATTACAAAACCACCACTCACTGCCGGTAATTTAATATAGGTGCAGATGTAAGCCTCATTTCTTCAATTCCATAAAACTTTTCTGACATTCACCGGACCACACAAAAGGCCACCTTTCCTGGTCAACTTAGTCATAGGTGCGCAATCTTAGAAAAATCTTGAATAAACGCCTATAATAACCTGCTAATCCCAGAAAACTTCTAATCTCAGTTATTGTCTTAGGCACTTCCCACCTCATCACTGCTTCACTTTACTTGGTCTCTACTGCTACATCTTTAGCTGAAATAATGACCCAGAAATTGAATTTCTTTCAACCAAAATTCACACTTATTGATTTGGCAAACAAACTGATTATCCCTAATAACTGCAAGGTAATCTCACATGAGCTGCATGCTCATCTTCAGATGCTAAATATCAGAATATCATCAATAAAGACCACATGAATTAGTCTAATATGGATGAAAAATTCTATTCATCAGATCCATAAAACCTGCAGGAGCATTAGTTCCCAAATGGCATAACCACAAACTCATAGTGATCATATCTGGTTCTGAATGCTGTCTTATCTATATCCTCATCCTTATTCTCAACTGATGGTACCCTAAACTCAATCAATTTTAGAAAATACATTTGCTGATTGCAACTGATCAAACAGATCATCTATTCTCGCAACGGGTACTTATTCTTAATGGTCACATCATTTAACTTTCTATAATCAATACACATTCTAAAACTTCCATCTTTCTTTTTCACAAATAATACCGGCGCTCCCCACGGGGAATGACTCGATCTAATAAACCCTTTCTGCAACAACTCTTCTAACTGCTTTTTCAATTCTTTAAGTTCTGTTGGTGCCATCCGATATGGAGCTTTAGAAATCGGCATGGTACCTGGCAGCAACTCAATAGTAAAGTCCACCTCTCTATGTGGAGCTAAACCAGGCAAAACCAGGCAAATCTTCAGGAAAAACATCAGCAAATTCCCTAACCACGGGAACTGCTTCCACTGACTGACTAGCTTCTACTAAACTTACCGAGGCTAAATAAGCCACACATCTAGCATTTATTAACTTTCTAGCTCTAATTGCATAAATTAGAAACTTAGAGGTATAAAAAGGCATACCTTGATATTCAAATACTGCACCATTAGGATGACAAAATATGATCCTCTTCTTTCTGCAATCTAGCATTGCTCCATACATCTCAAGCCAATCCATACCCAAGATAATATCATAATCTAACAACTGCAGGGCATACAACCGACCCGACATCTGGTTCCCCTCAATCATAACAGGAGCTTCATCTATATAACTCGAAGTGAGCAAGAACTCACCTGAGGGAACCTCCACAACTAACTCACACGACTTTTCTTCTAAAGGATGAGTCATGCAATCCATAATTCTTCGGAAATGAAAGAATGAGAGGCACCCGAATCAAATAAACTCTTGCTGAATAGTCATAAAGAGGTAAATACCTTCTATCATATTTGATGCCTCCGCCTGGGCTCGGTGATAGCCATAACCCGCCTCTTCTTCTTCTTCGCTGCTGCGGTACCCTCTGCCACGACCTGCCTGTGGCTGCTCAAATTGCTGAGGTTGCTGCTGCTGCACACCTCTTCCATATTGATACTCTCTTCGGATAGGGGCAATTGCGGATCAAATGCCCCGGCTGATTACAATTATAACATCTATATCCTGGTGGAGTAATAGGCTGCCTAGCAGTGCTCTGCTGCGATTCCTCCACCTCTGGCTTACCACGACCTTGCTGAAATTGCTGCCACCTCCCCATCCTCTTCCTTTTCCTTTAAATGCTTGCTTTAATTTCTGGCCCCATTTACCAAAGCCTGATGAAGAAGTCCTACTGGTGCTTTACCTTTACTTGCACCCACTGACTGCGCTGCTAGCCGAAAACTACCTAACCTGACTCGCCCACCTGACGAGTCCGAATAGACCTCTCCAACGTAGCTGCTCTCTGGGCTGTTTCTTCCACTGTTTTACACATGAGAGGTACTATTGCATCCTGCAACTCCACTCTCAAACCTCTAATAAAATACTCAACCATCATATTATTATCTGATACTACATAAGGCGCATATCGGCTAAGTGCCATAAACCTCATCTGGTACTCTAAAACTAAAGAGTTACCTTGCTGGAGCGTTTGAAACTGCTCTCTCTTTACTTGCTGCACTTGAATCGGAAAGAATGTATCATTAAATACATCAAGAAATTCCGACCAAGTGATAGCCTCTTCTGTCCTACCTGCAAAGGTGGTCTGCATCTTCAGTCGCCACCATTCTAAAGCAAAACCCCTCAACTAATAAGTAGCTAACACAACTTTATCTTCTGCCGGACATCTCATGGTTGCAAAGACCCTTTCAATCTCATGGATCCAGTGTTCCGCTGTATCTGGATTCGGCCCTCCTGAGTAGTAGGTGGCTGCAATCTCAAAATTTTCTCCACTTGCATCACTGGTTCCTCTGCTAATAGCACTGGTGGTGGTGGTGGCACGGGTGCTACAAAAGGTACCTCCACTCTTGGCGGGACTGGAGCAACAGGTACAGTCTCTCCATCCCCAGGTGGCACTACAATTGGTGGTACCGGCGCCTGCTGATCCATCCTTGCTCAAATATCAGTGAGGCTTTCCCAGATCCTTTCTATCATATGCTGGGTACTTTCCTCTGGATCATCTCCTCCACCACCACAATCTCTTCTATCAGCCATTTCAAAAATTTCTACATAAACAAAACACCAAGCAAAACAAAACAACAGATTATCAGAAACCAAGGTCCCTACCAGCAGTGTACAAAGACCGAAATAAGGCTATGTAACCTTATAATTCCTTTATATTAACACGGACCTTGCTCTGATACCAACTGTGGCGGAACACCTCGGTCAAGCCCGTTAAACCGATAACGTACTTGATCCGAGTCCGCCTCCCGAGAACGGGCCGAAGCCTCGCAAGGGATACCAACCACAGTCCGTGTAAACACAAAGGAACACCCCCATTTCACATAAATTTTCACAAGTTTACATAGCCATAATTTCTCAAACTGGAAGAAGGTACAAGAGCCTGGGGCATACCCCGAGGTACAACTAAAGAAAGTAAACAACTAACTACACTACACTGCTGGAGCTGCTACTACACAGCTGAAGGTACTGATCCTGCACCGCTACGACGCGGGTTTGAACTGGACGACGGTCGAGAAACATCCTCCTCGTTCTCACCTGTGGGGGTAGGGGTGAGCCTCGCTAGTCACTGGCTCAGTAGGGAACTCCCCCAACACCGAGCAAAACCAAACCATAGGTACGAAAGCAGTAAACAATACCAACAATTTATAGAACAGCTAAGTAGGATATAAAAGTTGTAAAAGTACTCACCGTTTGCCGACTACGAAAAACAACTGTAATAATTAAACGAAAAACCCAAACAGGTGTACGAGCTACAGTAGAGACAGCCAAACACGAGTCACGTGAACTGGTTCGCGACACCAGAAACTGACTCAGACAAGCTAACAGGTCTACCTCCAGTCTCGCAGCACGGACGAAAGGTCCAGCTGCCGCTCCACGTGAAAAGGTCAAGCAACTTTGGAGACCAACTAAACACCACCACCTGCGGACCACACAGTCACAGGCCCATGCAGGCACCTCTGGAGACCCTGGCCTAGGCCCTCTGAGTGAGGCACTGGAAAAGGACTAGCTGGGGACCAGTGTCGACTACTGGTGTCTGTACCCCCAATTACGAGCGTGCTACAAGTGACTAAAGACAAACACAAGTGTCACTGTCCCACTGTCATCTTTCCCTCAGCCGGAGGTACAACTCAAGCAAAGGAGTGAGGGTGTCCAGGTCAGACGACACAGACCTCGACGGTACGGCACAAGTACCGGGACAAAGCCCCGAGCTAACAGCTTGGCTCACAAAGAACCTGAGGCACCCAACTGGAGAGGTAACTACGTAGGCGTCGTACTACTCGCCACGTACACAAAATCACGTGCACGTCACACACAAACCACGTGAAACATCACGTAAACCTCAGGTAACACCAGTCCACTACACGTGAACCCAACTGAACTCACGTGAACAACACGCAGCTTCGAAGGAAAGTAATAACCTACATACCCCGTATGCTAAATCAAAACCAGGTGTACTCAGTGCCACAGGTGCCAACGCACCATTCATTATCGATAAATACCATAACAGCTAATCTCTATTCTATTTATACACATGCTGGCGGCAACATCGATTGCCGCTTATGGAAAGTAGACGGCAAGGGATATGGCCGTCCATATCCTAGCTGATGAACTTGGCGACAGTCGATGTTGCCGCCAAGATCTTCCCCCTGCTCCTGCAGAAACCCTAAATCGATTCTACAGGTTTTACAACCATTAAAATGACGAGAAAACATGAAGAAACTCTTTCTCAAGCCAAACATGCATCATTTAAGATTAAAACTACATGAATTAACCATTAAATTCCATCAAACCACCCTTAGAACCCCGCATGGATACCATGACCCGAAATTGCCATTTTCATGCAGATTCATGTTTTCTAATTGCTTTATTACAACCTATAGGAACTACAATGGTCATTCCCTACTTCAGTACACGCTTAAACCTCCCGAATTCTCCCAATCCACGCCGAACCCTCCACAAGCTCCCACGGGAATCACGCCTCGCACCGGCGTTTCCTCGCGCGATTCGACAACGCCACATGTTCCACGATCCTCCAACCACTCTCCTGTGATTGTTGGAAGCTTTAGGGATACGGGGGCGGGAAGCTGGGGCAAGGGAGAAAGAGAACCAGGTGGAAAACCTGCTCTCGGGTGACCCTAAAACCTGCTGAATACACAGGTTGGCGTGAACCCCTTTGTCGCTTAGAGCAACCGCCACCACAAACGTTCATATCTTATGCCATTAAGTTCATATCTTAACGTCACTTTACATGGACGTTAACTCACTAAACGTCCATATCTGGTCGTCAATCTGCAATCAACAGCAGTCAATGCTGTTCTGTTTTAGGTTCCAAACTTGCACCACACTGAACCACACTGGTCTCACAACAGCCGCCACAACCACAACACACATGATCCAAAAGGATCCGAAAAGCACACAACGTTACAAAGCGTGCCATGGGAGCCCAAAGAGAAGTCAAAGGTCGGAAGAAAGATATAGCACCATCAGATCGAAGAACTTTTATATGACAATGAAAATGAGTGTACACCATCTCAGTAAATTGATAATAAGCAGTCATAAGATCATATTATTGATGTTGGAGATAAATCCATGTAAAGCACATGCAATCATCCATACTTATGTAATATAAGAAGCCAATCATGGATGGTAGAGGTGAAGGGCCCCACATGTCAGAATGTACTAAATCAAAAGAAGCCAAAATAGACTCATGAGATGTAAATGGTATAGTAATGTGTTTGGCAAGTTGATAGCCCTCACAATGACACAAAGAAAAAGATACTCTATGGCCTAAGACACTAGCCTAAAAGAGATTGAAGATGAACTGCAGAAGGATGACCCAAACGTCAATGCCACAGATTGACAGATGTGGTGGATGTTCTTAAGGGCAATGCAACAAGTGTATATGGAGTAAGATGCAAATTGTCCAAGTAGTAAAGCCACCCTCTCTATGACCTATTCCAATTTGCTGGCTAGTACGCGGATCCTACACATCACAAGAAGAGAAAGTAAATGAGGTAGTGTGTCCTAAATCAGCTAGGCAAATAAGAGAGACAAAATTCATGGATAGGTGAGGAACATGAAGAATATAAGAGAGGGTGAGAGAACCAGAAGGGTTAGAGTGGGGGGTAAAAAATCACACTGGGAAACAGAAGTAGTGTGGATCTGTAGGTGTGGGCCATGTGGTAGAAAAGGAGAATGGTTAACAATAAGGGATCGAGCTATCAAAAGTCATATGGTGGGAGTCCCCAAAGTCTAAGAATCAAGCAGAAGTAGTACCAATGGCGATAGATAGAGTAAAGGGTTCAAAAAATTAAGAAACCAACATTTGGAGAAGATGTTAAATCTACTGTATTTGGCTGGCAAGCTGTGTCACATTAAGAGAGCCTCCAGGAGGAGATGTAGACAGCAGGGAAGGTGAGAGTGATTCTACCATAGCAATAGTGAGACGAGGCTAATGCTGACATTCTTTATGCCGAGCTTTTCGATGTTGATCATAGTGCGACCACATATGTGATAGTAATAGCAATAGATAGACATCAAAGGGCCACCTAAGTCACCCAACCATGATGAAGAGTTCATGACACGTGGGGTTGTCAAAGTGTTCAATAAAGGAGAGGTCTGGAGGAGCTCGAGGCAGTCACAAGACTAGTCTTGGATAGAATAACAATGGTCTCTAGAAAACACAAGCATGTCTCCGCTACAATGAGCTAAATGAAGGCATCATATAGGCTTGACAGAGGAGACCAATGAAGAAGCTAGACACAAAGTGCTTCAAACTAAAGATGTAGGTGTATTAGAAAGTGGTATAGAAGCTGTCAATCCTACTGAAAAGCTATAGGAGCATGGTGGAAACTCGACCAGTAGTGTGCATAGCATCCAACTTTGATCAGATATGTCGAAGTTGGGTGAAGAACTCCTAGATCGATAATTCACCCTAACGAAGACTCTCGATCTCAATTTGAAGCTAATATTCTCGAGCGCCACTACACTGAACATAGTGCTTGGCAATATATAAGTCCATTGCGCCCTAGGACGCAGTAAACTCCAAAGATCCAGACGGATGGAAGGATCAACAGAACAAAAAGTATAGCCCATGACTATTTCATCGATATATCCAAGTCTAGAGAAAGATCATCAATAGTTAGGGCTGTCAATGGGCCGGGCTTGGGCTGGGCTTAGATGAGCTCGGCCCAGGCCCGACTCATCAATATGAAGCCCAAGCCCGAGCAATGTCGGGTCAGGTTGGGCCGGGCCCAATATTTTTACAAAATTGTAAAGCCCGACTAAGGCCCGGCCCAAATATTTTAAATAAAAATTAAATTAATATAAAATAACATAATTAAGAATATAAAACTTATAATCTCATTCAATTAAGTAGAGCTTTTATGTTCCTATTTAATTTATTTGAAAAGAGAGTTTTTAACTTTTAAATAAGTAAAATAAATAATTTTAACTAAGTAAAATTTAAGATTTGAAAAGAAAAAAGGAAAAGAGAACGGGTCGAGCCGGCCCATCGGGCCGAACTCAAAGCCCGAGTTCGGCCCATGGACTTAGTCGGGATGGGCTTTTAGGCCCTACTAAAAACTCACGGGCCGAAAAGAGTCTTGTGGCCCGACCCAAAATTGGGCCAAGCCCACGAGCCTGTCGGGCCGGCCCGGCCCATTGACAGCTCTATCAATAGTACCTTTACGGACAACATCGATATCCAAGGTAGAGACATCTTTATCCACAATAGCAGTGTCGTTCGCAACAGTAACGGATTGAATATATAGTACCATCCACATATCCCCATAACATCGCAATGCAAAGATCAGTCTAGAATGTCCGCACAATATAGTTGCCTACAACAATCAGTTAAACATCCGTCTTTAGAAGTTCAGAAGCCGCAACAAAAGTCATGTTTATAACACTAGTCTGGAACTATGAGGGATGGCAGTTCGAATGACAGATGACACACTTTTTTCAGAAGTGTGAGGAATGCCCACACACAGGATGTCAATGACGGATGATGTCAGAGGCTACTGTGCATAGGATACTGACAATTCTGGAAGGACAACACAAGGACATATGTTGTTGTGTCACCGATGAAAACGACCGTGGCAAACAAGAGGGTCTAAAGAAGGGAAAGATGATTGGGAACGACATAGGGCTGCAAGCAACACAGATCCATCAAGATTGGAAATAATAGGCAGCGCGAGGACTTGAGAAGAACAATAGCACTGGGTGATGAGATGCTTAGGCTTATGAGGGCTCCTCGACGCACGAAGGTTGGTTGTCGAAGCACCTTGTAAGCATGAGAATCACAATGGGCAGCGAGATGACTTTGATACCTTATGACGATAAGAGAATCAGAAGGTTGTGGCTCCTCCATTGTATTATGTGAATATATATACAATTACAAAAGCCCTAACTAGGGCAAGAGGCCAGCATGCTATAATTATGTAATATTATAACTAGGGTCATAGTTACCAATAATTTAATAATTCTATTTCCAAATGGATTTTCTCATCCTCAAATTTAAGTGATTGATGGAAATAATTAAGCTATTTGATGATTGGATGAGTTTATAACTTCTTGTCAAAATACCAAGTAGAAATCGGGACGAATGGAGAAAAGAGAGGCTGTAAGAGGATGGAGATTGGTACCTCTTAGAACCACTACCCCTAGCTCAATAGTGGGTCATCAATAGGAGCCGGTTTGTTAATTGGATTAACCATTTTTTTTGGAAAAATAGCTAATTATAATTTTTTTGGAAATTCTTTATAAATCTGTGCACAATAGAATTTGAATATACAACCTCATTTTTATATATGGAGGGTCAATCACTAGATTACTTCTTAATGTGCTGTTAATTAGATCATTAATTAATTAATTAATCTACAAATAAATTAAGTCTCACTTTCACCTTTTCTAGATTGATGCGAAGGCATGATAAAATATTACTTTCTTGACCTATATGAATAAGTGAGATAAGAGTTGGAGATAATTTTTGAAACTTGGGTCAAGGTGGAAAGGCAATCCATAGTAATAAAATATAGGTTGCACTTGTTTTCAGTTATAATCAAAGTATATATATATATATATATGATTATTAATTTAAAAATTAATAACATGAGTGAGGCACCTACCAGTCTTAGGGATAAGGTGACTCACCTGTCCATTTTGTCTATTAATCCATGTTTTGCCATGTAGAATATGACATAAATTGACATCAATTATAGATGCCTACTTCCACACACAATATTAGTCATTATTATGTCGTCCAACTTTCGTATGACGTTTGTGTGAGGTAATATATATACAAATTAGTAGATCGATAAACTACCTCATCCAATGTATCTGATTTGTGGATGGCGAAGGGAGCAAAATTGTGTACTAGATAGATAGTATAGAGGACGCATGAACGCCATCCTGTCACACGAGCCACTCGTTGCACGATCGTCCAATCACACGAGGTACGGGACCCCATACGCGTCGGCCGCCCAATCTCACCGAGCCGCGTCTGCCCCGCGCGGGGTTCGCGTGGAGCTAAGCCCGCTAAAATGGCGGGGCCACACCAGAGGCATGTAGCACGGCCCACATAGCCGGCGCAGTCAACTAACAGTGCCGGGCCGGGGCTCGGTACAGTTCCGTCGCAGGTTTTCTCCCCCTAGTGATCTAAACGAGCAGAGTCGAATATTATATTATTCAAATTTTATTTATTAATTTTTAATTGAATTCAATTTTTATCCAATATTATAATTATTGCTCAATCTTAGTCCGTTTAAATATTTTGAATTTGAATTCTTAACAAATATACTAACGAATTTAATTGAATTTATGAATTAATATATATATATAATTTAATTTTAAAATAAAATTAATTATTTATAATTTCTAAATATATATTTTATTTTAAATTCATATCTCAAAATCTTAATAAATTACTTAATGTAATTTATTTTAAAATAAATTAATTAAAAATTATCAAATATTTAACTTATTTTTTTAGTTCTTTATAAAATTGTAATTCATTATGTTATCTCTTGTTACAATATGTTAAATTTTATTATAATAATACTACCTCTATTTCAATCAAAGACTATTAATTAATTTATTTATTATTTTAATATATTATTTAAATATTTTAAAATATATATTTATAATTTATATAATTAAAAATTAAAATATTCATAAATTTGAATGGGTCGAATAGATGTTTACTCGCAATCAACTCATTTATGAAACGAATTTAAAATCTTATTTAAACTTGTTTTAGTTAGTTTACAACACTATTTCTAAAGTCGTAAACGAGTCGAGCCGAGTATTATGCTGCTCAAATTCTGTTCATTAATTTTTAATCGAGCTCGAGTCAAGCTCGAATTTTATCGAGTATTAAAAATAGTTGTTCAAGTTTGGTTCGTTTAAATACTCTCGAGTTCGAACTCTTAACGAATATCTTAACGAGTCTAATTGAATTTACAAGTTATATATATATATATATATATATATATATATATATATATATAAATGCTTAGTGCACTTTTATATTGCACTTAAAGTGCAACATGACTAGGCACTCATCCTATGCGGCACTTAATTATTGGATTGCCACTTTATCACCCCCTATGTTAGTGGTGACACATGGGATGAGTGCCTAATTATATTACACTTAAGTGTAATAAAAAATACACTAAACTTTTCTCATATACATATAAATATCTATATTATGTATATATATAAATTTAATTTAATTTATAAATAAAATTTTAATTATTTATAA
Organism: Colocasia esculenta; assembly: GCA_014218235.1. Lineage (NCBI taxonomy): Eukaryota > Viridiplantae > Streptophyta > Magnoliopsida > Alismatales > Araceae > Colocasia > Colocasia esculenta. Next base: position 110,307,086 of record CM024766.1, read on the forward strand.
GACCCAAATTTTTATCAGTCTATTATTAATTCGTTCGCAACTCTAATTATTTCTCTCCCCGCGTGATGGGGGCGCCCGCCACGGTGCAAAACAAACAAAGGCTGCGACACGTCACATCGATGGAAAGAGAGAGAGAGAGAGAGAGTCGGCGGGGCCCGCGGAGGTGGAGGAGGAGGAGGAGGAGATCGCGAGACCTGCACAGTCGCAGCATCTCTCCACATCTATTTCTCCTTCATCGTTGCATATAAAAGGGGAACGAGCTCCTCCCGTCCTCCGCCTGCGGAACACACAGCGCCCACCCCCCAAACATCTCATTTATCACCTCCACCAGTCTCTGGGATCGGTGGCGCCCCCTAGGCCTCCGCCGTGGCCATCGTCGCTGTTCTCTGCGACTGCTGCAAGCTTGCTTGAATGAGAGAGGAAGGAAGCGGCAATCCCCCCTTCATGCGTTAGCTTGAGGTCTTCTGAGTAGGGGTGCTACTGTGCCAGAATCGGGATGCGGGCGAGGGAGATGCACCCTCTGTGCTGCATCTCCGTCGACTGCCCCGGGATCGGCGGCGGTGGCGGGAGTCGGTCGCCGCTGCCTTCGGAGGCGGATCTGGCCGCGGGGGAGATGCCGCACTGTGGGGGCAATGCCGGATCGGAGGCTGGCGTCGCCGGGTTGCTGTACAAGTGGACCAACTATGGGAAGGGGTGGCGGTGCCGGTGGTTCACCCTGTGCGGGGGCGTGCTATGTTATTCCAAGATCCGGTCGCCGCAGCAGCTGGTGATGGACGGGGAGGGGGTGCGCTTGATCGGGGATCCCTCCGTGTGGCTCCACCGGATCGAGGGCGGTGGAGGCGGCGGCGGGAGGAAACTACGGAAGCCGGTCGGTGTCGTCCGCCTCAAGGTGAGTCTTACGCAACGCAGACGTACCGTGGGGACGGTTGGTGATGCATTGCATTGGCATTGTTGCTCTTGCGGCTTAAAGATTCAATACACTTGGAACAACATATATTTTGGCATCTTTGCCGTTTGTTGATCTGACTTCAGGCTGCGCCCGCAGCTCTCGGCTCTCTCCTCCTTTTCGGGCTGATCGGAAATGGCCGGAATCCCGGCTTGGGACTTGAAAAAAAACTCTCTTCCTACATGTCGACCTCCTCCGAGCCGGGTGGGACGCGGTGACCTTACCTACTGCGGTGCCGCCAATGGAGTGAAGCTATAGGATATTCCAGACGCTAAGAGCAGATGCCACGGTCACATCACGTCTTGGGCATTGCTCTCTTCATCAGCGAAAAAGAAATCTGATGTTTAAAATTGATTGATCTCATGTCCGTCATCAACTTTCTCTTGTCCCGTCTCCCCATGTTTCCGGTTCTTCTCTTCCCATATTACCAATTTTGGATATCCTCGTTTGGCAAGTTACAAGGATATCAGCCTCGCTGTGTCGTTCTGGCATTAACTGATGTCGGTGAAAGCTGATATTTTCCTTTCTCTTGGGCGCTGGGAGTGAATTGGGCGGAGCGCAAAGCTGAAGAATGGGGCTCTGGTATCCTGGGGAGGGGTGGCAGACTAACCCGCTTCGGCTACTAACCCGCTTCGGCTTTCACACGAAGCCCCGTTCGTCTTCTTTTTCATGCTGTCCTCTTGTTCACGTTTCTGATATCCAAAAGGTGGTGTCTAGTTCTCATGGTCCTGCGGCTCTCAGGATGAGATTTCTGAAATCTTGTCTGGAAAACCTGCGTATCTCCATCTGCTGAGGGTCAGATCTTCTGCCAGCAAAGGTCTACTCCTGATTCAGAGACAGCCGACTGAGAGGCGGGGAAGGAAATTTCCATGCCGGTCCATTCCTCCTCATCTGCCTCCCCTCCTTCCTTGCTTTTCTCGTCTCGTACTGGTAGTTTGCGCTGTAGGGTTTTGATGAGAATTTCCTTATACATCAATTTTTACTATTCATATAAGTGAATGAGATAGCCTGGGCCGTGCAAAAATACCTATTGGGGGAGAAAATAATTGCAAGTAGAATAAAGCTGTGAATTACCATAGCAGAATTGCAGAAGAAATTAATTTAAAGGAGAATGAGGGCGTGAACTATGACAAAGGCCAATAAAGTTACCTTTGTTTTACCTGGACTTATTCCCGCAAACAAAATTTACTACTCATTTGCTTGCATCTCGCCCTGCTTTTGGAAGAATTCATATACACATTACGGTGTTGTCAACATCTTCCAAGGTGCAATCTATGAGAGGTATGTACAAGTTAATCAGCATCCTTACTATATAATCCCCAAAATAAACTCTTTATCTAATGTTTTCAAATTTTGTTCAGATGTGTTCTGTGATCCGCTATATAAGCCACCCATTTGGGATCTCTGTTACCCGTATATCAAAGCTTTATTGTGTCACGTTGGTTCTCTCTTGGGATTTCAGCTACCTACTCGTCCAACTGCTGAGTAACTAAATGAGATTCCCATACTGGTTATCTGTCTCATGGCCACCCAAGCATTTTCTAGTTCGGTGGTTGGATATACAAAGTATGCCAAACTCCTAGCTCTCACAAGGTTGCTGCTAAATCAGGCTTTAATACATTGAATGAGGTTTAAAACATGAGAAATTTAATTATGTAGTGTGGATAAGAGCATACTTTAGATCGAACTGATTCTTATCCTTCATAACTTCTATATTGTAGGGTGAAATGATCTTAGTTATCTTCATCTTTCATAGTTTTTATAATTTTGATTACTTTGCTTCTTGATCGTGAAATCGCAGTTCATGATCACTAATATTATGCTAGTTAAATCCTGCATATCTAAAAGTGGTTATAGGTGTTATCATTTTATTTGCAAAATGATTAAATGTTGATAATAACATTGGCATTTTTTTCTGATGAAAAGAATTATGCTCCATATGGTCCCACCTAACTTGGACATCATTACCTAGATATCATCATTTCGTGAAAGTAGGTCCGATGACAGACGCTTCTACATTTTCTCTTCGACAAAGACACTTCATTTGAGAACTGATATGAAAAGTGATCGTGTGGCCTGGATTGAAGCTTTGATCTCTGCAAGAAGAGCATTTTTCTTGAGATCCCCAATTGGGAGAATACCTTATTTCCAACATGTATCCTTTTCCACGGAAAACCTCAGGAATCGTTTGCTTGAGGAGGGAATTTCTGAGACACTTGTCAAAGACTGTGAGAAAATCATGCAGTTGGAGTTTTCAAATTTAAGGACTCTCTATGAAGCTAGGCTTAGTTTGCTGGCCTTTAGACAGTTTGAGGTATGTATGAGAGTTCACAGATAGATTTTCCTTTTTTTCCTTATGAGAGCAATAACTTGATCTAGTACCTGTTGAAAATTTTTTACTTTATTCCATGCCTGACATTTGATTTTTATGTTCCTTAACCATCATTTTCCTACATAAGCTCATGTTCTCGGGAACTGCACCAAAACTCGATTTGGCAAGAGCTTGCATGGTTGCTCTTGTTTTTCTATTTAATTTAAATTTTCCCTCAGAAAGTTCTTTCCATATGACTTCTGAGTAATCAAGAAAACTGTTCCCTTCAGGATGTTAACGTGGAGAGTGAAACTTCACGAGTGAAAGAAAGATTACAGTTGATGAAGAGTGGATTTTCTGACTCGGGGCATGGAAAGTACAGTGGTACTTTATTTGCACCTTTTTCGTTATATTTTGACTGTCACTTCATGCTCATTTTATTGGATGAAAAAATACACTAAATTCCGAACCTGCTCAGTGGTTATTTTTCCATGGTTTTCTATTGTGTAGAATGTCGATATTCTCCTTTCTGATATTTGACATCCAAGTCTTTGTAGAAATTCGTGCTTCCTGGTACATGGTATTGTTAGATTGTCATAGTCCTTCAATATTGTAAAATCAATTCTAACAACATAAATATGCTTAGTTACTGATATAAATTATGTTATTTGCTCTGCATAGTTATGCTATGCTAATGAAGATTTTGATTAAAAATCTATGGAGGTTCCATTTTTCAAAAATACTTGATATTACTGGTTAATTTTTTCAGTCTTTTGAATCCTTTGAATCAGTGGAGTCTACATAACATTTGCCGTAAGTGATAAATGGTTTTGAAAAGTGACAAGGGTTTCCATATGTTTTTTTCTGTTTGATAGTTTGGCATCTAGATATTAAGAGTTAATTGATTTATTAACGAGTCACCTTCAAGTACATGGAAAGTCCTGTATAAATGAGAACTTGCTGTTTCTATTGTGAAATTGTAATACTACGACGAATCAACATTTATAAAAGTCCTTGTGTATAGCCTTCAACCTCCATGAACAATGTCTATAGGATGGTCTGTTGGCCAGGCGTATATGAACATATTGCAAGTTATTTCTATAGTATGTTGTCTCCAAAAAGGAGAATTAGAACAAATTTCTTGAGATTTCCTTTCTGAGACATCATTCAGGTTTGAACAATTGTCACTGGCTGCTAAGGTAACCAGATTGGGAAACCAGCTGGTTTTCAGTTGTACATGAATGGATCCAATGAACCCATGGGAAGCTTCCAGTTAGATATGTCCAATGCAAATCAGATAGTGGGATTCAAGGGGAAAATGGAGAAACACCAAGTTGGGACCCATAGAAGTGAGGGAGAGGGCAAAGGCCCAGCACATCTGATTGTGATCAGGCTTCTGGGCTTTACCCCGTGCAGTGCAGGAAACCAAGACATTTTGTATTTGTTTTTTCTTCCTTTTGAACCCACCCCACAGGGGATGCATCTAAATGGATGTGCCCGAGGGTTCATTGGATCCATTCCCTCTCTCTCTCTCTCTCTCTCTCTCTCTCTATCTCTCTCTCTCCGTGTATATATATATATAGTTTCTGGTGGATAGGGCTGTGCAAATTATGGTTCAAACCAAAAACCGAACCGGCCGGTTCGGTTCGGTTCAGTTTGGAGGATCACACAGTTCAGTTCGGTTTCAGATTGGGAAACCGAAATGAACTGAATATATATATAATTAATTAACTAATATAAGTATACAAAAAAACGCCGGTAGCGCAGTGGTGGGAGTCCTTCCCCGTGTGCGCGCCGCGGTGGTCGCGAGTTCGAAACTCGCGACCACCGCAAAAGCGCCATTTTTCCCACGTAAGCGTGCCATTTTTCTCATGTAAGCGCCAATTTTTTTCCATTTTCCCGGGAATACGCCAGATATCGGTTTGAACCGAACCGAATTCGGTTCGGTTCGGTTCACCGACAGAGTTCGGTTCAGTTCGGTTCGGTTTCCCCAAAAATTGGGAAAACCGAACCGAACCGTTGTACACCCCTACTGGTGGATATTTGGATAGTTTGCTTTGGATAAATGTTTGGGTCTTTGACTATAAAATTGTATGATAGAAGCCATTCTTGGCAGTGCCATCTTTCTCTAAATGTTCACAAATGTCAAGTACCACCTATTTCCTTTAACTTACCACTCTTTCTACTCATTTTCCTTTCAGAGTATAGCACTACAGAATCATCTGATGATATTGAGAAACAAGAGATTGAAGAACTAACAGAAGAAGATGAACTCTCATTTTTTGACTCAAAGGAGTGCTTTAGTGAGTCACCTCTTTCTGGTGGCTATATGTTAGCAGTGACGGACAGTAAGACTTCGGAATTTGAGAACTCCTCTGATGTTGTAGAGATGACTCCTATAGATGCAGGATTTTCAGACCATAAATTCCCACATGTTGAGAGACGAAAGAAACTGCCTGAACCTCTTGAGAAGGAGAAAGGTGTCAGTCTCTGGTCAATGATTAAAGATAACGTGGGAAAGGATCTCACACGAGTTTGCCTTCCTGTATATTTTAATGAACCTCTTTCATCACTTCAGAAATGCTTTGAGGACTTGGAGTACTCTTATCTTTTGGATCGGGCATATGAATATGGACAAATGGTCAGTCATTCTTTCTCTGTCCTTATCTGCATGTGTAGTGCAAGAACTTGCATTTAGAAATAGGATGCAAATGATGCCCTTTCCTCCATGTCACCTGGAGATAATGCTTCTGGGTGTCTTACTTGTAGAGAAATATGCTTTTCTTCATACAGTGAAACACATATGCAACATTACAGTAGCTGAAGCATAGGTGAATTTGCTAACCTGTTAAAAAGAAAGACATACATGTTTTAGGCCTTCAATTTACAATGACTGGTTTGCCTTAAAACCTTTCCTCCTTACATGTGGAATTCTTTCTGTTTTTTTTCTTTACCTTTTTCCCAGGGAAACAATCTTATGAGAATACTGAACGTGGCTGCCTTTGCAGTGTCCGGTTATGCTTCTTCTGAGGGCCGACTCTGTAAACCATTTAATCCCTTATTAGGAGAGACTTATGAAGCTGACTACCCTGAGAAAGGTGTCCGCTTCTTCTCTGAGAAGGTCAGTTTCTTGAGTTTTCCTGTTTATGCTGATGGCTGCCTGTGTTCATGCTATATATATATATAAATAAATGTTGCAATATTGATGACAACCAGTAGCAGTTGTCTTCAGATAAACACAATCATATTCAGCTTGTAAATTGTTAGTATATCCAGTTCCATTAATTTTCTCTTATCTTGGGATTGGTTAAGAAGCTATTTATTTCTCCAACTCTTTACTGATGTTATATTGTCATATTTTAATATACACTATAATACACACCATACTTCTGTTTGATTTCATTGCGATTAAACAATATGGGCTGCTTCTTCATAACATAATAGGTTAGCCACCATCCCACAGTTGTTGCATGCCATTGTGAAGGCCGGGGATGGAAATTCTGGGGTGATAGTAATCTCAGGACCAAGTTCTGGGGACGCTCTATTCAACTGGACCCTGTGGGGATGCTCAGTCTGGAGTTTGATGATGGTGAAATATTTCAGTGGAGCAAGGTGTGCAGTTTTTCCAATTCTAGATGCTGCATATAGCATTTCTGTCATGCATGCCCTAGTCTCACATGGATGACCTACCACTCTCTCATCAACTGGCTAAATGATTTTAGGCTTTCCCTTGGTTCCTAGGTCACGACAACTATTTACAATCTCATCCTTGGTAAAGTTTATTGTGATCATCATGGGACTATGCACATACGTGGCAACCGTCAATATTCTTGTAAACTCAAATTCAAAGAGCAGTCCATTCTTGACCGCAACCCTCACCAGGTAAAAGAAATCATTGTCACTTGAACTATTCTTGGGTCATTTGACATTTCTAAGATCTCTATTTTATTTGATGCAGGTACAAGGCTTTGTGGAGGATGCAATGGGAACTAAACATGCCACAGTGGTAGGAAAATGGGATGATAGCATGTACTATATTGAAGGTGAAGCTACTTCCAAGATGCAGGGTTGTAAGCCAACGGGAAATTCTTCTTTAATATGGAGAAAGAATAAGCTTTCCCTTGACCTTACTCGGTACAACTTATCATCATTTGCAATCACACTGAATGAGCTAACATCAGAACTACAGGTAGAATGAGGTGTAAATTTGATTATGCGTTCATCCAGTTTACGCCATTGTCCTCTGATTTCTCAGTTATAGTTGCCTGATCTGAATGTCTAATGATGACCATAGGGGAAACTTCCACCCACTGATTCACGACTACGACCAGACCAGCGGCATTTGGAGAATGGAGAATATGAGAAGGCAAATGCAGAGAAGCAACGATTAGAGAAAAGGCAAAGGATGGTACTCTCTGTCTTTGATCTACTTTATGCCTAGATATTTTCTGGTGTATAAGGGGTGGGAAGGAAAAGAATTCTAGACATAAGAACCGCCTCTGTTCTATCGATGAAAAGGATAGTAAAGTTTGGATTATAAGACGACGTGAACAGATCAAACCTTGTGACTGCAAGATGTCTTACTGGTGTTCTGTATCTTAGATGTCAAATACTATTATGAGGTGACTTGAGTTGTGGATTTGCCCTCGGTGTCTTGTGCATTCCGTAGGGTGTTAGGATCTTTTTCAAATATATGATCAAACATGCATATGTCTAGCCAGAATCTGTTATCTTACAAATCCATGCCTACAAATATTGTTATGAGTGACGAGTGATTACAAATCGAATTTCATGCAGTCGAAGAAATTGCAAGAGAATGGGTGGCAGCCTAGGTGGTTCAGAAAGGATAGCGAGGATGGAACATTCCGTTACATAGGTGGGTACTGGGAAGCAAGGGAGCAGAAGAAATGGGAGGGATGCCTTGATATTTTTGGTGAATTTTCAGACAATGTGGATGCCACAACCTCCAAGTAGCAGAGGACGAGAGTTAGAGAAGGTGATTTACATGTAATAATATTTTACATTTTACCCTTTCTAGAGAAGGCAGCTGCTGACACATTTTGTCGATTTTGCAGATCTCTCATAAGTGGACTTTTCAACTGTCTTACAGTGTAGTTTGATTGAGGTTCTAATCAGCTTACTTTCACTGAAAGAAAGTGAGTCCCAGGTCGGTGATCTTCTGCAGCAGCAAATTTCAGAAACTCACACAGCATTACATCAATATGATTATGTGATTTCACAGATTTTTTTGTTCTTAGAATATGTTCTAAAGAAATGTGCAGATACAGAGGCCTTGCCTACATCTGTAAGTTATTTAAAAAAAAAAAATTTCCTTTCCCTCCCTTGTTGGGAGTGAAGTTTTCATATTGTATACTCATAGACGTATTGTCTATGTGAAACATTACAAATGGAAAGTACCTGTTTGATTCTGATGTAGGAAGGTTTACAACTTCTTTCGAATTGGTATAACTTTTCCAGTACGAGCAAACGTGATGCTGATAAATCTACGATGATGTATCAAGCATCTGCTAGGTAGAATACATGATATAATACGATTAAAGTGATGGGTTACGGATAGGTAACGGGAAGCCAGACACAGCGTAAACTAATATCAAGTAGGAATATATGCTCACGTCCACATTATACACTCGTGGACGATATTATGTGTGCAATATTATCTTACACATTATTTTATATTTCAAATTACTATTGTAAACTTGAAGATAGTATTATATATTCTAAAACATTAGACGCTGCTAAGCAACGTCTACTCGTCTATGACTGTTTCCGAGAGTAACTCTGTCAGATGCATAATCATATTATTCAAATGACCACTCTCACGTATGTGTTAACTAAAACAGTTTTACTGCACATAAATACAAAAAAAATTCCTGGAATTAAAAGGGTTATTTGTTGTACCTACATTTACTCAATAGGATTACTTTTACATTTATTTTCATACAGCAAGCTAAAAGATGTGCTTACAAATCTAGGGACTTTTTTTTTAACAAATTTTTTATGTGAAATGTAACACAATATTTAACACCAATTTCTAAATTTAAGGAACAGACCAAAAACCAACCATCATTTTGCCCTGGAAAATGCTACACTACACAGGCTTGGATTTTGGACTAGACACTGACTTGCAAACACCTTTCTCCTAAAGGTCTATCAAGTGACAGGAGCTGCAGAAGGAGCACCAAGTAAAACAAGATACATGTGAATCAATATCCAAAGTCCCATTATAAATTACTTGTGAGAGAGCTATGGATTGCGTCAAACTTAAGAACAAAGTGCATATTATTCACACTGAACTCCTCAATGAACACGATAAACATAAGCAGACCACCTTTTTCATGTGATGACTTTGGGATTGGACACTGACTTGCAATAGCCATTCACTAATTTTCATGTAAATTTATAAACTAGTTTCACCCACAATCTAGTTTCTGATCTCTTAAAATCAGAAAATATCATCATGTCAAGAATTTTTGGAGATTATTCGTCAGAGAGGTATGGCCAAGTTATGGAAGATGAGGAGGAAAAACGCTGCTCTCATTGCCCGAGACTTGGCCCGAGATCCCTTCTTCGCGCATGTACTCTTGAGAATGCTTTTCTTGATAACTTTAGAGCTTATCCTCTCTGGTTTAGGATTTCAATTTTTTTTTGTGTTGCCTTAAAATCTCTACTATGTTTGGTATTTAGATAGACTGAAGATAGAGTGGGGTTGTTTTCAAAATTTCGAGATTATCTTTAAAATTTTGAGGATAACCTCATTCTTTCCTCACTCTATCCAAATACCAAACATATTAATATATCTCTTTCTCCTTTTTTTAGGCTGATCTTGTTAGAAGGGTTTGCCCTTCAATTGGCCTAAAAAAAAAAAAAACTCTTAACATGTTACAAACTCTAGATAACTGCAAAAGAAATAAGTGTGTGTGTGTGGGGGGGGGGGGGTGGGTGGGTGGGTGGGTGGTGTTGGAGCACAGAGAAAAAAAAACAAAAACAAAACTAGACTCTTGTAACTGAAGCGTACTACTGCTGCCTCGGTAGCTTCCAATGCGCCACCAACAACAGTCCCATCCATGGTTCCGGCATATTATGCAATCAAACAGCCAGTGTACTAGAAAGATGGCAAGGAGGATTACATAATGGAGGAGATTAGAACAAGCCTGCACATACATGGAGAGAAAGTATAATTAGGAAGAAATAATCACCCATGTGGTGGACTCTTCTTCCAAATAGTAAGGTTCCAATAAGATCTTGAAAGTTCCTTCTCTCAATCTTTGTTGGTGCTGCTTGATTGCCATCTATGCCACGATGTGGATGATTTTTTTTTTTACTGGAAAGATATTTGTTTGTTGTTGATCATATTAGTCCCTCTTTAAGCGCCATCCACCAATATATCATTGTATCTCTTGCGTGGGCAATTGTCAAAACCTCTTAATTTGTTTGCAGGTTTAGGGCAGCTTTAGATCTCATACCCATATACGTTTGTACTCCTTTTCTTTAATACAATATAATCTCCTGTTTTCCTGCCAAAAAAAAATCGAGAAAAGGGGGCCCTCAAGGAGAGAGAGTTGGTTTACAGTAACCTTTCATTTTATTTTTTTGGGTGTACATATAATAAGACCATAGTTACTAACCACGAAATCAAACCCATGTTTCTATATAATAAGACTAAATAATAAAACACTCAAACCCATGGTTTCAGAGTTTTATTATATAGTCTTAAATATATAGAATATATATATATATATATACAATCATGGTGACCATAACTTTTTTGTGGTTATGGGTTGCCATCATGCATCAGATGAAACACATACATCTTTATCTTCCCCCCCCCCCCCCCCCCCCCCCCCCCAAAAAAAAAAAAAAAAAAAAAAAGAAAAAGAATGGCAACCCATTTCTGACTCATTTGGACGCCATTTTTGAAGCTTCAAAGATAACTTGCATTCTACTTAGGTACTTATGAGCTTTTGTATTAACCCATGAGATTAGGTCATAATCCTCCTTTCTAGCCAGATGACATGTCTCCTTTAATTTTCTTTTAGTCCCATGACACATCCCCTCACCAAAGGGGGAAAAAGAAGCTATTAGCGAGGATGCACCACTTTGACATGACTGATGACATCAATGAAGAAAATCATCCAATAATTATGAAATGGAGAAGCCTAATTAGTGCAAGGGACTTAGAAGATGGGTCTAATACATTGTTTGGGGTTTGAGCACATGCTTCTGGTTACTGGTCATTTTCCACTTTGTCATGACCAAAGATATTTCCTACTTGTATGAGAGGGACTCAAACCCTTGACACCAATGCATGTGAACTCTAGAACCAGAAGATAATGATAAAATTGCAAATAATAGATGAATAATGTTTAAGGAAAAAAAAAAGAGAATTATTTCTGTGGGCAAGACTACCCTCAACTAAAATGATAGTCTCCCATTAAAAATAGTTCTGTGGCATGGTTTATGATTAGGGTATTGAGTAGGGCACCTATTTAAATATCGAATAATTGGTCATTTGCCAACAAAAAAAATCAATAAACGATATTTCCTCTTAGTCTTTATCCATATGCGCATGCATGAATATAAATATTAGTGTAACTAATATGGTCAAAAGCAATATATATATATATATATATATATATATATATATATATATATATATATATATTAGATAAGTTGATAAGAGAAAGAAATTGTGAGGGGCGGATGCGCAAATAAAACAAGTATTCGTTCACTTATCTTGATGTGTTGGATTAAAATGTAAGTTTAAAATAATAAAGTGATAAAGTCACAAAAATAATAAATAGTTGAGATGATAACATTTTTAAAAAATAAAAGAGAAAAATATTTTAGTGACATATATTTGATATTATTTATATAACATTTTAAATTTTATGTCAGTAGTGTATTATAAAATAATGTTCTCAATTATTTTGCTTGAGAAAAAAGATTGTGACGTGGCACGGTGAATGGGTATGCAGCCGCTCTCCCTGTTACGGCCGCCGGCGTGATTTAATTGACACGAAATACCGTCTCTACCCTTCCCTCTGCAACGCGTAAGGGGTCGGAAAGCGGGGGGCATTCCGGTCATTTGGCGGAGGCCAGTTCTTAGTATCGGCCAGCGGGAGCTAACCTGGCATAAACTGGCTCCCTCAGTCGACTTCGTACGGTAACTTCAAATAGCAGAACACCAACAACAGAGTGCGCAGTACAGGGAGAGAGAGAGAGAAACCCAACAGCGATCTCTCTCTCAGTCTCCCCCCCTCTCTCTCTCTCTCGATCCGTCTTGAAGCACCTGTTGGTGGTGTCGATCCGGTGAAGCCTCCGGGTCTCTTTATCCCGCGGAATTGACGAGTTAAGCCCGTGATTAGCGAGGATGAACAGCGGGAATCTTCTCAGCGTCCAGCCTTCGGAGCTTAAATTCCCCTGTAAGATGCGGTCTTTTGCTCATTGATGATGCTTTTGATCCGGTTCGCCATGTGGGTATTTCCTAAATGTAGTGTTCCGTAAGGTGGCCTTGGATCTGATCGGCGCTGGGAGAGTGAGGAATGGGCGGGGTTTTCTTCTTGGTTTTCTGCTTGATTGATCGCTCTGCAGCACTTTATGTTTTTCTTGCTTCTGGGTTTTCGTTATTATCACCATCTGAGCCATCTCGTTCTCCCCCGACTGTGAATTTTTTTGGAACAGTGTCTTGCTTTTTCTACATATTTAGGTCGCTGCCTTGCTTACGTCGACCTCTCTGACTTGTGTTTTTAATTGTTTTACATGCATTCTGAAAGTTGAGTTGAAGAAGCAGAGCTCGTGTTCTATGCAACTGACCAACAAGACGGATCAGTATGTTGCCTTCAAGGTATTTATAGCCTCTACAGCTGAGCTGATTTATTTTCTTGTCTATTGGGATGGAGGGGTGGAGAATGGGGTAAGTGAGTATTAATGGCCATAAACAACTAGTCAAGCTCGTATTCTCTGATAATTCTTTATTTGGGTGCTTTTATGGTGTTTTAAATAGAACATCTCTTTCTCAGGTTAAGACAACCAACCCCAAGAAATACTGTGTTCGCCCCAATACAGGAGTCGTGTTGCCTGGGACAACATGTGATATCACAGGTGATCCAATGGTTGCCGTTACTAAACTTTTATGTAGATTCGTTTTCTTGGGGTTTTTGGACTTCTGTATTCATTTCAGCGTTGATTTTCTATCTGAGACCCTAGTTACAATGCAAGCTCAAAAGGAGGCTCCACCTGACTTCCAATGCAAAGACAAATTCCTCATCCAAAGTGTCATTACGGAAAGTGCAACAATGGCAAAGGACATAAACTCTGAAATGGTTAGCAGTTTTGCATTTATTTGTCTTCTTTTCGTTATGTCTAATCTGACATGTTGTGAACTTGCAGTTTAATAAAGCCCCTGGCAAGTCTGTCGATGAGTTCAAGATGCGGGTTGTTTATATTCCTGCAAATCCGCCCTCACCTGTACCGGAGGAACCTGAAGAGGGATTATCTCCAAGATCTACTATGTTAGAAAATGGGTCCCAGATGTCATTTGCAAGTGATGCGGTAAGTATTGGTAGAGAGTTGGTAAATGTAGCTGAACTGCCTTCTGCAATTCACGCCCTCTAATTGACATGAATTCTTATGTTTAAAATTTGCAGCTGTCGAGGTCCTTTGAGGACCCATTCAAAGATAACGATTCAGAGGTAAAATAAAAAAACTGTGTCTTTTCATTTTTAATTTGACAGCAAAGCACATCACATGAAGTATGATTGATCATTGAGTTAGAATTTGTGCAGGATGGCTAGAATTTATGAACTCCTTTTTTTTTTGTTCCCTTCATCCTGTAAAGATATTACTATTTCATATGTTATCTTACTCGATGGAAAATAGTATTCATATAATAAGTAATATATAGAACACAATAAATGATAACTTTCTGTGAGCACATCTTTCTTATGTGCAAAAAGATCTGTAGAAAGGAAGACAATGAACTTCAGGTGTTTCTAATTTTATCATGACTGTCATTCCCTGTTTCCTATTCTAATTTATCTTACATGTTTTAATTTGGCTCACATGACCGTTTTTGGATTTTCTTTATTAATTCATCCATGTTATGTGTAACTAAACCCCAAATGGCAATCCACTTACATTTAAAGCTGAATTATACTGTATATCAATAAATTCTAGAATTCTGGACATCTGGCCTAAATGAGCAGCAATATTTTGTAAACAATGGGAATAAAAGTGGTCAATCTACATTTGCAGCTCCTGGTAATGATGATGATGATGTGTCACAATCACTTTGAAGTAACTTATTGATACTTTGTTATTCTTTCTTATGTCACCCAACCTTAGCTTATGATAGGACCTTGAAAGCTTGATCAATTTTATACTTTTAACAACTCTTGGTCTTGATGATTACGTTCAACATGTGGGATGTGGTGACATGCTCAGATGATCAAATATGCTCACTGGTCTTTAAAAGGCATCGGTCATTAACCACACGTTGGTGATGCTTGCTAGCTGGATTGATTGATTGAAAGATAGGTGATGTGATTTACACTTGAGTTACATGACAGGTGCACCAACAATTTTCTTAGGGATGAGCAGGATCATGTATGCCATCCAGTGAATATAGTATCTCTCACTTCGTTAGCTGTTTAAGTGCAAGAAACATATTGCTACTGTATTTTGCATGCAGAGAGGGGTGTCTTGAGGTGGATCTGCCCCTAGTGTCTGCTCAGTGTAACTCTAGAAACACGGGATTCCAATCCCATTTCACAATTGGGGCTTGAGTTTTCTGCAGAATGAAGTTTGATGAGCAGCATCAGACCAGATGGCACAAAATACCGGAAGGTTGTCATAGACTTTCTGTTCTCCCAATTTGCTTAGTCATTCTTTAACCCAGACCTCAATGAAGAGGGTCTTGAAATCTCGACATGTTGTTTCTGTTGGGACTTCAGGCCTGACATGAATATTGGAAAGTAATGGCTGCCAATGTGATCTTGTCATGGCAGATTCACCCTCATCGATGAAGGTCTTTTGTTTAGCAGGGATGGAAAGCATAAAGAATACTTAGCAGAAATAATGATGTTGAAATAGCAATGTGAAGAAAGAGGAGGGTCAGGAAGCCAGAGTACATTTCTGTTTTTTCTTTCTTTGAGCAAGGCAATGAGGATGGGAAGCAACAGGTGTAGGTAGAGGTTCTGGAGAGGCACATAAGAGCCTTCCCGTTATTTTTACCATGATATGATTTGTTGACATGCCCTTTGTTCCATGAGACAACCTTTTTAACCATCTTCTAAGTTTCTCTAAGATGCTATTTGCCACTTGGGAATTGATAGCATATGTGCTTGGTCCAAATTGATGTCTAAGGCAACCCAACATGACCATGACCAACTGAGGACGTGTCCAACCGACCGAATCATATTCTTGGCTAACACCCAATCATTTGGAGCTTTCAGAAAACCACAAGTGGCTTTCAAAAGAAGAAAGGAAAATAAAAGAAAAGAAAAAAAAAGATATGACAATGAAGCATGAGTATGGTCCCATCCTATCATTAGTGCACCCACCACCTGAGGAAAAAAGGTCATAATAGATACTTGGTTAAAATGACGAGAAGTGTGACCCCCCCCCCCCCCTCCTCTTTCTAAATGGAAGTTTCCAAAGTGTCCAAGTTTCCATTTCCTAAGTTGAACTGTTATGGTTGCTGCTGCAATTGTGTTCAATAGAAAAGTTGATTTGGTGAATAAAGAGTAAATTTTGCAAGTTTTTCCTCGTGGAATTCAGTTGATTTATATTGTTTTCTGGTCTTTAGAATTTCAAAAAGCTTTTCTCAGAAGTTTAAGTTGATGTTGTGTTCTATTTATCCTGATCCTGTGGCATTATAGGTTTTATAGACTTTTATCTGTTGTTCCTAACATGTGAATACCTCTCTTAGGCATCATCCGTAGTTTCAAAGTTGACAGAGGAGAAAACCTATGCAATTCAGCAAAATCAAAAACTTTGGCAAGAGATGGTATGAAGAATATCTTTCTTTGGTTCTAATTCCAAATAGTTATGATCAACTGGTTCTAGAGTTAGCTAGTTTGGAAACTTCTACATTCTTTGCTAATATTTTTAGGCTGTTGGATTTTGTCGTTACTATTTGTTTCAAAAGCTAGTTGTTGGTGCCATGCTAATGTTAAACTCCATTTTAGTGATGCATTGTCTTTCATCTGGAAATTAGTAGTTATTGTCTTTCTTCCATGAATCATCTTATTCATATTTTATGTTTGCAAGTTATATAGTAGTGGGCGCAGAGGAGCCTTCAAGTCACTTTTCTTTTTTGCTTTCGATTGATAAAATGGAAGTTTACTGCAAGGGGATATAGGAAAAAGGGGTTCACAAATTGTATTTAAATTATGTTTATGAGCCAATAAGATATACTTGAGCCGGAGGGCAAAAGGTAAGTTGATTTTATTAGATCGCCAGTTGTATCTTCAAACTTCTAAGTCACGGGTGTCACTGTGTCAGAGACTGTGGGGGAAACAAATCAGCTGTTGAGCATACCTGATAGGCCTAATTTAGTTGCTTATAAGTTCACCCTCTATCTTTGCCACTTCTTATCACACTGTTAAGCTGGAGTGGGTACTTGGATATTTACAGATATGTCCACAGGATCTTGTGTATTCTATTCTATGTCCTATATTCTCCATATTGATTATGTATACATGTATAAACTATAAACAATATTTTGTCATATGTACACTGTTATTTGTTATTCATTTAACTTAGTTTTAGGTAGATTGAGACAGGAGGTAGACTAATTTGCTCTTGTTTCATCTCCCTGCATATTAAAAATGAGGATTTCTGTCAAGTAATCCTTCCAGTTTAGATATTTGCTTATAAGCCCTCAAAATCTCAAGTTATTTACTGAATATTATTACCAATAATCCCCTCAAACCTTTACCAAAAAAAGCCCCTGAAAAAGGTGTTTAAAGACTGTGTAATTGTGAGGGCTTATAAATATCTGAATTATAAGGACTGATCTATAAATACAAGTATAATAGGGATTGAAAACTGAGAATCCCAATAATAGCATATATACCACCCCGAGTTTTTCATATTCTCGTCTACATCCTCCAAAACATTGGGATGCCATGCTTTTTATTAAGAATTCAGAACAGTATTTCTGAAACTGCTTTCTACTATCTGGATAATTGCAGTTAATTGATGGTTATCAAATAAGTTAACAGTCATAATGGTATATGCAAAACTGGAATGTCAAATACAAATTCAGCCTATTGGAGTCTAATTTAAATTGAGAAGAAAATAACATTCCTTAAGATAAACAAACGTACTTGCCATCATCAAACAACATAAACTGTACATAATTAGCAATTTTTGATAATATATTTAATTAACGATAACGTTCATGTAGTAATTTGGAATGTGGTGCATCTGATTCTGTATTCCACTATGAGACCGGGTGTATCTGCATTAATATCTGCTAAGTTATTGTGATGACAAGTACTATCCCTTTGTTGTTTGTTAAACTAATGAAATGGATGATTATCGGTTACCATCAGCATCTTGGAAGTTGGACCAAAACTTTATATTTTATATCTGCAACAGGGTATTCTGTTAATTCTGACCTTGGTGAAAGCCAAGGTTATTTAGTATGGGGTTACCTACGGTGATAACAGAGATTAGTTGGGCATCCTGGGACTGCGTTGGCAAGTGCAGCTTAAGAGACCTACCTTATCTTAATGTGAGCCATAAAATTGATCGTGTATGGATGCAAGTCGTGGAACCTCTCCATAGCTGAATATCTACCATCAAGGTTGTTGCCTTCAACTCGTCTTATTTCATTGTTCATTGTTTTGCTAGATCCAATAAAATGCTAAAAATGATTTGGCAAAATCTGTCTCCCTGACCGACTATATTGAATGACAGAGACACCATAGCGCGGTCAAGTCCCCTGTTAAAAGTTACGCAGGTCCCTACCGAGTTAAAAACCCACCTTTTTAGTCTATAGGTTTATGCTTATGCAACCAGGGAGTTCAAGAGTTTCCTCCTGGCTTCTAAGCATTCTGGATAAACCGGGTAGTGGCAAGTTCGATATAGAAATAAATGACTCCTTCGTCACCTCTCCCTCTTGAACAACAGTGAATGGCATTCTGGACACTAGACTCTTGGAAAGTGCATTTAGGTGGATGTTTCTTGTTCCGTTGCATTTGAAATTAATGAAGCGTCAAACACCAGAATGAGCAGAGTCAGGTTGTGAAAATATTATAGATGTTGTTACACCTGTTCATGCCCTGTCAGTTTAATGCTATGACAGGGATGCCAGCTTGCATTTATGATACACTTCTGTCAATCAGCGGTGCAACCATGTGCCGGAAGGAATGTTGTCATCCCCAGTCGGCCCCTCGCTTGCCAAAATTTATAACTTTGTCGTCCCCATGTCATCTTGTTATGCTGGTGGACAATCCTGCATCATGTTGCGCATTCATTGTACCAACACAACTGTCAAGGTGAAGCCCTCAGTTTGGTAATGGGTTGGGGTTAGAGTTAACTCCAACCCATGACTAAAGTTATACAGGGTTAACTCATTTTTTAGTTTGTTTTCTTGTGTGTTAACCCAGTTTAACTATAGTGAGTTAACCCACTTTCTCTAATAAGGATTGCTTTGGCAAGATAAAGTGAGTTAACCCACTTTCGTATCAAAAAGTTACTTGAAAAAAAAAATAGCAATTAATGTTGTGTTGAGAAAAGAGAAAGTAGCAATTAATGTTGTGTACCGTCAAGAGAAAAAAATAGTTAACCCATTTAAGTTAACTCCAATCCACCTCTAGAGGTGGGTTGAAAAATTGTGAGTTAACTCACATCTGACCCACTTTTAATCTAACTCACTTGAGTTAATTTTTTTTTTGTTACCAAATTATACTTTGAGTTAACTTTAAGTTAACTCGTTACCAAACTGAGGCAAGTACCCATGAATACAGGGCTAGCGCAACTCTTGATGGCTTCACAAGATTGTGCCATAGTAAACAAAGTGATCATACTTTCTAAGATCTTAAACTATGATTGTGTGACCAAGTGTTAGACAACGTTGGACTTTGATTGGAGGTGTCCCTCGTCCACCATGGCACGAGCCCAACGCGTGTAAACATCCCCCACTCCCCACCTATTCTAATCATGTTTTTGGCATCAAACTTTGTTTATACCCTGGATTGTTGTTTTGAACAGGAGTTGCTGAGGAAAGAGAGCAGAAGTGAAGGTGGTGGCTTCTCTGTCATGGTTGTGGTGCTGGTGGGTCTTTTGGGCGTCCTGGTGGGGTATCTTATTAAGAAGACGTGAGAATGTGGCTGGCGCATGCATCTAAGGAGCAAACTAGAGTTGAGTCCCCACGCCTGAGTATGCCTTGAATGGTTTTTTCTTTTTTGTTTTTCTCCCTCTTGTCTCTCCACGACCATGGGTCTTTGGTTTGTGTAAAAGGAACGAACAGCTGTTCATGCTCGTGCTTGTATTCCTGCCCCTGATTCTTTCTTTTCTTTTTTGTTTTCTTCATCACTGTTGTTCCACAATTTCTTCCTTTGTTTTCTTCTATTCTCAAGGGAATAAGAATTGTCTGTCTTGTGCAAGCACAAACCAGAGGAAAAGATAAGAAAACAACTGGATCCTCCACCACTAGAAAATATACTATGTGCCAACTGCACCTTTCAAACCACAACATCGTTTCCGCATGCTTGCACGTCTCTCCATCACTGCCACCATCAAGTGGGTACCAGGAGGAACCGCTGCTCATCTTTGACTCCCCACATGCTGGTGATGGTGAGAACCAGGCTTCCCGCTGCCGCCGCCGCCGCCAGCAGCTTCACGGCGCCGCTGAGGGACCAAACCTTCAGCCCATGGGCGGCGGCCCATGAGCGGGTTTCCTCGTTCGATCTACTGACTCCTTCCGCGCACTCAGGGACGTCGGCGGGCTCTTTGGGTTCTTCCTCTGCAGGCGGGGTTTCTTCGTAGAAAAGCTCCATCCATTCGTCTTCATCTCCTTCGTTGAAGCAGGAGGAAGTACACCCGCATGGGGAAGCAGGGTCGAACGACGTCTGCGCCAAGGGAGACGTCCCAAACAGGAGCCAGTGGCGGTAGGCGTCCTCGAGGAAGGCCAGCCGGTCCTTCATGTGGTCGAGGTGCTCCGGCTTGTCCCCGGGGAGCGACTCCTCCTCCAACGTGATCAGGTTCTTGAGGAACTCAAATCTGCGGACTAGTTCGTTGTGGAGCGACGTTGTGACGGTGGGCGTGGCTCCCTCTGCCTCCGCTGCTGCCTCGACGTCGATGACGGGGGGCGGTGGCGACCGCAGAATCAGGGTGAGATCGGACTCTAGTTCCTGGAGTTTCCTGCGCGAGATGGCATCGTACGGCGGCGCCATCGCCGTGCCCCGGCCCGGTCCTCCTGCTCCTTCACACGCCCGGGAAGACTCGGTAGTCGGAAGCCAAGGACAGACAGTTGCGTAGAGGGGATACGAGAGGCCATTGGGGGCGGGGGGTGTAGTGGAGGAGGCGACGGTTCCCCGCTTCCCTTCGTCCCCGGAAGTAGAGGACAGGGGGGCCGTCGCTTCGGACCGGCGGATAACTGACTGCCCGGAGAGGCTGGCCGGTGCTCTTGCTCACCTGCAGGATCTGGCGGCATGGTCTTGAGCGTGGGGTTGCTTATTACATGGCTTCACTCGCTCAAAGCACCGTTGTGTTGCCATGTCCAACTCCTCTGTGCCTAACGTACACTCTCTAGGGAAATCGCTGATCAGTGCGTGTATGCATGATAGATCATGCATCGACATGAATGGCCTAATGATGGGTAGATGCGTGCTAGCTAGCTGTCGGGTTAGCGGGGTCTTCATTGTATACATTTTGGACTCGTATGGTAGGCGGGCAAGATGTTGCCCACTTCTTCGTAGGCATGGGGATTGCAAGATCGATGATCAAACCACGTCATAGACCAAAGAGTGGGGAACTTTGTTGGAATGAAGTTTTCATACTACTTTATATTGAAAAACCAATGAGATGTACGTTATACAAAA
The DNA here is from genome assembly GCA_014218235.1 of Colocasia esculenta. Classification (NCBI taxonomy): domain Eukaryota; kingdom Viridiplantae; phylum Streptophyta; class Magnoliopsida; order Alismatales; family Araceae; genus Colocasia; species Colocasia esculenta. Next base: position 110,328,417 of record CM024766.1, read on the forward strand.
AAAATTGGAATATAATTAGAGGCACGAGTTGGCCTACTTGTTTTGCTTTTTTCTAGTCACAAAACCTTAATTGCTTCTCCAATATACAACTTGAATTGCGTAGCCCATTAGCGAGTTCATTCCCTCTTTTTTGTTTTCTTTTGTTGAGAAAGCTATGGACGCAGTTATACATGTATAATGTGACGGCCCTGGATATTTATGCCCATTAAGACTTCATATTCAGATCCGTCTCTCGCGAACGGACCAAAATCTCGTAAGGGTTATCTCACACACGTGTCCAGTAAGAATATATAAGACAAACCACAACAATATAAGACACAAGAAAGTACATGTGCTCATATCTGTTCACATATTTGTACAACTATCTCATTATATTAATACATGTCCAAATAAAAAGTATAACTATCTGCGGCATATCCCGAGGGAGCACAGACTCACACAACACTAACTACTACACTACTGCTGGTGGTACAAGTCTGTCACGACACTGCTGCAAGTCAAACACACCGCACGTCTTGAAAGGAACTGTAGGGGAGTGAGCCTCTACAAGTCACAGGCTCAGTAGGGGACCACCCAAAGCCACCACAAAGCCTAAACACAAAAGACTTCAACCTCAAAGGGTCTCACTGGCCACACAAATAGCCAAACCACATCCTACTTACTTAAATCACGGTTGATCAACAATTAACACAAATACATCAATTAATGTAAATCTCGGAAAGTAAGTGGTAACAACAGGACTAGCTCAACACTACTAGTCCGCCCAACCACTGGGAGTATCTCAACCTCAAGCCTTACTGGTAGACCATTGCCCAAGCTCCAAGCCTCACAAGCAAATCATAGCCTCGACTGCAAGCCTCACAGGCAAATTATCCATGCAGGGTAACCGAACTGGCATCAACATGTCAAGTTCAGTACACATTAAAATTATAATCGAAAACGTACTTCAAACAGCACGTGTGAAAGGTCACACCTCACGACCTCCACAAAAACACCGGTTCAATGCAACACTTGAAAGGTTGGTACCCAATGTACCACAGGTGCCTACTATCACTAGGTACCAACATTAAAACCTTAAATACGAGGGTAACAGGACTGCTAACCAGAAGCTAGTCCATCTTGCCTCGAAATCACAATACCACGGAAAGCTACTCTTACAAAGGTATATTATAGCAGGGGGAAGGTCCTACTACACGACCTCCATGAAACACAAGTCCACTTCAATACCTGAAAAGATTAGTACTCAGTGTACCACGAGAAATAAGTACCCACTCAGGGTACAGGTACCTACCACCGCGAGGTACCATTACAGAAACCACAACCAAACTAGTGCCACCACAAGGCACTTCACCAAACCTTAACACATGTGCCAACGACGGGCACACCTCAACTAATCAAATCACAACGGTGAGTCAACACTCATAAGCCCACACCACAGGCAAAGCACGAGTCGGAAAGTACGACGCCACCACACGGGAACAGTCTACTGGTTCATGACGCCAGTATCCAACCCGGACAACACAACACAAGAACTACCTCTCAGTCTCGCAGTCACGGACGAAAGGTCCAACTGCCGCTCCACAGTCACACAGGCCAAAGAACAGTGGAGACCAACAAACACCACACCCGCGGACCACACAGCCACGGGCCCATGCCTGGCACCTTTAGGGACTCTGGCCTAAGCTCCCTAAAGTGAGGCACTGGAAAGCAGGACTAGCTGGGGACCAATGTTGACTACTGGTGTCCGTACCCCCAACTACGAATGCGCTACAAGCGACTGCACACCCACAAACACAAGTCACTGTCCTACTGTCGTCTTTCCCTCAGCCGGACGTACAACTCAAACACAGGAGTGAGGGTGTCCAGGACAGACGACACAGACTTCGACGGTACACACAAGTACCGGGACAAACTCCAAGCACAACAAACACACGTGCCTGGCTCACACAGAACTTGGGGTACCTGACAGCAGAGGTATTCCGGAACAGACGCCGGACCACCAAACTCGGCAACGCACAAACCTCGATATTTAATACATAGTCTTTATTTATAAATTACGATATATATGTGTTAGGATTAGTTTAACATCAGCCACCATGTGACCCTCAAGCTATCCTACACCAATACACACACAAACCACAATCACATAACATAATCTTGCCTATCATCGGTCACCTCGTGACCTCCATAGCAACACACACCTCTTAACGCATAAATCAATATAATATTCTTCGGAAGACAACAGCAAACCAGAGCTAGGTCCACACTTGACCTTCACTGCCCAACCACCACAAAGTAACTACACAAATTATATTTTAATAATCGTAATGTCGAGCCATTAGCCATGCACACACATGCATGACACACAAATCATGAAAACACCACAAAGTCACGGCTAGGTTCACACAGGAACCTCACTGCCCAGTTATTACAACAAAACCTTAAACATTGAGCTACAATAGAGTATATGCCATGCATACACTCACATCACGTAAACACCTCGCTGATTATGTAAATAACACATTAACCACGTAAAACATGTCCGCCTTGTGAGCAATACGCTCGACGAGCGTAACAAGTGCATTGGCTCCACCTGTCATTGCCATGCACAACAATTATCATAACCAAAACACTGAAAGCATGTATAACCGGACCTCTCAGTTGAGGTCGCGACATGGGGTTCAGTCGTAATCAGGTTGCGACACCCTGACAGACCGCGATCAGAAATCTTAACGCAACAGGGAGTAACGACGCAATGAGATCGCGCCACCCCGACATGTCGCGATAGCAAACGCTGTCGCGGCGGGTCGGCCCGTCGCGACCTAGTCGCGACAGGGAGTTCCGTCGCCTTCTCAGGCAGGAACCCTAATCCGGAACCCTTCTCCGGATCACCCCCACAAACCCTACAAAACAAGCCTAATTCTCATTTTTTATGCTTTAATGAATGTCCTGGCATGATATCTAAGGTTTATAAGTTGAAAAACACACCAACCACACTACACACATGATCCAAGCATCAAAACGAGGTGGGATCTCCCTACCTCCGCGAAGAACATGAACTCCCGGCGTTTCCCCCGCTCCGCACGACGTCCTCGCGGCGAGAACACGCCGAACACGACCCCAACAAGCCAAATCGCCCGAGAGCCCGCGGCAGGCTCCCCTCCTGGCCGAGCAGAGCTTCCCCAACTCTGTCTGGCCAAAACTCTTTAAAAACGTACAACGGTTAGGATCGCGACATGCATCTTGGTCGCGACCTGATCGCGAGTTAGGTGACCGTCGCCTTCCCAAAGCCGACGTCAGTTGACTGTCCGGCACGCGACACGCGGCAGCCATGCAGACGAAGACCGCCAACCAGCAGCAACGTGAATGCGAACCTCAAAGCCGTCGCGTTAAGAACGCGACCCAAGCCTCTGTCGCGTTCACAGGCAAAGAACCTGTGAGCGCTTTGGGCCCAACTGTCGGCCCACCAAGCCTCACAACACGCTCGGGCACCTGAAACACAAGTTAATGGGCCACACGTTGGCCACCAAATCCGCTAAACAAGGATCTATAGAGATCTGAGAAACACGACGTTACATATAAGGTGTTGAGTTGAAGACCAAAAGTAAAGGTATATATATTTGTGGGAGTAATTAAAACTCGATGTCTACATGCTTGTTTCTCTTAATTAATTTTTAAGAGGAAATCACCATTTCCCACTACACTCTGTCGCTTGAAATTTGCTCGTGCAACTTCCGATCAGATGATTAAGATGAAAATTAATTTAAATGTTGTGCTACGGAATTTAAAAACACTAAACTCAGGCATGTATTTTCTTGTTTTTAAAAAGATGGCTAATAATATATAGGAGACATGAAACTGAGAGAAAAGATAAAATTACATTCTTATCTTGAAGAATACAGACGTAAAGACAGATCCATCATCCGCCAGCAATGGATAACATCTGTTGACATCTCTATGCATTGTGCAATTTAAACTTTAGACCGCTTTAAACCGTGCCCATTCCCCATGGGCCATGACCCACTTTGTTGTACCAGTAGCAGTAGATCCACCTGCCAGCGATACAAGTAGGAAAAGAAGAAAAAAGACACAAACAAAAACTTGGGCAGCAAGAGCTAGCACGCTTTGGCGGACGCCTTAATTTATACATGCGTACACCTAGCACGCAGTGGAACTGGGATGCAACTGAGCTCAGAACGAACAAAAACTACATTAAGAAAAGGGTTGCCTGGCTTGTCCCGGTGTATCTGCGTGGTTAGGCATGGCAGCAGGACTCAGCCTCCTTCAGCTCCACGCCGCCGTTCTCGTCGTCCGACCCCGACGCCGCCGTCAGGTGGCGGTCCCTGTACACGTACCACCTGGCGGCCACCAGGTAGATGAAGAGGTTGAGCACGCTGAGCACCGCCAGCAGCCAGTAGAAGTTGTAGAGCCTCCCCTGGTTGAGGTTGTCGGCCAGCCAGGCGCCGTGCCCGCCTTGCCCTGTCGCCTTGTGCACTAGCGTCACCAGTGCCGAGCTCAAGAAGAAGCCCAGAGACAGGGTGCTCAGGAACAGCCCCGTGCTCATGGTCTTCATCCCGCTGGGGCACTCCCTCAGGAAGAAGTCCAGCTGCCCGCCGTAGGCGAAGGCCTCCCCGGATCCCACCAGCAGGAACTGCGGCACCAGCGAGAACACGCTCATGGGCACCGTCCCCGAGGGGTCGGCCATGGTGCCCGCCACGCGGAGGCGCTTGATCTCGGTGAGCGCGGCGGCGGCCATGGCGAAGGCGGAGAGGACGAGGCCGATGCCGATGCGCTGGAGCGGGGTGAGGCCCTGGGGGTTGCCGGTGAGACGGCGGCAGACGGGGACGAGCAGGCGGTCGTAGATGGGGACGGTGAGAAGGATGGACACGACGAAGAAGACGGTGAGAGAACCCGGGGGGATGTCGAAGGAGCCGCCGAGGCGCCGGTCCATGGTGGTAGCCTGGGACACGGAGAAGGTGGTCATCTGGGCGTAGACGGTCCAGAACATGATGGTGGTGGCCCAGATGGGCAGCATCCGCACCACCATCTTCACCTCCTCTACGTCCGTCAGGGTGTTCAGCCGCCACTTGCTCGGCGGCGCCACCGCTGCGCCGGCGTCCCCCTCCGTCTTGATGGCGGCGTGGTCCAGGAAGCTGTAAACATTATCCAAACAAATTAATAAGGACACAATGAGTAGAAGATGGTTTGGTGGGTGCATGGGTTTCACTAGCTCGATTGATTGGAAGGCCACAAACACATGACCCCATCCTGCCGCCATCGTCATGAAACATCTGTACATATCCCATAATATCTTGGAGCATCCTATAACTTGTCCATGCATGATGATAATTATTTACTCAAGTGATGTTGTTTAAAGAACCCAAGTAAGCTCTACTAATCATCCATCAACTCCTTCTCATACTACCAAGTTACTTGGTGAAAAGGAGGGGTCCCTAGTATTCCATGTGACGCATTTAATTGCTTCCGCTAGCTACCGAAGGCCACACAGTACTGGAAGTGATCCACATGAAGCGTTGGGCATGACAGCTACGGGATCTCTTTGTATGATTCTATTATTATGAGTGACTCTGACATTTTATAGGTCCTGCTCAACTCAAATTGATGCTACTTATCTGATTAATTTGGTATCAAATGGAATCAATCCATCCATGTCTGGACCCAACATGACAGTTGGGCCATCTCGAACAGGTGCGGCTGATCACAATAATTAATGCACAGGCGGGAGTTACTGGATAAGCCTCCTGTTCATGGTTGTTGTCTGATGGGATTAAAATCTGAAAGAATTGTTCAAGAAAAACAATTGCTTTCCTTTAAAAAAAAATCTTCTGCTTAATTGGATTGATTGGTCATTTCAGTGAGATCTAAATAGTCTGATCAATTGGGCCACAAGCTCCTTTTATCAAATTGACTGGCCTTCTAATTAGTAAAACTATCTTAATCTGTTCAACTTGATCAAAGAGAAAAGCTATATATATATATATGTCCATGCTCACATATCTGTCCGAAGGCAAGAATTATAAGAGAAAAGAGGTCGGCATGTGAAAACTCCCGTGAGACATGGGCATGGTATCGGATGGGTTGGCAGGGCAACGCCCACTTGGGTTCTGGGTCGGACACCGCCGATGTGTTCCCTCTAAAAACCCTTCTCAGATTCGCCTGTCTTGTCCGGTTGTCCCCTCAACCCGTGCCCCATGCATGATTGCAATTTCTTTACTGCCTTCAGACACCTCACGAACAAAAGGGAAGAGAAAGCCAATGGAGAGGGCGGTCAGGGTGGGAGATTCGGAGAAACCACTCTTCAAAGAAAGATTATAATATTGACACACGTAAAGGTTATAATCACACATGTCACGTTTAGTATGTCATATAAATCTCTCATTCTCTCTCACCTTTTTAGTTAACGTGTACTACACTTTTTACCCTCCTTTACATTGCGCTAGAGTGGAATAAGTGGGCTTTTTGTCCTTAAAAGTGATCGACTGTACCTGCTGAATCACCTTTTGCACCCAATCGCGACATGCCCAACAAAAAGGGTCTCCCACCCGAAGCATGTTTTTTCAACCCCCTCCAATACACAGTTCATGATCATAAGAATCCACACTTTCAAAACGTTTTTAATGGACTTTTAGTCTTATTGGTCCTAGAAGACTTCGACCTTGCATTAAAATTAGGGCTACAAATGGGTTAGATTCGGAAACACAGATTCCGATAACATTACCTTATAATTTCGATTCTGATAATAACAGAATGGTTAATTTTAATTCCGTTCCAATTTCGATAATATTATCGAAACCAAAATTCTAATAAGATAAGATATTTACCATAATTTTTTTTTAATTTTATGGATAATTTATCGAAATAATCAATACGGATTTCAATTTTTTTTCAATTCTAATTCCGATTCTGATAGTTTATCAAAATATCTGATACCGATTTCGATAAGTAATCAGTATCAATTTTTAATTTCAAAACTGATAATTTTTATCGGAATCGAGTCGGAATATCGGGTTATCAAGTTCCATTTACACTCCTAATTAAAATCACTACCAAGAAAAATAGCTTTGTAACATCATTGAATAACATATATGTTAAAATAACACTATAGTAAAAAATGTGCCACATCAATAATTATAAAGAGAAAGTAAAAAACACCTCATAAAAGAAAAGGTTACGATGTATTTTGATTGGTGTGTTATTAAATAATATTATCAATCCATTTTTATGGACCAGTAATCAAATTTCTTACCTATTTGGGTGAGCCACATGTCCGTCAGCCGATCTCTTTTAGCTTGTTTAAACGTGAGGAAAGACCACCTTTGGACTCTTCGAGCGTTTTCGAGGTTGAAGTTTAAATAACTAGGATAATAATAACCTGTCTAAATTATCTGATTAGATATTTTAATTATGAGAAATACTTATTATTCTCAATAAAAGGTAATAAAACTGAGGTGGATTGTTTACCAAATAATTTTATTAATTGAAAAAAATTCAACCAATAAAATTATTTATCAAGCAATCCATCTCAATTTTATTGGGCGATAAGAATTTCTCTTTTAATTGTTGGCGGCGATTTCGTGTGGGTGACAGACGACTGACGGTTCGGAAGAACAGAGGTGAAAAAAACGATGCTGTTAGCTGGAGCAGCCAAGTAGGTGCGGGGTATTCCTCACCGGAACTGTTCCGTGTGGGGCAGCGGCTGCTTCTTCCCCTTCTTCCACTCCAGCGCCGCCTCCTCGCCGACGTCGTAGAGCAGCGCCGCGTCCGACGGGAGAGGTAGCTTCCGCTTCTTCCAAGCCGCCGCCACCACGGCGGCGATCTGGGTCAGCGGACTGCCCACCAGCTTCTTGAACCGGTACCGGCGGGTGCCGGAGAGGAACACGACCAGCCCGATGAGGATGGAGGTGGCGCATATGCCGTAGCCCCACCGTCTCCCCAGGTGGTCCTGCACGTAGACGAGCACCGTAACCGCCAACAGGGAGCCGAGGCTGATGAGGAAGAAGAACCAGTTGAAGAACCGCATCATGCTTTTCTTCTCCGACGAGTCGGCCTCGTCGAACTGGTCCGAACCGAAGCCCGAGACGCTGGACTTGAGCCCTCCCGTGCCGAGGGCTGTCAGGTAGAGGGCGAGATAGAGGACCGCCAGCTGCCCGCCGGACGCCGGGATGCAGGCGCTGGAAGAAGGGACGCAGTGCGGCGGTCGCAGGCCGGGGACCGCGGTCGATATGGTCAGGATGGTTACCCCCTTCATTGAAAAGTTTCCCAAAACGGATTAATAAAAAACCCACAGAAATGGGAGAGGAAGCAGGGGTGAAGGAGGAGGAAGAGGCCGGCGCGGGGCTCTTACTGTGGCTTGGACGGCCGCGAAGATGGCGATGGTGAGATACCTGGCAAACACCACAGAGAGTGAGTCAAGCCAAAAGGGTATCTCAGAAAGAGAGCAAGCTTGCTGACAGGGTCGCCGGAGATGTAAAAAGAAGTGCATAGGTCGCATCCCGTCACCTGCCCAGGAAGGTATCGGCGATGAAGCCGCCAAGGAGACAGAGCATGAAGGAGGTGCCGAGGAAGTTGGTGACGGTGTTGGCGGAGACGGCATTACCGAGGTGCATCGTCCCCGTCGTGTAGGTCACCAGGTTCACCGCGATACCCAGAGATGTCAGCCGCTCGTTCAGCTCCACCACTGTGAGTTTCCAATCCGTTTGTGTTCACACACAGTTATCAGAAAGAAGCAAAAGCAGAAAACACACACATGCGCGTGAAGAAGAGAAAGACAGCAAAACAGCAGCCTTTTACGGATAACAGGAGCCTAGAACAGGGCTAATTAGCTTCTTCCCGTTGCACTCCGTGATGGACAGCGACAGAGAGAAGGGAGAAGTGAAAGCAGAGGATAGAAGAGGACCTAGGATCATGGCGGCACTTGTCCAGCGCCCAGTCTGGGAGCGGACGGCGGGGCGCCCCTTATAGTCCCAGGCGTCAGGCAGAAGCTTGCCGCCATCTGTCTCCGGCAGGGTGGCCATGGGGGGCGGTGAGCGAGTGGTGTTACACTAGCTTAGCTAAAAAAAAAGTGTTACACTAGCTGTCTAACTACTGCCGGGAGCTGGCGGAAAGCCGGGAACTCCGGGAAGGGACGGTGGGGGAGGGATGTTACTGCCTCGTCTCAGACGTTTGGGTTGGCTCGCAGTGGCATCGCCTGGTGGGTTATATATACTGACACAGCCGGTGTTTTTAATTGGCTCTCTCTCTCCAGAGGAATACTTGGTGCGCAGCTAATGGTGCACATCCTGAGGGCACCGAGTGGATAGGCGCCAAGTGATCGAGCGGAGATGACTTGACACCCACCCATTGGATACGCACTTGCTATGCACATCTTTGATGGGCACCAAATATCTCTCCTCTCTCTATTCACTTCTGTCCCCTCGTAATAACTCTTGTGGCGACAGGTGCATGCACCAAACTACCACGGTCACCTCTGTCCGGCTACCTTTGGATCCGTCTGAGCCGTTGGCTCAGTACGCCCACTAAACCAGATGGTTGCAAGGCCCACCATAGTGTACAGGGGCAAATGTTACGACGACATTTTCTCCGACAAATTAAGTGGAGAAATATTTAGTGCACAACCGTGATGTGCATTAACTTTGTGGTTTGAAAAAATGAGATGGGGGGGGGGGGGGGGGTCACCGGGTCAGGGGGAGATATTATAATCTCCCAAAGATAAATGACACACTCTTAGCGGGTGTGCCATGCTTAGTGTACACCAAGATATGGATTAAGTATTTCTAAATTAAGTGATAAGATAAAAGTTAAGAGAGAGAGATATATAATTTAGGTGAGTTGGATAACTCATATTTAAAATATCTAAATTTAATTTTTTAATCTATTTTTTAATTTAAAATTTAAAAAAATTAATATACATATATATAACATATAAGTTAAAAAATGTTTGATAACTAACTTAAATAATATCTGAAGTGTAGCACAATTAGTTAAGATGCTACATTATTATTGGGTAGATCTTGATTTCAAATTCTAAAATCGTCAAAAATATTTTTTTTAGAATCGATTTATAAATCGTCGTTGGACTTGGTCGAGTTTCGATCGACGGTCATCGGCGGCCAAAATCCGACGATTGTCGCCGGAGCTGGCCGTCAAGGATCGCTAGAATCCAACGACTGTCGCTAGATTTCGACTGTGATTGCCGGAGTTGGTCGTCGACGATCGTCGAAATCCACCAATTGATCGGCAGTCGCCGGAGTTTGCCATCGATGATCACCGAATTCCGGTGATGTCTGTTGCTGATTTGAAAAAAAAATGATTCATCTTAATTTAAAAATTAAATAATGTTTTAGACTTAAGTGATTAATTAAGATATATTTTAAATATTTTATCAAATAATTTAAATTTTTAAAAATTAACTATTTCAGATTTTAAACTTTCATTAAAAAAATTATCAAACGAGACCTTAGTGTTAGGACGATCGTGTGGATCAACTGATAACTCATCAACTACCTATTACACATTTAGGTGTATATATAATAAGTATTATATGTAATATTTTTTTCTCCACACTTTTTGTTTACGAGTGAGAAAAGTGAAAAACCAGTGTTGCAATATTACTGCTGATCAAGTACGGTGTCTGCGAGGAAACGTGGGTCGAATTTTTAACATGGATCTTTTTTTTCTGATATGTATTTAGGATTGGGATTTTTTGCTAGGAACCCATTCTTACAATAAAAATGATAAATCTGTCGTCCTTCAATTGCTATTATTTAACAAACCACTCTTAGAAACAAAATATTACGTATTTGCCACTGTGGTTAATTTATTGCTCTTAATAAAAAGAGAGTGTTTTTTATAAGAGAGCAATTTACTGTTTGAGAACGAGGGTTTGATATATAGATACTTTCCACAACGACGTGACATCTATGAACCTCACTCTTCTTGTGGATACTGCCGGGACTTGTTTTTTTTTACAGATTCTATCAATCCCATCAAATCAATAAATTTAGATAAATATGTACCTCTCTCTCTCTCTCTCTCTTGGATTCTCTCTCTCATCTCTCATTTCCTCTCTCTCACATCTCCAATCTTCTTTTGTCTAGGAGTGAACATATATAGATCGATTGATTTATTATTTGACCAATTTGAATTGAATCGAATCTCAAGATCAAATCGAAAATCTAATACCTCTTATATTACACACGCACGCTTGATTTGGTGGTTAAGACGTTGACATTTCACCATGGAGGTGTAGGGTCTGAATCTCAACTTTACCATGTTTTTTGACAAAAATTCTCAATTTTAACATTTTTTCACAAAAAAAAATCTTGGAAGAGAGGAGTTTTGAACCCACGCTGTTGCCGGCAGACTTGCAGTCCATGCACTAGTCAACTACGCTACGTTTTATTTGAGTAAATAATACACATATTATATATATGTGATATATTCGGTTTCAAAAAGTGAAATCGAATTGAACTGTGTAGACGTCTAAACCGAACCGGACCGAATTGATCGGTTCGATTCAATTTTTCAATTTGAATCAAATTCTGAACAACCCTACTCATGTCTGTCAATCTCTCTCACAAATTCTCTTTCTCACACATCTCCGATCTCCTCTCTATTTCTATCTTTGCCAGCGGCTCGGCTTCCACCCACTTGGTGAAGTAATCAACCCCGACGATGACGAATTTCCGTTGCCCCGAGGCTGGTGGAAACGGGCCGAGGATGTCCATTCCCCATTGCACGAAAGGCCATGGGGCTGTCAGCAGAGTGAGGCCCGAGGGTGGTTGCCGATCTATCTTGCCGAAGAGTTGGCATTGTTGGCATCTTCTGACGTAGCCTTCAACATCTTTCAGCATGGTCGGCCACCAGTAACCTTGCCGAGTTATCCTTCGAACCAGCGACCGTGGTCCCGTATGGCTCCCGCACGTGCCTTCATGTACTTCTTGAATGATCTCCTTGGCCTGGTTTAAGTTCACGCATCGTAGGTGCAGATAGTTGAAGCCCTTTTGGAAAAGGTCGTCATCGATCATAAAGAATCTTGGAGCTCGCCTCTTTGTCTTCAATGCCTCACCTCGATCCTCTGGCACTCGCCCATCACAGATGAACTCTATAAGAGGGGTGCAAGTCGGCTTGGCTTCAGCGCACATGACCTCTACGGACCCCACAGAAGGCTCGCGGAGCTCCTCCACCAACACCGAAGTCTCCGGACGATATTCCGAAGTGGCCGCGTACTTGGACAATGCGTCGGCTTGGGAATTCTCGGCTCTGGGGATTTTCAGCAGCTTCGCTGACTCAAAGTCACCCATTAGCCTCAAGTCCTCAGCCATATATGTGGCGAGCTTCTCTTCCCTTGCTTCGAACTTCTTTGAGACTTGACTGACGACCAACTGGGAGTCTCTATGGACAAGGACTTTTGTTGCTCCCAATGATCTTGCCATTCTGAGTCCTGAGATCATAGCCTCGTACTCGGCTACGTTATTCAAAGCGGAGAAATCGAACCGAATTGTGTACCTGAAGATGAGGCCATCAGGGGAATGCAGGATGACTCCAGCCCTACTTCCCTGAGAGTTGACATAGACCTTCCAGCATCCGACGATCTCTTCTGGTTTGGGCGACCTCGCTGTTCCTTCGGAAATGAAGTCGGCGAGGGCTTGGGCTTTGATGGCTACCCGAGGCCTATATGAGATGTCGAACTCGCAGAGCTCGATAGCCCACTTTGCCAACCTCCACGAGGCCTCAGGTCGACAGAATACTTGCTTGATAGGGGCGTCAGTGAGGACCACAATCTTGTGGGCTTGGAAGTATGGTCGGAGTCATCGGGCCGCCATCACCAGTGTGTACCCTGCCTTCTCGAGGTCAGAGTAGCGCTGTTCAGCTCCTCACAACGCCTTGCTCATATAGTACACCGGAAGATGCTTCCGCTCCTATTCTCGTACGAGCACCGGAAGATGCCCCGCCATCGAGTCGACGAGCTGGTCGATGCGAGGAAGCGGAAAGCTGTCCTTCAGGCATGCCTTGTTCAGGTCGGTGAAGTCCACGCACATGCCCCATTTTCCGTTTGCCTTCCTCACGAGGACGACGTTGGCCACCCATTCGAGGAAGAAGGCGTCACTAACTGTCCCAGCACGCAGGTACTTTGTGAGGTTGCCGTCCACTGCCTCTTGTCGGTCGGCCGACAAGGGTCGCTTCTTCTGCTGTACAGTTCGGATCTTAGGGTCCACGTTTAGGTGATGCTGACTAACCTTCGGGTTGATCCCCGGAAGGTCATCTTCTATCCACGCGAAGACGTCACTACTTCCTCTTATAAACTCAATCATCTCATCCTCTATCTCTTGAAGCTCTGCACCGACCACCACTTATTTTTCGTCCGGGATCTCAACTTTCTTTGTATGCTCGAGCCGACGGCGCCAAATGTTGCTGCTAGAGCAAGTGAGAACGGCTCGAGCCGAGCAGCCCCCAAGGGATGATGGCGCGACGAAGAAGTGGGTGTTGCTGAGCTCCGACCTGCAAGTCCACTGAGGCTCCTCGGTGGGTAGAGACTGATGATCAGTCTGCTCCCATGTAAATTAATTACATGTTTATTTTGGTGATTAACAAAATAATTACAAAGTCTACTAACATATTTTTCATGAGAATTAAGCACAGGAACAAGAACAAAGAAAAACAAGACAAACAGGTAAGTATTTCTTATACTACAGCAAAGTAAGTTCATAGCATTGTTTTTTTGTCTAAACGACTTGATAAGTGATCGCATAACGATTTCTGTGTAAATATAACGATTTCCTTACATTCATAAAGATTCGCTAAGTGTCTATGAATGCAAAGAAATCGATACCATAACGACTTGATAAGTGATCGCATAACGATTTCTGTGTAACTATAACGATGTCCTTACATTCATAAAGATTCGCTAAGTGTCTATGAATGCAAAGAAATCGATACCATAACGATTTGATAAGTGATCGTATAATGATTTCTGTGTAACTATAACGATTTCCTTACATTCATAAAGATTCGCTAAGTATCTATGAATGCAAAGAAATCGATACCATAACGATCTGTTAAGGATTTGTTAAGAAATCGATCTCAGAACGATTCGCTAAGTGGCCATAACGATTTGTTAAGAAATCGATCTCACAACGATTTCTTAAGTGGCTATAACGATTTGTTAAGAAATCGATCTCAGAACGATTCCTTTTGTAGCCATAACGATTTGCTCTCAGGACGATTCGTTAAGTCTCTCATAACGATTTGTGAAGAGACCAAAACGATTTGTTCACATCGATTTCTTCATTCACAACGATTTCTTTAGAGCTCATAACGATTTGCTTCGTACATCGTTTCCTTCACAAAATCATAACGATTTGCACATCGATTTCTTTACAGAATCATAACGATTTGTACATCGTTTCCTTCACAGAATCATAACGATTTGTACATCGTTTCCTTCACAGAATCATAACGATTTGCACATCGATTTCTTTACAGAATCATAACGATTTATACATCGTTTCCTTCATAGAAACACAACAGTTTGTGCATCGATTTCTTCATAACTTCACAACGTCTTGTACAATGATTTCATAAGTCATGCAAATAACGATTTCACATAAAACAACGATTTGTTTTCCAATTACGTTGAAAAGTCAAATATCTTCCTGAATATCTTTCTGACTGTTGTGCATTTATGAAGACTGAACGTATCTGCATGCATGCAGACAATATTTTCCACATTCGTATTACTCTGGTAATATCTTTTGTAACTGCAAAATGGATTTACTATTTTGATGAATGCTTGCTCTAACGCTGACTGAAAACCAGAGACAGCTTAGCTTTCTACTGTTTAAGCTCATAAATGTGTGCAGGTCACTGACAACATATCTTCATACAACGTTGGACCATGTTGAAGCCAAAGGACATCTGAGGAGATCCTATCTCTTTGCGTGCACAAATGGATAACGGACTGTTGACTGGAAGCTTCCAAGTGTCAAGCAATCTAACGTAAACAAATTCTTAGAGACAACGAACTTCTCAATGTTCGAATTTGAAATAAACGTATATATAGAAGATAGAAACTCCAGAAGAACGACAACAAGAAAGACAACGTTGTTTCTCTAGTCTTCTGCGAGTTGTGAACTGAGCCAAGCTTCACTCCATTAGATTAGCTCTTTCTGCTCTCTGCATTACCTGTACATCCTGAGAGAGAGCTGTTTTGGTGCTGAGAGTGAGCCTTGATTGTAGATCATCTTCTCTTAGTCCCTTGCTTCAGATCTTGCATTGTATTAGCTTGATCTAGGGGCATCATCTTCTTGATCACATTTCTTGTGGTTGTTCCCTTCTGCAAGAAGGAAGATCTGGTGGGATCCAGGGTGTGTTTCCCTTCGTGTTGAAGGAGGACCTGGTGTGGTATCCAGAGGGTTGTAATTCCCTTCAGGTTGAAGGAAGACCAGCTGCGGTTGGGTGTAAGGGTCCATAAGGGGGACAATACTCTTGGTAGTGAAATCCTGAGAAATTGCTCAGGGACTGGATGTAGGACTCTTAAGGAAAGGAGGTACGAACCAGGATAATTTCTTATGTTGTGTGATTTCCTATTGTGTGTTTATTGTTTTATCCTCACTAACTCTAATGACCATCGAAGTGTGTTTGTGTGACTGTTTTTGTAATTAGGTTTTCAAGTACTTCATATTTTTTAAGTATCCCATTCACCCCCCCTCTGGGCTAGCTAACTAGGCAACAAGTGGTATCAGAGCGAGTCTCTTCGACAAACAAGAAGATCCAACGATCTGAATAGTAAAGATCCATGGCAGCCCAAGGAAACATAGAAGGTCAGTCCGTAAACTGACCCCCTCTCTTTGACGGTGAAGATTACACATATTGGAAGACCAGGATGAAATATTTCCTGCAAGGTTTCGATTTTCAAATCTTGTTAATCGTAGAAGAAGGTGATTACGTTATCCTAAATACAAAGGATAAATGGACAGATGACAACAAAAAGAAGATCTCTCTCAACTGTAAAGCCAAGAGCATACTGTGTTGTGCTCTCAGTAAAAAGGAGTTCAACTATGTGTCTGCCTGCAAATCCGCAATGGAGATGTGGGAGAAACTAAGAATCACCTATGAAGGCACGGACAAAGTTAAAGAAACCAGAATAGACATTCTGGTAACTCAATATGAGAAGTTCCAAATGCAGCCAAGTGTATCAATAACCCATATGTTCAACAGATTCACAGATATAACAAATGGGTTAGCTGGTCTTGGGAAGAAGTATGAGAATGGAGACATGGTCAGGAAAATTCTCAGATCTCTTCCATCCTCTTGGACCCCTAAGGTAACAGTAATAGAGGAAGCAAACGATCTGAAACTAATGTCTTTGGAAAAGCTCATTGGGTCCCTTATGGCCCATGAGATCAACATGGAAAGGTTAGGAGAGTCCTCAAGTAGAAAGAAGCACACCAACGCTCTCAAAGCAGTAGAAGGCAGCTCTGAGGAACAATCTGAAGATGAAGCCAGCGGTGAAGACAGTGAAGACGAAGAAGCTATGCTGTCTAGAAGATTTCAGAGAATTCTGGCCAAAAAGAAAAGGTTTCAGTCTGGTAGAAAATACTTCAAGAACAAGGAATTTAAGAAGCCAGAAGGAAAAGTCTTTAAGAAAGCTGAGCCCATCTGTTACGAGTGTAAGAAACCAGGACACCTTAAGGCAGAGTGTCCCAAGCTAAAGAAATCCGAGTTCAGGAAGAAAGACAATTCAAGAAAATTCAGAAAATATAAGAAGAAAGCCATGTCAGCTGCTTGGGACAATAGTAGTGACTCAGACAGCGAGTCAAACTCAAGCAGTGAAGAAGAAGAAGCCAATCTAGCTCTCATGGCCAACATAGATGAAAAGGTAACTTCTGATTCATCATTTGATTCATGCAATGATTCAGATTCTGATAATCTAGAAGAAGCATTCAAGTAACTTTATAATAAATATAAGGAAGTTTTTAAACTACTAAAAGCTAGTAAGAAAAATGTTGCTTGCTTAGAAAATACTAACTCAGATTTAAAATCAGAAAATGAACAATTAGAGAAGCAAGTTAATGAACTTAAAAGAAGAAATGAGTTGTTGTGTGAAGATTTAAAAGGCAAGAATAAACAAATAGTTAAGCTAGAAAAACAAGAGAGTTCAGACGAACTAAAAACAGAAATTAAAAGATTAACTGAAGAAAATGAAAAACTATCCAGCACATTAGAAAAGTTTACTAATGGTTGGTAAAACAAACTTAATATTGAAAGGTGCTAGACGGTCAGGTAAAAAGAAGCATGGGATAGGTTACACACCCCCAGATAATGAAGACACAATAGTATACCATAAAACATATCCAACTCCAAAGTTTGTATCTGAACAAGACACAAGGTATAAAGTAAACGTTAAATATTTTGAAAAAGTAACTAAAACTACATGCTGCAGTCACTGTAACAAACTAGGTCACAGTAAGAAAACTTGTCCAACCAGACATAAAAAATGGATAATAAAAGGAGAAAATACTGTTACTAACCAACCAGGACCCAAAAGAACTTGGGTACCTAAAGCTTGATGTTTTTATTTCAGGAGAACCTTCGAGCATCCAAATGATATTTAGACAGTGGGTGCTCAAGGCATATGTCAGAGAATAAAAAGTTGTTCTCTCACCTCAAAGCTGAAGAAGGAACAGTCACCTATGGAGACAATGGAAAAGGGACTGTCATTGGTAGTGGTTCAGTAAACAGCAAAGGAAAAACAGTAATTGATGATGTGCTATGCGTTAAAGGATTAAAGCACAACCTTATCAGTATCAGCTAGTTGTGTGACAAAGGACATCAAATCAGATTCCAAGAATCCAAGTGCAGTATCATGAAGGATGGAGCAGTCATCTTTGAAGCAAACAGAGAAAAGAACTTGTACGTGCTATATCTTGAAGAACTAAAGGAGCATGATATCTGTTTAACTGCTAGCAAAGAACAGTCTACTGAGTTGTGGCACATAAGATTGGGCCACTGCAGTTTGGATGGCATAAGGAAGCTATTCAAGAAAGGCCTGGTGGAAGGTCTACCAAAAGTCAGCACCAGAATGGATGGAGTTTGCAGACCATGTGCTAAAGGAAAACATGCTAAAAGCTCTTTTAAGTCAAAGACCGTGGTAACTACCTCTAAACCCTTAGAGCTCCTTCATATGGACCTATTTGGGCCAATGAGGACCACAAGTCTTGGAGGAAAGAATTTTAGATTTGTCATAGTAGATGATTATTCCAGATACACATGGGTCTCATTCTTGGAGCATAAAGATGATACCTTTGATAGCTTTGTGAGCTTCAGCAGAAAGGTACAGAAAGATAAGAGATATTGCATTGCTGGAATTCGATTAGATCATGGAGGAGAGTTCCAGAATGAGAAGTTTGCAAGATTCTGTGATGATCAAGGGATAGAGCACAACTTCTCAGCACCAAGGACACCTCAACAAAATGGAGTTGCTGAGAGAAAGAATATAACTCTTTTGGACATGGCAAGAACCATGTTGTCAGAATATGATTTACCAAGGTATTTCTGGGCTGAAGCAGTGAACACAGCAAGCTACATCATAAATAGAGTAATGATCAGGCCCATACTGAAGAAAACAACATATGAGTTATATAAAGGGAAAAAGTCGAAGATCAGTCACTTCAGAACTTTTGGATGTCCATGCTTTATTCACAACAACGGCAAAAGAGATATTGGTAAGTTAGATGCCAAGTCAGATGAAGGCATCTTCATGGGGTATGCTTCTGAACCTAAAGGCTATAGAGCATTTAATAAACGTACACTATTGATTGAACAAACTGTGCACATTATCTTTGATGAGACTAACCCCTCCTTGAAAAAGGAAGAAAATAATGATAATGATGCAGATGAACTGTCTGAAAAGTTAAAGAACACATCATTTGATGACAAGAAAGATCCACCTCTGGAAGACTTGCAAGAAAAGGATATCGAACATGAAAATCTTCCAAAGGAGTGGAGACACAAGAAAGATCACCCACCTGAGAACATCATTGGTGATCCATCTGTAGGGGTAAGAACAAGAGGTAATGTAATCCCTTGTGATTATCTAGCATTTGTTTCTCAAATAGAGCCTAAGACAGTCAATGAAGCTCTTACTAATGAATCTTGGATTATAGCTATGCAAGATGAACTTAATCAGTTCAAGAGAAACCAAGTATAGTCACTTGTTCCTAGACCATCAGATCATCCAGTAATTGGCACCAAATGGGTGTTCAGAAACAAACTAGATGAAACTGGTGTGATCCTAAGAAACAAGGCCAGATTGGTAGCTCAAGGCTATTCACAAGAGGAAGGCATAGATTTCGATGAAACCTATGCACCTGTAGCTAGACTTGAGGCTATTAGAATTCTGCTTGCATATGCATCCGCATTAGATTTGAAATTATTTCAAATGGATGTTAAGTCTGCATTTTTGAATGGTTTTATTAAGAAGGAAGTCTATGTAGAACAACCTCCAGGTTTTGATGATACTGATTTTTCAGATCACGTTTTCAAATTACACAAAGCATTATCTGGTTTAAAACAAGCACCTAGAGTCTGGTATGAAAGGCTTAGCTCTTTTCTGTTAGACCATGGTTTCATTAGAGGTCAAGTAGATAGTACACTATTTATCAAGTCCAAGGTCAAACATATACTACTTGTGCAAATTTATGTAGATGACATAATTTTTTGGTCTACTGATGAATCTCTTTGTAAGTATTTTGAAAAGCTTATGCAGAGAGAATTTGAGATGAGCATGATGGGAGAGCTAAACTACTTCCTTGGATTGCAAATCAAGCAAGGAAATGATGGCACCCACATCTGTCAAGCCAAATATATCAAGGAACTTTTAAAGAAATTTGGATTTGAAGGTGCAAAGCCACTGTCAACACCGATAAGTACATCTATAAGAATGGACAGTGATCAAGATGGTAAGAAAGTAGATCAAAAGATCTACAGAGGTATGATAGGCTCATTGCTTTATCTAACAGCAAGTAGACCAGATATTATGTTTAGTGTATGCATGTGTGCTAGATATCAAGCAGACCCTAGAGAGTCTCACTTAATTTTTGTCAAAAGAATATTTAGATATTTAGCTAGAACTCATGACTTAGGTTTGTGGTATCCAAAATCATGTGAAATCAATCTAGTAGGATACTATGATGCTGACTACGCTGGATGCAAGATAGATAGAAAAAACACCATTGGTTGTTGTCAATTCCTTGCAGGATGTCTGATCTCATGGTCCTCAAAGAAACAAAATTTAGTAGCACTGTCTACAGCTGAAGCTGCGTACGTAGCTGCTGGAAGTTGCTGCACACAACTCTTATAGATTAAGCAACAAATTGAGGATTATGGACTCAAGATCAAGACCATTCCCTTGCTGTGCGACAACACCAGTGCTATTAATTTAACCAAGAATCCAGTACAGCATTTAAGGACAAAATACATTGAGGTTAGATACCATTTTATTCGTGATCATGTAGCTAATGGCAATATAGAAATTTCATTTATTGATACAAATAATTAGTTAGTAGATATCTTCACAAATGCTTTACCCGAAGAGAGATTTACTTCTCTTAGAAGGGAATTAGACATGTGTAAATTGTGAAAGAATTATCTGTTTAAGACTGAAATATTAAATTTCAGAGTTCAAATCATTTATCCCTCTTGAATTAAGCAAAAGATTTCAATCGTCTCCTTTGTGTAAATATCCTTGACGGTTTGCTATTTTAAAAGGCTTTTACTGCCATCTAACCTATTGTTTTGTCGTTTTCTGCCATTATGACACCTCCGATTTCCTAAAAGCCACTTCTCTTTTTTATGTATATCCCAAAATCTGTGTGAGAACGATTCATCTCCCACCTTTTATCTCTCTCTCATATACTTGCCTGAGTCGATACCCTAACGACTCCTGCATCAGCCCCTTGAATCATTCTAGCTTCAAACCTCTTCCCGCTAGAAATTTCTTGAGGGCTTTCTCATTCCTCTTCATCTCAATCCGTCAGAAACTCTTCCCATCCAAAACCATGGCCTCTTCTGGTGCATCCAGCAGTGTTGGGGGCTACAGGGCTGAGTTTCTCTTCGCAGAGCAACATGCAAGGTTCTCAACCGTGAAGACGAAGCTGTGTGGTCACAAGGCAGTGGATGTGACCGACCTGAGGAAGAACAGCATGAGCAGTTTTGTAGAAGCTCTGGACAGATTGAAGTGGACAACGATCGCTACCATCTCTGAAGTAAGTTTTTCGGACCTGGTAAAAGCCTTTTATGTGTGTCTGAAGTCAGAAGCAGACGGGACCTTGACCTCCATGGTTAAGGGAACCCAGATTAGGGTCTCACATGATCTATTGAAGACTTTGTTTGATGTGACGACCTCCGGACACAGTGGAATCCATACTGTGGACATTCAGGCGAAAGGACTAGGGATAGTTGGTCCTGAGTTCAAACTGAAGGATGATAAGCTAGATATAAATCAAATGAATGCGTTCAAACGCCTCCTGCACTTCGTAGTTTGTCAGATTGTGACTCCGAGGAGTGCTACGTAGTGGTTTCTCTGTGGTCAATGGAGTATGGTCAAAGACCTCAGTGGCTGAGGGTGAAGCCATTATTGGCGAAGCCCAAGAAGGCCAAGAAGCAGTAGCAGAAGCGGACCAAGAGCCAGCAGAGTCAGCAGCAATGGAAATTTCAGTGGCACAAGAAGAATCTGTTCAGGCAGAAGCACCGGCAGCAGCAGCAGGATCCAGTAGAATAGAGGACATTCCTCCAGAGAATATTGAGCCAGTTGGGCACAATGTTGAGGAAGTTGCTCCATCCTCCCGAGTTGCTCCAATTCTCCGGAATGTACTGTCATTCCTTCAGAGTTCTTCAAGGGATCCAGTAGTCAATATGATTCCAGAAGCAGAAGTTGTGGCATCAAGCCACACTGAAGAAGTTGTTTTAGAGGATGCTTCCTGTTCAGGGGGAGCAATCAGTGGAAGCTGAGGTAGCACAGACTCAGGGGGAGCAAGGAGATGCTCCTGCAGTACCTTAGGGGGAGTATTCTGAAGATGTCCCCATGCAGGAAGGTGTAAACAGTGAAAATGTTGAAACTGGTAAGCCCACTAAAGGGCCAGGGCGAAAGATGAAAAGAATTCCCCGTAGAAAACTGAAGAAGCAGCTAAGGGAGAACCTGAAGCCCTTGCTTAAACGGTTAGATGATCAAGCTAAGGTTCTGAGCTCAGTACAATCAGAGGTCAACACAATTTCCATTAATCAAACCTCAGCCACAAAGGAGATGTCTCAAGTAAAAAATGCAGTAAGGTGGTTCAATAAGGAGATGGGAAGCATGAAGTTCATACTTTCTGAGATTTTAAAGGCAGTTGGAGCCCAAACTCCTCTTTCTCCACATCCTATTGCTCAGAGAAGTGAAGCAGGAGTTTCTAGGCCATCAGGGCCTGCTGAGCAAATGGCAGGGCCATCAGGGCCATCAGTGGTGGTACAAGAAGCAGCTGTGGAGTCTGGGCCATCAAGGCCAGCAGAACAGGTGTCTGGGCCATCAGGTCCACCTGAAGAAGGGTCAGGGCCAGCAGGGCCAGTGAGGTTTGAGCAGTCTCCTGCAGTGGAAGCGGATGTTGCACCTGAGCCCCCTGTTCCTTCACTCATCCTAACTCCAGCCCCTCCTTCTCCACCTTCATCTTCAACTGCTCCACCAGCTCCTCAACCCTTCAAACAACCACAACCTAGAACCATTTTCTCACCAACACCATTTCCATCTCAATCTTCCTTCTCTCCTTCTTCTTCCCAAAGCATTCCTCCTCCTCCTATTATTGAAAATCCTCCAGCCTCCTCATCAGCTGGAGCCTCCTCTTCATCTAGTCATTCTACCTCAAAACTTTCTTCCTCTTTCAATTCCAAATCACTTCTTTATCCTTCTACTCCACCTACTTCCATAACCTTCATCCCTGAAAATCCACAGCTTGGCAGCGCGTTTCTCACTCAACTTGAGGATGAGAAATGTCTACAACTGTGTTCCTCCCCAAGCTACACTCCTTGGTATTTGATTCTGCTGCTGGCTCTCATGCTTTTGAGCAGTTTGCTAGAATATTGGGCAGACTGCAGGCCAAGCAAGGTAGGCTCCCTTCTTTTCAGAGATTCATCTTCAGAGAATATCATCTTGGAAATATCTCCTCTGAAGTTCTCGCTCCTTTAATCTCTGAGTGTGAAAGGCTTTCTCCCACAGACTGGGAAAAGCACTATAGGCAATCTGCTCTCCAGCTGGAATTAGTCAATAGTTCTTTGTTCAAGGCCGGAAAGCCAAGCTTATCTACTGAAGCCTTCATGGATCTAAACTCTATTAATCCAGTTCAGGAACTGTATGTTCAGTGGGCTTCTAGATACTCAGCTTACTTTTCTTTGAAGAAGGCCCTACTTGATCACCAGCTTTTCTATCCCATTACTCTTGATAGATTCCTTCAGCGTGCTAGTTTTGGACAGAGTACTTTTTTCAGATTCTATATGGATAAGGATCAGTATGCACTATTCTTGGAGGACCAGCGGCAGCTATACATTCAGCGCTTGCTCCCCTCCATGGGTCCTTCTTTCACTATAGCACCTGGTGTCTTCACTCAACTTTTTGAAGACCAAGAGATTAAGGCATGGGAAATTATTTCTCACCATGCCTCTCTTCTTTCTCCTCTCTTCTATCTCCCTGTACCTTCTCAACCTTAATACAATATCCTTGAATGTGTATCTCTTTCTTCTTTGTCTTAGTGTATCTTTTTGCTTAATGACAAAAAGGGAGAGAATTATTTTAGCATTTTTGAAAAACATTCAAAGGTTAATTACATTCAAGCTTTATTTCTGAAAATATACTTAGAATAATTTCAGATCATTCATGCATCTTGTTAAGTTTTGTCATCACCAAAAAGGGGGAGATTGATGATCAGTCTGCTCCCATGTAAATTAATTACATGTTTATTTTGGTGATTAACAAAATAATTACAAAGTCTACTAACATATTTTTCATGAGAATTAAGCACATGAACAAGAACAAAGAAAAACAAGACAAACGGATAAGCATTTCTTATACTACAGCAAAGTAAGTTCATAGCATTGTTTTTTGTCTAAATGACTTGATAAGTGATCGCATAACGATTTCTGTGTAAATATAACGTTTTCCTTACATTCATAAAGATTCGCTAAGTGTCTATGAATGCAAAGAAATCGATACCATAACGACTTGATAAGTGATCGCATAACGATTTCTGTGTAACTATAATGATTTCCTTACATTCATAAAGATTCGCTAAGTGTCTATGAATGCAAAGAAATCGATACCATAACGATTTGATAAGTGATCGCATAACAATTTCTGTGTAACTATAACGATTTCCTTACATTCATAAAGATTCTCTAAGTGTCTATGAATGTAAAGAAATCGATACCATAACGATCTGTTAAGGATTTGTTAAGAAATCGATCTCAAAATGATTCGCTAAGTGACCATAACGATTTGTTAAGAAATCGATCTCACAACGATTTCTTAAGTGGCTATAACGATTTGTTAAGAAATAGATCTCAGAACGATTCCTTTTGTAGCCATAACGATTTGCTCTCAGGACGATTCGTTAAGTCTCTCATAACGATTTGTGAAGAGACCAAACCGATTTGTTCACATCGATTTCTTCATTCGCAATGATTTCTTTAGAGCTCATAACGATTTGCTTCATACATCGTTTCCTTCACAGAATCATAACGATTTGCACATCTATTTCTTTATAGAATCATAACGATTTGTACATCGTTTCCTTCACAGAATCATAACGATTTGTACATCGTTTCCTTCACAGAATCATAACGATTTGCACATCGATTTCTTTACAGAATCATAACGATTTGCACATCGATTTCTTTACAGAATCATAACGATTTATACATCGTTTCCTTCATAGAAACACAACGGTTTGTGCATCGATTTCTTCATAACTTCACAACGTCTTGTACAACGATTTCATAAGTCATACAAAGAATGATTTCACATAAAACAACGATTTGTTTTCCAATTACATTGAAAAGTCAAATATCTTCCTGAATATCTTTCTGACTGTTGTGCATTTATGAAGACTGAACGTATCTGCATGCATGCAGACAATATTTTCCACTTTCGTATTACTCTGGTAATATCTTTTGTAACTGCAAAATGGCTTTACTATTTTGATGAATGCTTGCTCTAACGTTGACTGACAATCAGAGACAACTTAGCTGTCTACTGTTTAAGCTCATAAATGTGTGCAGGTCACTGACAATATATCTTCATACAACGTTGGACCATGTTGAAGCCAAAGGACTTCTAAGGAGATCCTATCTCTTTGCGTGCACAAATGGATAACGGACTGTTGACTGGAAGCTTCCAAGTGTCAAGCAATCTAACGTAAACAAATTCTTAGAGACAACGAACTTCTCAATGTTCGAATTTGAAATAAACGTATATATAGAAGATAGAAACTCCAGAAGAACGACAACAAGAAAGACAACGTTGTTTCTCTAGTCTTCTGCGAGTTGTGAACTGAGCCAAGCTTCACTCCATTAGATTAGCTCTTTCTGCTCTCTGCATTACCTGTACATCCTGAGAGAGAGCTGTTTTGGTGCTGAGAGTGAGCCTTGATTGTAGATCATCTTCTCTTAGTCCCTTGCTTCAGATCTTGCATTGTATTAGCTTGATCTAGGGGCATCATCTTCTTGATCACATTTCTTGTGGTTGTTCCCTTCTGCAAGAAGGAAGACCTGGTGGGATCCAGGGTGTGTTTCCCTTCGTGTTGAAGGAGGACCTGGTGTGGTATCCAGGGGGTTGTAATTCCCTGCAGGTTGAAGGAAGACCAGCTGCGGTTGGGTGTAAGGGTCCATAAGGGGGACAGTACCCTTGGTAGTGAAATCCTGAGAAATTGCTCAGGGACTGGACGTAGGACTCCTAAGGAAAGGAGGTCCGAACCAGGATAATTTCTTGTGTTGTGTGATTGCCTATTGTGTGTTTATTGTTTTATCCTCACTAACTCTAACGACCATCGAAGTGTGTTTGTGTGACTATTTTTGTAATCAGGTTTTCAAATACTTAATATTTTTTAAGTATCCCATTCACCCCCCCTCTGGGCTAGCTAGCTGGGCAACAGAGACTTCGACGATCATGTTAGTTCGGGAGGTCGGAGCGAAAGAGTTCTGGTGCTAGAAGTTGCGCACCTCTTTGGCAGATGATCTCTGCTCCTCTTTATAAGTGTGGTTGGCACGAGATTATCGGGAGCAATCAGGGGAACTCTGCTATAAGCGCATCCCTGATTTCCGCAGGCCGAGGTCATAAGCGGTAGGTTAGCTGGATTGACCCTGGCCACAATTGGCAATGATCACGATCTTCGGATCTTTCCCTCGATGGATTCCTCCTTCCACTGTTGAATGACTCGATCTTTGGAAAGTCTAGAGGTCACATCATTACCGAGGAGGAGAGATAACTCGGACGGGTGTTCGGGTCGAAATATCATAAGGCTCAGCTCGACCAACTCGGCTGATCGGGGCCTGCCAGACAGACGAGGTATAGGCGGGCCGAGCACTTTACGACCTACCCGTATCAAATAGCTTTGCAAAAAAAAGATCAAGATATAGTTAATGCCATGTCACTTGTGAAACTTTCTAAACAACAATTGCAAGTTATGAGGGATGAAGGTTGGAATGATATTTTTGAAGAAGTATGCTCATTTTGTAACAACGAAGATATTCTTATTTCTAATATGAATCAACAATATGTTTTTTATGGAAGATCTCGACGCAAAGCTCCTTGTATCACAAGTTTACATCATTTTCAGTTGACTTGTTCTATCACATATTAGATATGCAATTGCAAGAGCTGAACAGTCGTTTTAATAAAACAAATACTGAGTTGCTTCTTTGTGTGTCTAGCTTAAATCCTTGTGATTCATTTTCAGTTTTTGACAAGGAAAAGTTGGTTAAGTAATTAGCTGGATTTTACCCAAATAAGTTTCCTAATTTTGTTGATCTTGTGACACTTCATAATAAGCTTGAAAATTATATATTTGATCTGACATCAGATGAGAGATTTTCTTACTTAAAAGACATTGGTGATCTTGCAAGAAAATTGGTAGAGACAAAGAAATATGTTGTGTATCCGATGATATATTTGCTTATAAAGTTAGCATTGCTTCTTCCAGTAGCTACTGCAAGTGTTGAAAGAGTATTTTCAGCAATGACTTATGTGAAGAATAAGCTGTAGAATCGGATGTGTACCGATTGGATGAATGACTGTTTAGTGACATTTATTGAGAAAGATTTGTTTGAGAATGTAAACAATGCGTCTATTATTGAAGTGTTTCAGAATATGAAAACTCGTCGAGTACAATTGTAAGAAAAAAATTGATTGTAATAAATTGTCTCATTGTTATTGAAATATTTATTTTTATTCTAAATATTTTATTTATATTATTTATAATATATATAATTATATAAATATTAACATATAGTTCGAATGACCCCACAGAATAAAATTTCTGCATCCGTCCCTGTGTACATATCGGAATCCTGATTAGATAGTCGTGTTAAATGTACGACGTGGGAGGGAAGAGATGGGATGGACCAAATCCGCTTGTAATAAGAGTAAGTGTGATAAGGTTTTCTCCTACCGTAAGAAGATCGAACATAAGTTAGTCATGTATATGTTATTTATGTTTAAATTTTTTTTTTGGTTTGAGATCATTTAACAATAGAAGATATTTTTAATATGATGTGACGTAGATATAACATATTATGTATAATTATCACTTATTTATATCTAATTTGACACTATTTATTTATACATTTGACACTAATTTTCTAAAATAATATATCAATATTTAATAAATTATTTTTGAAGATAATTTTTATCTCCCCTCCATAAATAGGATATCTATCTCTCTTTATTATTTGTTTTATCATGAATAATTTTTATCATTAGATATTAAATTAAGGATAAATTAATTAAGAATCTCTATTAGATGTTTGACTTATTTTTTAATCTTTAATAGAATTGTAATTTATTACAATAAATATTATCTCTTGTTATATTATACGTAAAATCTTGTTATAACAAAGATCTCTCTATTATAATTAAAATTTTTAATTAATTTATACTTAAATTAAATATATATTTAAAATATTTATAAAATTAAAATAAATAAAGTAATTAATAATTTCTGACTGTAATATGAGAAGTCTTTATTATAACAGTATTTAACATATATTGTAATATAGAATAACTCTTATTGTAATGAATTACAACTCCATCAAAAACTAAAAAATAAATTAAATATTTGTAATAACTTTTAATTAATTTACTCAATTAAAATTAATATAAAAAAGTTAAACCTCGTTATCACGTTATGAAAACCCCATTAGCGCGGGTACGAGCACCGCAGGGCTTTTTCCGGAAATCGTGTACGTGGTGCACAGTTACCGTCCATCCGTGGTGCTCACGCAGGGGCATCCGGTGCGAACTCGGCGTCGTCTCGTTGCTGAGGCGGTTCGTATGAGGCGAAGGAAGTAAAAGGGAAAGACAAATGTTGGCGCGCACATCGTCCAATTCCACATGCGGTTCTTAACCGGAATATAAATATAAATATAAATATATATATTAAATATTAACATTATTATTATACTAAAAATGATATGTATATTATTATTAAATATATTACTTATAAATAAAAATGTTACGGATATGTGTAACATAAAGCATTAACTTGCTACGACTTTCAGCTTGGAAACTTGTCCGCACTCCTGTAGTCCTGCTTTCCCTCACGAATGATGCTGGGTAGGTATATATATATATATATATATATAGGCTAGCTCTGTTAATTACGGACCCAACCGATACAGTACCAGCTGTCTTATACGGCAGAGCAGTCAATTCTACTTTTATCAGGTCTCTTTCAAAGAAAAAGCGATACAATAAAGAAGGCATCCTTTTTAGCAATATTCTTGATAGGGCCGGGCAGTGGTTATAATTTAAAGAGAAAAGACTTTGCCAATTTAATTGGTTTACTTCTTCATAGTACAAAATATAAGTGAGAACTTGATACTCTCCGTTCCATCCGAGTGACATGGACCTAAAATGTTAATCCACATGTGAGGTTGGCGTCCGAATATTTAAGAGAAATGTTACGCGCTCGTCTCTGGTCGACACGAACGTCGCTCTAAATATAAAGTTCAAGAGACCTATGATTTTAAGGGGTGCGAATTCTTAGAGTCTTGTATCTGAAGATGATATAATCAGCGCGACTTCGTAGTCCATCCAAAAATTCATATTTTCTATATTTTAAATGGCTTTCAAAGCAATGTTACCAAAAAATGACTTAAAAATGGACAAGAAGGGAAGTTTGAGAGTGCTTTGTACCAAAAGGGCCACGATCAATTTTAATAAGAGATAAATTTAACATATTTATCTAAATATATTTACTACATCTGGATTGTGATATGACATCTTACATGACATTAAGTTAGGTGTCACGAGAATTGTCAGATGAGAGAGCAATGGAAGGCAGTGGTAACGGCTGACAATTAATAATTGATGATGATAATAGGCAATTGGCGGCCGACGATAATATTTCAAAATATGAATTTTAGATTCTAAAATATAAAATTATATTAAAAAATATTACCCTTATAAATGTTAAAGTATGGACTAGACTTTTAGTAGTAACTTGAACTCTAAAATATAAATTTTGAGCTCCAAATATAAATAGTAGACTTCAAAATTAATAATAATTTTAGATCCTACCATCAATTGTCACCCGCCACTTGCTACTCCTTTCTATCCGTCAATCTACATGATAGCTCACGCGACGTCATATTAGACGTCACATAGATTATCATTTAAGATTTATTATACATGCAACAAATATGATATAAGTCTTTCTCTTTTAATATAATAAAACTCAAGACTACTCACTATTCACATCCAAAACAACAAAACCACCACTAATTTCAGGCCAAATCATAATAGATTAACAGATAAAATTCACGGAGGATGCGACATCAAATTATAGGCTAAAGACATGCCTGTCGATCGTCAGTACGTGGCTGTATATATCCTCGGATTCATCTGAGTTAATCGGCTAATTGCTGTCAAGGGAACCATATATACACGTTGCCAGCGATGGTTCTTATATCCATCGATCTCTCCCGTTGTAAAGATTCACGGCCGGGAGGGGAGGGAAAAGATTGAAGGTTCTGCATCACGCTGAAACGCCATTTGAAGAACAAGCCTTATTTGATGCAAACAGAAAATCCCCGAGTACGTACGCAAGATCTTCAAGTAGCTTTGGTTAGCTAAGTCCTTCAAGTAGCTAGCTCTTCTCTGCTCTCACTAAAGAACCGAAACAGCAGGTGCTTGGGCGCTGTAATGCCCAAGGATATATATATGCATGCATAGCTGAAGTACTCAACAGCTAGCGCACCTAATTAAATAGTCTTTCGACAGCGTGCAAATTAATGCATCCTTGTGCAAGGGGAATCATTACAATATTTCTCTTTCTATCGTTTTGTGGCTTACAAAGTTACGAAGAAAATGAGTTAAAATCAGATGATACTTCTTCTAAAATTATATGTGATCAATTTTTTTCAGAAACGTCATCTTATACCCATGCTGCTTCATAATTAAAGATGAAGGGTTGGTGTACATGTAAGATTGAAATCAATGCTTTCCCAGTTTAGATCGGAATATGAATTTGATATTGGAGGTTTAAGCAGGTGCCATATATATGTATATATATATATCCGTGTGAGTGCATGGTTATCTGTTGTCCTCGTCACAACCACAAAAATATGCATGAGGCCGTATGTCTTAAACTTAGTGCGGATGGGAAATATTCTGAGTGCAGATATAAGCCCTTTTGCTGTATATGGTCGGCCAGATTATGCTGGCATGCCGCTATGTTAATTATATTTTTACTCCTTTAAATTAAAGTAGTCGCGCGTACCTCCAATCATGTTATACCCTCACTTTTGTACACATCATTTGTCTGCTTCTCCAACTTTTCTCTTGTCTAGCTAGTCCCTTTCTAACGACATATGGTGATACTGCCTTCTAATTTTCTTCTTTGTTAGGCTAAAGGGGATTAAGCAGGATACGCTGCGCCACCTATATATCCTCAAAGCTTAGGTGTTACACCCTTGAAAGGCCCTCCTAACCTTTGTACATGGCCCCCGAGATTTCCAATAGAGCAAGCAGGCGAAGATCATGAAATGATTAGGACAGAGGAGGGAAGAACTTTATTCCCTTTTCTGCTCTTACAATTTGATGATGAGTGAAATTTCAATGTATACTCAAATTAAACATATTATTCTCATTTGAAGCTTTTGTCCTTTTTATGTGAAAATAACTGTGTTGAGAGAAATGAATAGATTTTACTCATTAATATACTTATTCCACTAAACTATGTCTCTACATCCTCTAATAAAGATAAGAATGTGCAAATTTTAATACGATGAGACACTCGGACAAGATGTATGATCTCTTGTTCAGTTCTCACCGATGATATTAACAATGATGAGTGAAATTTCAATATACTTATCAAGAGATATTATTTTTATGTAAGATTTTGTCATTTTTATGAAAAAGATGACTCTTGAGAGATGAAGAATAATAATTAAACAGACGTATTTTCACTATATGTAATATGAGACTAATCTATGCTTTCACGCACTTAATATTTTACTTGTGGGGAGAGAGAGAGAGGGGGGGTGGGTTTGAAGCATCTTATGTCCATTACAATGTCTTCGGGCTGTACACAGTAGCTAGGTTAGGTCAGATTATTCTTCATGCATAAACCTTTTCTGTATAGCCCACGCTCAGGATGATTTAAGTTGTGACCAAAAGCTTATAGTCCTTACTACAACTATATATATACCTCATTGTGGAAAAGGGAATTTTGTTTTTAGCATATATAACAGCGACCCCAAATTGGTCGAACCGCTTGCGTTCTGTTCTGTTGATATATAATTCGTGTCGTCGCTTTTTTCTTGCTTTTCCAGTACTCTCGAAATGAAGTGGAATCCTATTCCTTTTGTTCTTCAGGAAAAGAGTGGCACCGGGATTCTTTCCTAGCTGCTAGTTTTTTGTTCTTCAGGATAAAAACAAAGAAGAAGATGAGCACCAGCATTCTCTCACTAGCTCGGTAGAATAATCAGCAAACTTTCATGTTCATGACCTTGTGTCTCTGACTAGCTAGCTACACATGACGTGGTCTCTGCATCATCATCTGTTTTCTCAAATTCCTGTCCATATAAATTGACGTAAAGTAGTGGGTGGAATCGTGATATTGAAAACAGGTGTCTTTTGATCAATGATAGGGAGAGAAGCAAGTACCATTTACCCGGGTCGCTTTCTCATTTTGAAATGCGTCTTGTTCTACTATATACAGAGTGTCTGATCTAGCTTTCTCATTAAATTTGGGGGAAAATAAAAATTCAGAAGTGTGTTGGTACGTAGAAAGGCGAAACCAGGTAATCAAACTACAAGTTCCAAAAGATCTTCTTTTTCATGCAGAGAAGAAGAAAAGCATGGGACTCAGAGAAAAATGCAACTCAGGATGCTTTTGAGAAGGGCGAAAACTAGTACTTAATGGTGTATCTCCCTATATATTCCCAAACAAATATAATCGGATGTGACTAACGAAGAGTTTTTTTTTTCCAAGTAAATATTTGAATTAAGAACCCATGATTATTTAAGTTAAAATACTGGCAAACAATGTGAAATAGGCATGTTTGTACATGTTCATTCGTGTTTAATTCATCATCGTCATCTTATCCAATTATTTGGGTCAATTATATGAATCTTATTTTGTCAAAAAATTTTATTAAATTTTATATTTATATTTATATTTAAGAAACTAATATCTTTTCTCATAACATCGTGTCATATATCTCAACCTTCTCCTAACTCTTTTATTAATATTTACTAATATTTGATCTTATCTTTTAATCGACGTCGAATTATGATAACGATACATGTGTTTAAATCATTTAAATAATTTCTCTCATTTTACTATTAATTAGAGTTACCTTCAAATTTTACAAAAATATTTATTTTTAATCTTATCTTTCTTTGAATCTTCAGACACATCAATATCATCATTTCCACTACACATATTTTAAATATATATATTTTTTCATATTGATACTATATATACAATATTTTACGATATCTTACTCAAATATATAGCCAGCCACTCGAAGCCACACTTTCGCTGCCCTGTCACAACATCATATGATATGACCGAAGAGAAATATTTACCATCACACATTTATTAATAAAAAGAGTACGTATCTAGATGGCAGAAGACACCTGGTGATCTGCGTGGCGTCTAAAAACTGTTCCGTCAACTTCCGTGTGTTGAATCGCTATCATCGACGCGGTTCCCCCGACGCAACTGCATTGCCTTTTCATTTGGGCTCGAGAGTCCCATTTGGGGTGACATGAACCACTCTTGGAACCTTAACCTTAACTTTTTGTATTATGTCTGCGGTGTGGGGTACGTGGTGGTCCGAACACGAAAACTCACCACCCATCTTTCTAATGTTAACGCGTCTTTTTGATGGGCCCCGAATCTCGCGTGGGCTTTTGTTTGCATGCAGATGGATCTGCGAAGACATCCACACACCCTCTTTTGACTCGGCCGCCTCGCACGTTCGAATCGTGTGAGAGCCGAGCGGACTCGCTCCTCAGAGTTGGGAAGTAACGCACTTGTCCACGCTTGGCCAAGTGAGAAGACTTGCTGGGCCGTGGCGCACTGCCTCATGCAGGGACGTGGCAAGGTTTCTCTTACTTTTTAAGAAAAGAGAAGTGCTTAATGATCACACTGGGCAACTGCTCCTGTTGTGTACGTACGTACCATCACGTGGTGAGATGGATCTCACTACCATGTAATCATCGTATTTATTTTAGATGGATGGCAAATATTCATTCTCTTGAGAAAATTCGATATATGTGATGGAGAGAAGTATTAAATTGCTTGCGCTTATATGACCATTCAAAAAAGAATTGTTTTAATCTGTGGGAAGAATATTGGAGCGGTTTCATGCATGTGCTTACCTCTCGAACAAGGAAGCTAGATCTGATCTAAGTTTACTTGTGGGTTTTTCGCCAGCGAACCATCAAGATTATCATATGTTATTGTCAGAGCAACAAGGTCGGCCTAAGCCGAGTGGCCCCCAAGGAAAGACGATTCGACACGCGTCCGCCAGTCGGGCTCGCTCCTGCAAACCCATTGAGTCACTTCGGCGGGGAAGAACTCCGACGCTTAAATTAGTCTCCGGAGGTCGAAGTAACAGAGTTTCTAGACTCAAAATTACTTACCTTTCACGTGGAGGATGTCTCCTCCTTTTATAGTGGTTCTGTCAGCATGGTTATGGTAAGTGGGTCGAAGACGTGCTCCGAGATTAGCCCGAGATTCTAGCTGATTGAATTAGTGGGCGTTAATTGCAGATGGCTTGCGATCGTGACCCTTGGGATGTCTTGCCACTAATGGGCCTTTCCATAATCATCATGCTGGAGCGGTTAATAGACGTGGTCCGTAATCTTCAGGTCTTTCTGTAAATAGATCTTCTCGCGAAGGTTGCCCGAGCTCTGATAAATAGAGCCTGGGGCGGCGCATCCTCGGAAAGGACTGAAGCGGGACTCGGCCTGCCTAATAGCTCGGCGTGCCAGGGAATTTGATCTTACGAATCCGTTATATTATTCCTCGGGGGATGTCACTTGGCCGAGGACGCCTTTCGGGCCGAGCCCCCGAGTATCAGCGCGGTGCCGACTTACCTCCGCTCTAGGCAGTTCGGACCACTCGGCTTGGTTCCAAGTTCGGCGGATGAACACTTGCTGACGAGACAAATCACCGAGTAATTGACCCGCATCACTAGCCCCCCAGCTTCTACTCGGGGCGTCGTTAGGAGCCGAGGAGAAGGTGTTAACAACTAATATTCAGACGCCGACGTATACCTTTCCTCCGATCGTGGTGCGCGCCGTCATGATCACGAAAAGACCCAACGGCTGCTGGAAAGACGTGACTTCTGACGTTTATGACACCAGTTGGAGCGGCGAGCCGCCTCGATTTCTAACCGCAATCATGGCAGCCTTCAAAGCGACGGGCATTCCCATCGACGTCTCGACTCCCGAACGTTCCCCTGCGATTGCGATCCGTGGTCATGGCTTGTTGACTACCAGAATGGCGACACGTGGGTCAATCGCGACGCTTCAGAGCGGTGACGATTGGTGTCCATCGGATCGAGATTGCCTATGGACCCTATAAATAGCGCCGTTGGTAGCGAAATGGGACCCTTCGCGCACGCGTGATTCAGCATCTTTAGCAACCGACTTCCCGAGTTGCGGCGGAGTGACCAAGCGTCTTTTGCTGAGTTTCCAGTCGGCAGCCTTCGTTTGATCTCTTCCTTCCCAGAGGTAAGACATGGGCTCGCATTCTGCTTCCCGGTCACCTCTCGCTTCCTCCGCGGGGTATTCTCCTTCCGAGGGTACTCTGATTCATCCCTCTTCTTCTCGCCTGCCCTCCGCTCCGGCGGCTCCTTCAGACGCTAGGCCGGCGGTGGAGGAGAGCGAGGCTGATCTAGTGGTAACCCTTGGGGCATACGCGCCCAAGGTTTCTTCCGCTCCGTCTTCTGGCGTGCGCAAAGCGGCTGACTTTGTGGCTGACGCCGTCACGGAGATTGACCAAGCGACCGTTGACGGGATCACAAATCATCCGGGGATCGCCTTTCCTCCTGATTTCTCCGTGTATGCCTCGGACAACCATCGGGCCCATTACACGATGGAGAACGGGTTTTGCTTGTACTCGGAGTCGGTCAAAGCTGGCTTCCGATACCCCCTTCATCATTTTTTAGTCCATCTCTTGTGGTACCTAGAAGTCGCTCCTTCTTAGCTAGCCCCAAATTCTTGGAGGTCGGCCGTCGGTTTTTTGGTGGCATGCGCCATGGCTAAAGTTCGGCCTAATATCCGCCTTTTTTTCTATTGCTTTTCCCTCAAAGTCTCGGGGGATTGGCTGTTCATATTGGCTCGGACATGTCGCCACTTCCTCGGGCATTTCCCCTCCTCTATCCATCACTTGAAGATGAGTTTTTGCTTCATCCACAACTTGGAAGGGTGGGAGTTCCCGACCACCTGGTCGGCCATCAATCCCCAAGACGAGGCTTTCCGGCCACCTGCCGACATGAGCGATGCCGAGCTCTCAGACTTCGACTCGCTGCAGGCAGTGTCGGTACCCAACTTGCGAGAACCCTCGGCCGACCTGTTCGAGCTAATTCGGCGGGCCGATATAGGTCTGAGATCTTTTAGGAGGACTTCTTTTGCAATTTTACGTTTTAACGCAGTTGACTGACTCTGTGTTGCCTTGCTTCTTGACAGCTATGGCTGAGCCGGCAGATTATCGGTCCCTTGCCACCCAACGCTTTGCTGCCGACCGGGGAAAGAAGAAAACGGCTCGGGAGAAACGCCCCGCCGAGGAGGCTAATATTCAAATCATGGAGCCTCCAATTCCTTCTGCTGTGGCGGCCCATCGTTCAGCCCCCGCAATTCGGGAGGTGGAGAAAGCGCCGAAGCGGCCGCGGCTGATCGAAGGCGGTTCGTCAAGTGCTGCTCCTCCACCGAGTCGCCCGGTTGCCCCCTTGCCTCAACCATCAGGGCCGAGCCCCTTGGAGTGGGGTCAGGCATCAGCCCCGGCGGATGCTACCTCCCGAGCGGCCTCGATGAAGACCGTCGTCCTCATCGAAGAGGTGTTCCGAGGCCTTCAACAGCAGTTGGGCTCGTTCGTGACGCTTCATCGTCAGATGGATCAGATCCGGACATCGGCCGAGAGTCGCGTGCGTTCTTTGGAGAAGGAAGTCATCGACTTCGGGAAGAAGAGCGCTGAACTAGAGGGCTCGATTGCTGCTGAAGCTGCTCGGGCCAGGCAATCGGAGGAACGGGCCGCTTCCCTCGCGAAGGCTCTGGAAGAACTCAAGGCTTCGCTGGCCGAGGAGAAGGCAGCTCGGGAGGCCGAGGCGGCGGCCCACGAGAAAACGAAGGTGAAAGTGGTCTGAGTCGTAGCTGAGGAGCGCCAGA
The DNA here is from genome assembly GCA_014218235.1 of Colocasia esculenta. Taxonomy (NCBI): domain Eukaryota; kingdom Viridiplantae; phylum Streptophyta; class Magnoliopsida; order Alismatales; family Araceae; genus Colocasia; species Colocasia esculenta. The sequence continues at coordinate 110,365,582 of CM024766.1, forward strand.
AGGCTGTGGTTGAGTATACCAAGTCTGAGGTGCACCGTGACCAGATTACTAGTATGTTCGAGGACGGCTACAAGCATTGCTTGGCGGCAGTCGGCAAGGCCTTCCCCGAGCTGGATCTATCTTCGGTGCAGCCCCCAGGCGACGATGGCGATGAGGACGTTGAGCCGGCCGCTGTTGCTCCTGCCAATACGGAGACCTCGGCCTCGGTTGTTCCAACCGCCGGGCCCTAGCCTTCTTTATCTTTCTTGCGACCCAGCAAGCTTTGTAATCCTCCTTTCCCAGGCCTTCCGGCCGTTTTAATGAATATAACTAAGTTTTTGTTCTCGGATGGGGCCGCGTTTTCATCGTGTTAGGTTCTATTAATGAATTGAGTGAGCCGCGTCGGGTCGGGGGCGCCGATTGTTTGGAGCCTGGGGGCGACTTCGTTTAGGATTTATCAACGTAGCGTACGTTTAACTCGGAGTGCCGAATTGAACCCCTTAGATCTTTTGAAGCGCCGAAAGCGACCCCGTGGTCGGAGCTCGGAGTGCCGAAGCGACCTCGCGCAAGAGCTCTAAGGGCCGAAGAAGGCCTGAAAGACGAGTGCCGAAGCGACCTCATTGTCGGAGCTCGGGGTGCTGAAGAGACCTCGCGCAAGAGCTCTAAAGGCCGAAGAAGGCCTGAAAGACGAGTGCCGAAGCGACCTCATTGTTGGAGCTCGGAGTGCCGAAGCGACCTCGCGCAAGAGCTCTAAAGGCCGAAGAAGGCCTGAAAGACGAGTGCCGAAGTGACCTCGTTGTCGGAGCTCGGAGTGCCGAAGCGACCTCGCGCAAGAGCTCTAAAGGCCGAAGAAGGCCTAAAAGACGAGTGTCGAAGCGACCTCGTTGTCGGAGCTCGGAGTGCCAAAGCGACCTCGCGCAAGAGCTCTAAAGGCCGAAGAATGCTTGAAAGACGAGTGCCGAAGCGACCTCGTTGTCAGAGATCAGAGTGCCGAAGCGACCTCGCGCAAGAGCTCTAAAGGCCAAAGAAGGCCTGAAAGACGAGTGCTGGTGGTCGAACAATCTTTATTTCAACTTCTTCATTTTAGGGATAATAACATCGGAGATGCTCGGCGTTCCATGTTCTTGGGATCGTCGAGCCGTTTAGGTTAGCCAAGCGATAGGCCCCTTGTCTGAGGTTCTCAATCACGCGATAAGGACCTTCCCAAGTAGGCGACAGCTTTCCTGCCGCCGACCTAGGATCCGAAACGGTGAGCTTCTAGAAGACGAGGCTTCCCATGTTGAAGCGGCGAGGCCTTACAACCTTGTTGAATCTTCTCTTCATCTTCCGCTAGTAGACTTCGACTTTGACTACTATCTTGTCTCATCGTTCTTCTATCAGGTCCAGCTCGACCTGTAACGAGCGATCGTTATCTTCACGGTCGAACCCCAGAACTCTTCTTGAGGGTATGAGCAGCTCCACTGGGGTGACTGCTTCCACGCCGAAGGCTAACGCGAAAGGGGACTCTTGAGTGGCTTCGCCGGGAGTCGCTCGGTATGCCCACAGGACATGGGGGAGTTCCTCGACCCATCGGCCCTTGTGGTCGTCCAGTCTTTTCTTTAGTCCGTCAAGGAGCATTCGGTTGGTCACCTCGACTTGCCCATTAGCTTGAGGATGCGCCACTGAAGTGAAACGATGGTTGATGCCGAACTCTGCACAGTTGCGATGAAATTTGGCGTTGTCGAACTGCTTTCCATTATCGGTGATGATCGTCCGGGGCAACCCGAACCTGCAAATGAGATTCTTTCAGACGAACCCCCAGGCGTTGGAGTCGGTGATCTTTTTCAGGGGCTCGGATTCCACCCACTTGGTGAAGTAGTCGACTCTGACGATGAGGAACTTCCTCTGGACCGGGGCTGGTGGAAATGGGCCGAGGATGTCCATCCCCCACTGCGCAAAGGGCCATGGAGCAGTCAGCGACTTGAGATTGGCGGGTGGTTGCCGATCCACCTTGCTGAAGAGTTGGCATTGCGAGCATCTTCGCACGTATTCTTCAGCATCCTTCAACATGGTTGGCCACCAGTAACCTTGCCGAGTTATTCTCCGGACCAGAGAGCGTGGTCCTATATGGCTCCCGCATGTGCCCTCGTGCACCTCGACGACGATTTCCTCGGCTTGTATTTGGTTGACGCACTGCAGATGAGGGAAGCTGAAGCCCTTCCTGTAGAGGTTATCACCAATCATGAAAAATCTTGGTGGTCGTCTTTTTACCTTTAGGGCTTCCTCCTTATTACTCGGGAGCTGCCCATCTCGGATATACCCAATGATTGGGGTCATCCACGTTGGCTCGGCCTCAGTGCACATGACTTCTGTAGCTCCTATTGAAGGCTCGCCGAGCTCCTCTACGAACACGGAGGACTCTTGTGGATATCCTGAGGCGATTGCGTACTTAGATAGTACGTCGGCTTGAGAATTGTCGGCTCGGGGAATCTTCAGCAATTCCGCTGCTTTGAAGTCGTCCATCATTCTTCGGACCTCGGTCATGTAAGAAATAAGCTTCTCTTCTTTGGCTTCGAACTCCTTCGAGACTTGGCTGACGACCAGCTGGGAGTCGCTGTGGACTCGGACTTTCGTCGCTCCCAGGTTCTTGGCCATTCTGAGTCATGAGATGACAGCTTCGTACTCTGCTATGTTATTAGAAGCAGAGAACCCAAACCAAATCGCGTACCTTAGGATGAGGCCGTCTGGAGATTGTACGACGACGCCAGCCTCGCTGCCTTGGGAGTTGGACGCCCCGTCCACGTACACCAGCCAATGTCTGATGACCTCCTCTGGCTCGGGCAGCCTCGCCGTACCTTCAGAAATGAAATAGGCCAAGGCTTGAGCTTTGATGGCGACCCGAGGCCTGTACGAGATGTCGAATTGGCCGAGCTCGACGGCCCACTTGGCCATCCTCCCCGAGGCCTCGGGTCGGCTGAACACTTACTTGATAGGGGCGTTGGTTAGGACGACGATCCGGTGCGCTTGGAAGTAGGGTCGGAGTCGCCGTGCAGCCATTACGAGTGCATACCCCGCCTTCTCGAGATCAGATTAGCGATGTTCGGCCCCACGTAGGGCTTTGCTGGTGTAATATACTGGGGCATGCCTCCGATCTTCCTCTCGCATGAGCACCGAACTGATCGAGTAAGTCATGGCTGAGATATACAGGAACAACTCTTCTCCCGCGACAGGCTTACTCAGAGTGGGCACATTAGCTAAATAAGATTTGAGCTCGTCGAAAGCATTTTGCCAATCATCGTTCCATTCGAACCGCCCCTTCCGCAATACGTCAAAAAAGGGCCTGCACCTTTCGGCCTATTTTGACATGAATCTACTTAAGGCAGCTACTCGGCCATTGAGCCTTTGTACCTCTTTGACGGTCCTCGGTTCTGCAATGTCAATGATGGCTTGAACTTTGTCGGGGTTGACGTCGATGCCTCGATTTGAGATGAGGTAGCCAAGGAACTTCCCGGCGTGGAAGCCGAAGACACACTTGTCGGGGTTCAGCTTCATTCCGTATTGGTGCAAGACCTCAAAGGCTTCAGCCAGGTCCCGAACATGGTCTTCGGATCGCTTGATTTTCACTAGCATGTCGTCGATGTATACCTCCATTGTCTTTCCGATTTGTTGCTCGAACATCATGTTGACGAGCCTCTGGTACGTCGCCCCTGCATTCTTCAGTTCGAAGGGCATTCGGGTAAAGCAGTACAGACCTTTTTCCATGGTGAAGGCGGTTTTTTCTTCATCCTCGGGGGCCATCCTGATCTGATGATACCCCGAGTAGGCGTCGAGGAAGCTCAGGAGCTCGTGTTCTGCTGTGGAGTCGACGAGCTGGTCGATGCGAGGAAGGGGGAAGCTGTCCTTCGAACAAGCCTTGTTTAGGTCAGTGAAGTCCACGCACATGCGCCATTTGCCATTTGCTTTTTTGACAAGGCCAACGTTTTCCAACCACTAGGGATAAAAGACATCCCGAACAGTCCTGTGCGCAGATACCTGGTTAGGTTGTCGTCCACTGCCTCTTACCAATCAACCGACAGAGGCCGCCTCTTCTGCCACATGGGCCGGGCTTCGGGGTCTACATTTAGGTGGTGCTGAATGATCCCCGGGTCAACTCCGGGAAGGTCGTCTTCCGCCCATGCGAAGACATCGCTGCTGCCATTGAGAAATTTGACAAACCCCTCCTCCGACTCTTGGAGCTCGGCGCCGATCACTATCGACCTTCCTTCCGCAATTTGGATTTGTTTTGTTTGCTCGGTAGGTTCATGCCTTTCCACAATTTCATCCTGCACAAGCTCATACTCGGGAACGACTGGTTCCTTGGCTTTTATTGAATTTACATAGCACCGACGGGCCTCGGTTTGGTTTCCCGCAACCTCGCCTATCCCGTATGGTGTGGGGAACGTCAGTTGTTGATGATACGTGGAGGGGACCCCTCCTAGCTTCCCCAGGATCCCTCGGCTGACGATGGCGTTGTAGGTCGACTTCACTTTCACCACAAGGAAGTCGGCCTCAACGGTTACAAGATCCGGCCGAGTTCCGAGAGGCGTGGCAACGGATTTTAGCTCGGTGCTTAGGTTGGTCATCTTTACATAACATTCATAAAAAAGAACATCGGGAGCTGCTCCATTGTCTACCAGAATCCGATGCACACTGTACCTGTCGATGTCTGCGTGGATTACCAGCGCGTCATCATGGGGGAAGCTGAGGCCGACAACGTCGTCTTCGGAGAATGTGGACACCCCAAATTTTCACTAATGGGCCCCCAAACCGCCGGCCCATCATCCCACATGGCCGGCTCCTCCTCACCCAAATCCTTGGCGGGCTGAGAAAAAAGGGAACAAAAGCCCATTAGAAAGGACCCCAAAGGCCCATGAGGAAATGACCTTATCTCATCCTACAAAGAAGAGGTGAGGATAAGCTATTGTGACACCTCCCAAAGGGGAGTCCCATTTTTGGCAAAAAGGTGGTCTGCCGCACTGCTGGGCCAGAGGCCTTGTTGGGGCAGGTTTTGCAAAGCTCTTTCTAGAAGGCTTTAGGAAAGGCAAAGAGGAAGAGAGGGTTACGGGAGAAGAGGTTGGCTGGTTTTTCTTCCTCTCCACCAAGCAACCAGCAGAAAAGAAGGCCAAGAGAGGGAGCTCCTGCGTTCTTCTCTTCCAAGGCAGCAAGGAGGAGTCCACCCGTGAGAAGCCTGCAAGAGACAAAAAGAAAAAATAGAAGGGAAAAGGTGAGAAGAGGATGAGGAGAAAGAGGGGGAGGGAGAGCCATTCTTCTGCTCCATTGTTTTTTTTTTTACCTTTGTCTTGTCCCATCAAAGGGAGAGGTAAGGGAAGAGGTGTCACGTTGGGCTTCTCCTCCCTCCTTTGCTTCCTTTGAAGCTTTGTACTTTGCCCCTTTTTCCCAACAAGAGAACTCTTTTTTATATGTTTCTTCTCATCTCCCTTGATGTGATGCGTCATTCCCCTTTCATTTAATGCATGTTACACCCCCTTTTGCATCCAAGTTTCTTCAGGATTCTTCTCTTTTGCATGGGCAAGGGGCACCGAGATGGAAGATGCCACACTACAAGAAAATGCGCTATTTCCGACGGATGTAATCCGTCGGTATTTCGTCGGAAAAGGCTTCTTCCGACTGCTTTCCGTCCAAAGCTCGTCGGAAACTTTCCGTCGGAAATACTTGGTCAGAAATTTCCGACGGATGACAATTCCGTTGGAATTCGGTCGAAACCTTCGACGGATATAATCCGTCGGTAAAGCCATCCGTATTTTCCGACGGAATTGCCGACGGTGTTTAGCCGTCGGTAATTTATAAGTTCCGACGGATAAGTATCCATCGGTCAATCCGTCAGTATTTTCCGACGGTATTACCGACGGTCTTTTTCCGTCGGTAATTTATAAGTTCCATATCCGTCGGATTTAAAGTCACATATATATATTTTTTAAAATAGGCAAATAAAAATGATTTGTCAACATTACTACAATGTCAAACCTGCTACAATATTCATAAATTTAACAAATACTAACAATCAACATAAAATCATAAAATATAATAAATATAAAATCATATAGAATAATGAATACAAAAATCAACATAGATCTGCTGGATCGTTTGCTGTCCCTGCCTCGTCATCGTCTGGAGTTGGATCCTATATTAAAACAAATTAAAATGAGAAACATTAATAATAAATAAAAGACATACAGTATTTTCAAAAATAAAATTTAAAACATGTGATTATTTCTCAAGCTTAATACAATACTATTTTTAGATCCATCATTTTCTTAGGTGTTTTTAGATCCGTCCTTTGAATGCCCAACCCAATCCGGAGATCCAAATTGGATTCCGTCAGTTCCCACACATCACTTTAACCCACCCGGTCGTGTCGGAGAAAACGACACATCGATCGGATCCCTATTTGGGATTTTAGACCCCCGGGTTGCGTCTTTTAACCATTTATATATGTTTGGCCGTGTTTTTAGATCCGTCCTTTGAATGCCCAACCCAATCCGGGGATCCAAATTGGATTCCGTTAGATTCTACACGTCATTTTAACCCACCCGGTCTTGTCGGAGAAAACGGCACGTCGATCGGATCCCTATTTGGGATTTTAGACCCCCGGGTTGTGTGTTTTGACCCTTTATATATACTTGGGTGTTTTTTAGATCCGTCATTTGAATGCTCAACCCAATCCGGAGATCCAAATTGGATTCCGTCAGTTCCCACACGTCACTTTAACCCACCCGGTCGTGTCGGAGAAAACGGCACGCCGATCCGATATCTATTTGGGATTTTGGACCCCCAGGTTGTGTGTTTTGACCCTTTATATATATACTTGGGTGTTTTTTAGATCCGTCAATTGAACGTCCGACCCAATCCGGAGATCCAAATTGGATTCCGTCAGTTCCCACACGTCACTTTAACCCACCTGGTCGTGTCGGAGAAAACGGCACGCCGATCCGATCCCTATTTGGGATTTTGGACCCCCGGGTTGCGTGTTTTAACCATTTATATATGGTTGACCGTGTTTTTAGATCGGTCCTTTGAATGCCCAACCCAATCAGGGGATCCAAATTGGATTCCGTCAGTTTCTACACGTCACTTTAACCCACCCGGTCATGTTGGAGAAAACGGCACGTCGATCGGATCCCTATTTGGGATTTTAGACCCCCGGGTTGTGTGTTTTGACCCTTTATATATACTTGGATGTTTTTTAGATCCGTCATTTTAATGCCCAACCCAATCCGGAGATCCAAATTGGATTCCGTCAGTTCCCACACGTCACTTTAACCCACCCGGTCGTGTCGGAGAAAACGGCACGCCGATCCGATCCTTATTTGGGATTTTGGACCCTCGGGTTGTGTGTTTTGACCCTATATATATATACTTGGGTATTTTTTAGATCCGTCAATTGAACGCCCGACCCAATCCGGAGATCCAAATTGGATTCCGTCAGTTCCGCCCACACGTCACTTTAACCCACCTGGTCGTGTCGGAGAAAACGGCACGCCGATCCGATCCCTATTTGGGATTTTGGACCCCCGGGTTGCGTGTTTTAACCATTTATATATGGTTGACCGTGTTTTTAGATCCGTCCTTTGAATGCCCAACCCAATCCGGGGATCCAAATTGGATTCCGTCAGTTTCTACACGTCACTTTAACCCACCCGGTCGTGTTGGAGAAAACGGCACGTCGATCGGATCCCTATTTGGGATTTTAGACCCCCGGGTTGTGTGTTTTGACCCTTTATATATACTTGGGTGTTTTTTAGATCCGTCATTTGAATGCCCAACCCAATCCGGAGATCCAAATTGGATTCCGTCAGTTCCCACACGTCACTTTAACCCACCCGGTCGTGTCGGAGAAAACGGCACGCCGATCCGATCCCTATTTGGGATTTTGGACCCCCGGGTTGTGTGTTTTGACCCTTTATATATATACTTGGGTATTTTTTAGATCCGTCGATTGAACGTCCGACCCAATCCAGAGATCCAAATTGGATTCCGTCAGTTCCCACACGTCACTTTAACCCACCTGGTCGTGTCGGAGAAAACGGCACGCTGATCCGATCCCTATTTGGGATTTTGGACCCCCGGGTTGCGTGTTTTAACTATTTATATATGGTTGACCGTGTTTTTAGATCCATCCTTTGAATGTCCAACCCAATCCGGGGATCCAAATTGGATTCCGTCAGTTTCTACACGTCACTTTAACCCACCCGGTCGTGTCGGAGAAAACGGCACGTCGATTGGATCCCTATTTGGGATTTTAGACCCCCGGGTTGCGTGTTTTAACCATTTATATCTGTTTGACCGTGTTTTTAGATCCGTCATTTGACACTTTATATATACTTGGGTGTTTTTTAGATCCGTCAATTGAACGCCCGACCCAATCCTAAGTATATGAAATTAATACTAATACTGACCTGAGCTGCTGGCTGTGTGGGGCGTACTCCCTGCATTATTGACATGAACTGGTGAACCATATCGCTGAACTGCGTCTGTAGCTGTACCCGCTGCGCCTGTAGCTCTACCCGCTGCGTTTGTAGCTCTTCCCGCTACGTCTGTAGCTCTGTATGTAGCTCCTCCCGAATGATGCCTCTAATGTCCTCTACACCACTGACGGGCGGCGCAGAAGATGAACTCGCGTGTGCCGGAGGAGCGATCGAACTGGCATATGAGGACAACACTCGATGAGTATCCAGGCTGTCCCCAAAGCCGTACACTCGACCCTTCCTCGGCACTCCCGCTGCCTCGACCCAAGCGTCCGCATCCAAATCTGGCTGGGGAGTGCCCTCTGTGCAGCGATCCGCCATCGTCCTGTCGTACGTCTCCTGTAAAATAATTTAAAATTAAATTATTGAAAACAAATTACTTTAATATCATAATTGAATTCATAATTTAAAGCTTGACTTACAGCAATCGTGCGAGCACTCTCGGTAATATAGTCATCCGTCCCCTTCCGCTTATGAGTTCGGTCAAATAACTCGCGGAAAGTAGGGGCGCGCTCTAGGTCGTGATGCTTAAAATTCAACAAAATTAGTTACTTACACAATAATAATCCATATGTATATATGAATCGAACAATAAAATACTTACCAATTTTTTACTGTGGGTCGCATAAGATACAGATCCACTAGTATGCACATTCTTCTCTGGTTGAGTTGCTCTGTTGCGTATTGCCGCCTGTGACCGCTGCTGCCATGGTCCAGCAGCCCAACGCGCGTAAAGGGACTCCCAATAGTCCCTCCGCAGCCAAACAGGGGCGTAATCCACCCAAGCCATAGGATCCCGGTTGCCTGTGGTCTTCATTGCCTTGTCCCGTGCCTCCCACATCGACTTTCTTAAATTAGTCTGGGCCGTAATCTCCCAGACGGCTCGAGCCCGAGGGAGATCCTCGGGTCTCGTGAACGCGAACCTCCGCTGTAAAGAAATAAAATTAATCAACGTTCTGCAATAAACCCAAATTAATAATAATTGAATAAATGACTTCAACTCTTCTAAAAAATAAAAATACCGTAAACATGTCAAATAATAAATCCCGGACTGGCACCGGGAAGTCTCTCCATGCATCCACTGGTCCTGGAATATGTGCGTGGACCAGCGTCGTAATATAGCGGGAAGCAGGACTGGGATCTATCTTCCCCCTGCAATTCCACATTAATTTTCTACATGAAATGTATATCCTAAATAACAAATACAGTAACACTGAGATGATGAACTTTACCCTGAGATCCAGCATGGTTGTCGTCCTAGTAGCTGAGGCCCCTCCTCAGCTGCTGGATGCTGGCTCTCCACCTCTGTTGAAAACAATTTAGTACACTTTTATTGTATAAATTGCAAGAGACCAAACATACTAATCTATTGAAACATATGTTTACCTTGTGGTGAGGAAGAAGACGAAGGTGGCGTGGACGGGGAGGCAGTCCCTGCAAAATTTCATACACATTAGAAATTATGAATTTCAAATAAACAACAATATAGAAATTTACCTGTCGCTGGGACGACGGGCGTGGACGGAGAGGCAGTCCCTGCAAAATTTCATACACATTAGAAATTATGAATTTCAAATAAACAACAATGTAGAAAATTACCTGTCGCTGGGACGACGGGCGTGGACGGGGAGGCAGTCCCTGCAAAATTTCATACACATTAGAAATTATGAATTTCAAATAAACAACAATATAGAAATTTACCTGTCGCTGGGAAGACAGGCGTGGATGGGGAGGCAGTCCCTGTAAAATTGTATGTACGTTAGTTCTCGTGAAATCAATATAAACAATAATACCCATATGATTTTTTGTGTACATATGCATATACCTGTCGCGGACCTGGAGGCAGACGTGGACGGGGAGGCAGTCCCTCTGCCAACGGACGTGGCAACCGTCCGACTGCGTCCTCCACGCACCATATCTCTATTGATACAAATAAAGATATAGCAAGTCATCAGCACTCAATTTGAAGTAGCAATTTATTATGAACATGTAATGAACAACAACACCAATTTCTTACAAAATATGCAGTATATTATCTATATTCATCATCAGATGCTGAAGACATGTTTAATTCAGCATCATCCTGGAATTCATCCTCATCATCTTGGGAGTCTTCCTCCACATCAGACTCCACCTCCCGCTCAGCGACATTTGGGTCAACTTCTTCTTGTTCGTTATCCTTATGTAAGGAAATTGTTTCATTTATATCATAAAACATTGTACTGCGTAGAAGCTGCCAACTCTCGTGCGTCACTCCGATCTGATTGGAAAAAGTTGTCATTAACACCTTCGAGCTCATCATCAGTCGGGAGAAGCTCATACTCAGGGAATAGTCTTGATTTCACTCTACATGCAGCCCACCAATCTCTTAATTTGAGGGATGTATAATTTGAATAATAAACTTGTTGAGCTTGTGCCGCCAGGATGAATGGCTCATATGTACTCAATTTGGACTTATGCTTCACATCGATTAATCCATATGTTGTGTCATGACGAATAGATGTCGGGTCAAACCAATGACACTTGAACAGAAATACATTGTTGTCTTGTCCCAAAAATTGCAGTTCAATGACTTCTTCGAGAATGCCATAATAGTCAATTTTATTTTCATTGTAGGCACTTCCCTTCACACATACGCCGCTGTTCATCGTAGACTTATTCCGTCCATAATCTATCGTGTGAAATCTGTATCCATTCACAATGTAGCCTGGATAGACACGTACAATCTTCGAGGGGCCAAAACTAATCTGTTGTACTCTTGAATCGAGAATGAAGCCTTGTTCAACCTATTATGAGATAAATAGACAAACATTGAATAAATGACTTCAACTCAGTCTGCATAAAAACATAACACTTATGTTTCAAAATAATTAAACTCGTACTCGAGATCTTAACCAAGTAGGAAAAGACTTCTTCCGTTCCTTTTCAACCTGCACGTCAGTTAGACGTGGATTCCGTCGCAATATGACCGAGTCAAACTCTCTGCAATGTAAATGTCACACAACCGTTAGGTTCTGCAGCAATGCACGCAAATGATGACGAATAAGCGTGGAGAGTTTACTGAATGTAAGGGTCTAGTTCTTCGCAATTCATGAACACGTAGATCTCCGCAGCTACCAACTCTCTGTCTTGAAGTGCGCAAGTAGATGAAGATCCGAACGCCCGTCTGGCACACTTGAATACAGAGAGTCGGTCTGACACCTCGGAATCTCCACCATCATCATTACGTGGAGGTTGAGTGCGTCGGGTTCGTCTTTCCGTGTCAAAGTACATCGAACAGAAGTTCGATATCTCCTCAATGAGGTATGCCTGAGTAATGGAGCCATCAACTTGTGCTTTGTTACGGACTTTCATCTTAAGATCGTGCATGCACCTACGAAAATAATTCAAATGCATACATAAGTAATATAAAAGATCGTCGTAATGGCAATAAATTGAGATGTAGAAATATACCTCTCAAACGGATACATCCATCGAAATTGTACTGGTCATCCGACCCTTGCCTCATATGGTAAATGAATGATCAGGTGCTCCATTGAATCAAAGAATGCTGGAGGAAATATCTTCTCTAATTTGCAGACTGTCTAAATTATATTTTGCTCTATATTTTGCAAGTCATGAATTTTGAGTTCTGATGCAGATAAAATCCTGAAGAATTGACTCAGCTCAGTCATTGCTCCCCATATTTGTTTCGGCAACAACTCATGAAAAGTAAGAGGCATCAGTCTTTGCATGAAAACATGGCAGTCATGACTCTTCATTCCGTATATTTTTTCCCTCGTTGACATTTACACAACGCGCAATATTCGAGACATATCCATCCGGAAATCTCAATTGCTTTAACCATTGCAACACTTCCTTAATCTGTCTGGCCCCAAGCACATATGCAGCTTTAGGTTGCACCACTTTTCCTTGAACATGCTGTAGCTCTAGTTCTGGACGTTTGCAAAGTACTTTCAAATCGAAACGTGCCTTGACGTTATCCTTCGTTTTACCTTTGACGTCTATAACTGTATTGAACACATTATCAAAAACATTCTTCTCTATATGCATGACATCTAGGTTATGACGTATCAAAAGTGTTGACCAATAAGGCAATTCCCAAAAAATGCTTTGCTTCACCCAATTGTGATCCTTCCCAAAGCTAGGGATTTGTCGGGTACTACCAGCCAGTTGTGTTACAGTCGGTAAGTTCTGGACCCGCCTCGCCATGCTTCCACCAGACACCCGTTCCATATCTACCTCCTCCATCACATTTGTATTTTTAATAAAAGAATCCTTTTGCTTTAGGAAATGATGGTCACTGGGTAGAAACCGCCGATGACAATCGAACCAACAAGATTTCCCCCCAGATTTCAACACAAATGATTTAGAATCCTCCATGCAATAAGGACATGCCAACCTCCCATGTGTGCTCTAGCCAGATAACATGCCGTAGGCTGGAAAGTCACTTATTGTCCACATTAATGCAGCCTTCAGATTGAAATTCTGTTTTCTGGATGCATCATAAGACTGCACATCATCTGACCATAACAATTTCATCTCATCAATCAACGGTCTGAGATATATGTCTATATTCTTTCCTGGACTTTTTGGACCCGGAATCAGCAATGAAAGGAACAGATTCTCACGCTTCATGCACATGCCTGGCGGAAGGTTATATGGTGTTAAGAATACTGGCCAACATGAGTAAGATGCCACCGAGCCTCCGAAAGGATTGAAACCATCTGTGCATAAACCAAGCCGTACGTTGCGTGGATCCCTTGAGAAGTAAGGATGAGTACGGCTAAAATGAGCCCAAGCTTCATCATCGGCAGGATGACTCATTTCACCTTCGTCGCGACGAACTCTTTCCGCATGCCATGTCATATGTCCAGCTGTCCTCGAGGACATGAACAATCGCTGCAATCTGGGTGAGATAGGAAAGTACCGCAATGACTTATACGGAACATCCTTCTGCTTTGACTTGTCCCCTCTCTTGGGCTTGAACCTATCATGCTTACAAATACAGCATGATGTCTTATCTGCATCCTCTTTGTAGTACAGCATACAGTGATTCGGACATGAATCATTTTCATAAAACCAAGCCCCAAATCATTCACCATCTTCTTTGCACGGTAAAAGTCAGCAGGTAACCTCTCTGATTGAGGAAGCATGCTCTTTACCAGTAAGAGAAGCCGGTCAAAACAACTCTCGCTCATATGAAATTCAGATTTCAAATTCAATAGCTGCGACACTGCAGACAACCGTGTATGCTTCTCACAACCATCCCATAATGGCTCATCAGCATCTCGAAGTAACTGATAAAATCTCTGAGTTGTATCATTCGGCACTTCTTCATTTGTTTGATCTTCATGAATATTGCACTCCGGACCAGCAGCATCGACAACCATGTCTACGTACGTACTTGTGGAGGCAAAGTAATTAGCTGGTGCAGACGACTGAATATTCACTCACCATGACACGACCATAACTCATAATGGCCAACAATCCTCTCGTATACAGATGATGCTGCACATCCCATGTCGATATCCACTTTCTGTTTTACAAGCCGAACACGGACATCGGATGTTACTCATCGGATCAACTGCTACTGATGTATTACTCAATGCAAACTCAATAAAACTGTCAACTCCGTCTTTAAACTCCTCGTCACAACTCCATTCACTATTCCACGGTACATCCATGACCGATTCTCCGACATTTTTCCTACAGATTAAATGTCATGTCCCGAGTTAAAATCCAACACACCCTCACATCATTCAAGTACCATACATACGTTATATGGAGAGTCCCAGAGCTAATGGGTGAAATAAAGCGTTGACGTAAAGATAAATGAAGAAACATACATGAATATCAAATAAATTTGAGCACTATATAAATACTTAATGGTATTGAACATTAAAAACAACACAAACCGTGATGTCTTCATATTAGGCCACCACCACTTGATCGGCTCTTTATTCACCAGCTTCTCAGTAGATTTCCTAGGGAGTGAACTACCCCCTATAGTTTGCCAAATACATCTCTTCGTACATAATGGGAAGACATAACTTTGAGAATGTCAAGTTCTTTGACACAATTATTTTTCACAAATTTACACCAGTCTTTTCCAATAAACATGTACATAGTACCACACCAACTGCGTCGTAAGATTACAGAATATCGCACTCCTTTTTCCTTGAACAATAACAGATAATCCACTTTTATTTTCTAAACTTTGTCTTTCTTCTTTTCGAATAATCTTTATGATTTTCGTCATCTTCTCTTTCACCAAAAGTAAACCATCATGCAATCTTCGAATATCGAGCGGAAATATTTTACGTTCAAACAAACAAGTACTTTGATACGTTGGACATTTGTTCTTCTTTGAGTCTAATTTCCAATCGCGAACTCTCATCACTAATTACAAAAAAAAATTATAACATTTTATTCATGAGTAATTTAAAATATGAAATTAAATCATAATATGGTAATATGAAAAAATCTCTCAATGGCTACAAATAACATACGAATGTTGAATGATTACTTGCAGTGTGAAATATGTGAAAGTAAACAATATGTTTAACAAAGAAAGTCATTGCATTGTTTATTTTCATGTCAAGCGTAAAAAAATCACAGCGAGCAAGATAAATAAAAAATAACTTAATTTACCAAAAGCTTTGAATATAAGCAATTAGAGAAGGAACTTGTAGAGAAGGGGGCGCCAGGATGGGAAGGGGGTGCTGGGACGGGGAGGGGGAGGGGGGGCATTTGTACTCGACGAATTGTACTCGACGAATTTTCATATTTTAAAACACTTCTGATTGCGTGGGCAGTCATGTTATCAAAAAGAACCATCAAGCAAGTTTCTGTGTAGCAGGCTATCAGTCACTACCCACACAATCAGTACACAGATATATAACCTCTACCTTACTTTTGTTTGAAAGTTTTTTAGTTTAAATTACGGTCTCTGTTTTTCTGTAACACGGGTGCAGAAGCGGGACTGGCAGCCTCATCTCAAGGACACCACCACCACAGCAGAGGCAACAACAACTATCAACTGTAATGATTTCTAAATAGTTGATGACATGGTTACGCTAACAGCGAAGTCTTCCCAGATATCACAATATCACATATTTGCCATATCTATCCATCCTTTCTAAACTCATCCCTCCAGAATTCATTGTTTGTCAGGAAAGTTTAAAATCTCCTAAGATTCTACCCCACTGTCCTTGCCTACACTTCTCATCATCGATTTTTTTTTTGTCACTGCCCAGTTGAACACTGTTCCTTTTTCTTGTGGTGGGTAACAGGGTATTGTTCACCACTTGTAATGGGATATCTTAGTGTATAGATGGGGGAATACCAATTGTTAAACTGGAGAGGAAATATGTGGTTATTATTGAGAATCTAGTGTTTGATGATGAGATGCTATGGAATAGGATAGAACTATAGTTCATGTGAGTTTAATATAAGCACAAACGTCAAATATGGATAGAACCAGGTATATAAAAGAACACAACTTATAATATAGCAGTTTAGATAGTGGTCCCCCCAAGAGCATCAATTAAGACAATGATCATAAATGGAATTGTGATGAGTGTGCACACTTTCAATGGGTGAGAGTGTACTGCATGTCTCTGTAATCACCAGATAAAATGGTATATAATTTTGTTTGGTGAAACATATTGATCCAGTGGTCTAACTATTTTTATTTATCATGACATGTGGTTTGCCAAACATTTTTGCATCCAGATATAGTTGCTGAATATAGTTCATTTTTCTTTGGGATGAGGATCTTGGGCTTGAACATTTTGATCCTAAACGTGGTGTCTGAATGCCATACCTTTTTTTGTACCTTTTTATGAGGACCGGCCATGTCATATGCA